>CM025851.1:16001910-16094410 GCA_003952965.2 Morella rubra | reverse complement strand
AATTCTAAAATACTAGGTACTATATTATTTACTTTTAAAAACAATAACACTTATTCCTCGTACCTATGTTTTTGTCCACATCTTCCTGTCACCCACATCTCTTACTTCTTCCCGGCCTCCTTGCATCTGAATTTTTTTAACTTTTAGTATAGAATTCCCGAATTCGAAGGGACTTTTTCCATGATCAATTGTCGACGGAAGGTCGTTTTGGCAAGGTACGTATATTGTGTTTTGTTTCGCATATGAAGATTCTAAACAAATTAAAATGGAAAACGGAAAACAATTTCTTGCAAATAAGTTCGCAAGGGTGACAGACGTACACGTAAGTTGAGTTCAGCTTCCACCCCCCCGCCCCCCAAACTGGTGGCAACACCTTTCAAACAATGATTTGTGAGATTTGTAGGATCGATCGGCGGAATTTATACACAGACAAACAAAAAAAGATTTATAGAATATTTACAACATAATCACTATGTAATGCAAAAACAATCCTAGATAGGAAGACTCCAAGAATGATTAACAATTTTCGAGCATGACTCACGGCTAGCCTACAAAGACAGTGGACCATATCACTTCGCTTGGTCTGTTATGCTTATTTTAACCTCACTTCGACTCAAGTCATCCCCACAGGCCATAACATTGAAGGCTCTTTCACTAGACAAGGACTGCGGTCAAAAATTTTTATGAAGCTGAAAGGTCCTTTAAATGGAGTATTAAAGAGAAGATAAAGGGAAATTCGCCTACGTGTTTTTCTCACATTTTAACGTTTTAGGAAAAGAAAAATATTTTTTATTTTTGCAATTAAAAGCAATTTCTTAGAAATATCCTTGGAAAATTGACCTGAAGACCATTCTTTGGAGATCTGTATTTGACCACATCTTACCAACGTTTGCTCATGGCTTCTTCCCCTTCTCGGTTCTCGCTTCCGAATTCTTTGATTATTTTTTTTTTTTTTTTGAATATTTTAGAACAAATTGCCAAAAAAGCCAGGCTACGAGGAGACCAAAAACAATTAACAATACTTTTTTGGCTGTTTGATTCCTTCACCTACTTACTAAAGTATTGTTAATCTGGATTTGAGAACTGATGGGCTGAAGCAACAGCCCGCTAGCATCTCTGAAAGGCCAGCTTTAACCCCTTTGTTCGAGGCCTAGTGTCCGTTGATTTTGTCCCTAATGTAGCCCACTTTCGCTTTTCGCACACACGTTACCCATCATAGTCGGGTTACAAGGGAAACCATTAAAAAGAAGCAGAATAGTGTCGTTTTCACTAGAGATATTTTTTTAAAAAAAAAAAGTGTTAGAGACCTGAACTTGAGGTAACACAATCCGTTGAATTGAGCCAGGCCGTTTCTGGATCGAGAGGTCGGGTTTTTATCTACCCTTATTGAAAATTATTCTCTTTTCTTTTATGATAAAGGTTAAAATTTACTATCGAACCAAATGAATCGCCAGATAGCAATGTTCTACACTTTTAGCTCAAGGTTACTGATGATTATCCTTATTGATTCGGCCTATGAATCATAATCCATAAGGAAGCTCAAATTCTCAATAGCACTGAAAGTCCCACGGTCACATTCCATACTTGATATGATGCTCACCACCCATCTTCTTCGTAGGCCTTACACTATTTTCGTTGTTCTTTCTAAACCTAACTGCAAATATGTTACCTTGTCTCTGTCTGGACTGGAATCCATTTGTAAAATCAAAAAACAAAAAATCTGAAAACATGACTCGCTATTTTGTAACGTGAACTTGCCATTGTCAGCATAACAGCCATTTGTTTACCCTCGTTCCTCCCTCCATGTGGATCAATTGGTTCCAAAGTTTCCATTCTTTTATCCGCCTGGTCCTCCTCGTGATCACCAAAGTCCTGCACAGGGGCCCATCTCCAAACTGTAATAGAGGACAACCTTCGTGCCCGTCACCGTCCGATATGGAGAATCTCTTGTTCTTTGCAATCTCCTCTATCCAACTTAAATCTCGTCTCAGCATCTTATTAACGGTCACCTTTTCTTTGTACGTTACATTATCCACATCCTTTGTGAAAACCGGTTCTTCCAAGCATCTTCCATCATCGGTTCCAAAACATACAGACCTCACATATTAAGATTTTTTACAATTTCTTATCTCAATTATACTATGCAATTTAAAAAGAAATATACATAATAATTGGACCCTATACTATTTAATATTACTCATATAAAAGTAGCATGACCCTACAATGAAATATATTTGTTGTGTCTATCGTACCATACAATTTGAGAAAAGATAGATACAATAAATAAATTATACACTATTTGATATTGTTCATATAAAATTTCGAGGTATATGCTCTATAATGAGATTCTTGTGATTATCTCTCTTCAAAATATATAGTGCAATTCGAACAAAAAAATTACAGAAGATGCTGGAGTCCTTAACCGTTGATGATTCTTTCGTTTTCAATTGAAAATTTTGGGCGGGCTTTTCTTAGCTTAGGATGTGTTTGTTTCAACGTAAAATGAGGAAAATGAGAAAATATTTGTAGCTGAAAATATTTACAGGGAAAACAAAATAAGTTTAAGTGTTTGGCTAATTCTTTGAAAATAAACATATAGTATTTGGTTGTCACCTAAAAACTTAAAGAATATTTTGTGAGCTTGTTTAGTTTGATGTACTTTCTAGATTCATAATAGCAATCATATTAGAGGGATCTAGACAGATACTTACTCCAATGATTTATTTGAGTTATTAAAGGCCCAAGTCGAGAAAGTTGTGTCTTTCTTATAAATTTGTCAATTAGCAAATGAAGAGTTGTTATAAAGCCTCAACTCATGAGAGCCTTCTTACAACTTTATCTCACAAACTAAATGTGGAAATGTAGAATCTAAGTTCAAATGACAACAAGATATTAAAAATAATGAAAGTAGGTCCCATAAAATAACTTAAGTTTTTTTGTTACATAGTAGAGAAAAAATAGTAGATAGCCTATATATGTTGCTATAGAATAGAGAAAAAATAGTCACCTGAAAAATAACTTATCCATTTTTCTTTTACTCTTTTTTTCAACCCCTACCAAACACATTTTTTGAAAATATTATGCACCAAAATATATTCGGTCGAAACAAACGGAGCGTTAACCTCACTGCTCACTTGATAGAAGATTTAACTATTTCTTTTTTCCTAAAAAAATTGGGAAAAAAATCTATCCAATATTTTGATAAAACAATTAAATATCCAAAAATTTAATTAAAATAAAAGATCATGAAAACGACATGCTCTTAGATATATACTTCTCTGATTCTTGCGGATAGAAAATTTAAAAATAAGATACAAATTTTAATTAGATTCCCTAAATTTTGCTTTTTAATAATCAGTTGTACGATCGGTGTTGACTGAACTTTGAAGCTATATATATTTCTTTCGATAATTAAATTAAATAATTATATCCAAAAAAAACTTCTACAACTAATCATAACGTCACTCTTAAAAATGCATGTGATTAGGAACCAGACAGAAGCTCGTGGCTTAAGACACAGAGAGAGAGTGAGAGGACACGTACGTCATTTCGGAGTTGCCCAGATTCCAGAAGGTATTTTGCAGTAAACAGACGAGGGGGATGGATGGCAGCATCTTTTACAGCTACGAGATGAGGATACAGACAGATCGTTTATACACTCTCTCTACCCCCACTACACGCCTTTATTATCATTTCCAAATCTCTCTCTCTCTCTCTCCCTGCTCCGTGTTCGCCGGTTGAACCCCATCTTTCCGGCCAATCCAATGACAGCAAAGCTTTAATACCTCGCTCTATACAAGTACAACATATATACGCAGTTAAACAGAGGAAAGAAAATGTCGGTTTACGATGCGGCGTTCGTGAACACGGAGCTGTCAAAGCCGACCTCAATCTTCGGGCTCCGCTTATGGGTCGTAATCGGCATATTCGTGGGCTCGGTCATCGTGCTCGCCCTCTTCCTCCTCTCCCTCTGCCTCACCTCTCGCCGCCATCGCCACCCCAAACACAACAAGCCAATCGCGGCGGCGACCGCAGCCACACCTCCCATCTCCAAAGAAATCCAGGAAATCGTGCCCCACCAGGCTCCTCCGCCAGCAGAGATCCAAATCCAGATCGGGAAGCTGGAGCACCGGGTCGTGGTGGGGTCGGATCGCTATTCGAGCGGGGAGAGCAAGGGGACGACGACGGTCGAAACGGGGTCTGTCGGAAGCGGCAGCATGGTGGGCCCGGAGGTGTCGCACCTTGGGTGGGGCAGGTGGTACACTCTCAGGGAGTTGGAGGCCGCCACCCAGGGGTTGTGCGAGGGGAATGTGATCGGCGAAGGTGGCTATGGGATTGTCTATGGTGGGGTCTTGCCTGATGGCACCAGAATCGCTGTTAAAAACCTCTTGAATAACAGGTACTCAACGCACCATCTTGTTTCACTAGGAGCTGTTTTAGGTACATTTCGGCGGGTGATTGACCCGTTGATCTGTGTCTTAGTTTATTACTTTCACGTTTACATGCTAATGAAAGACAGAAGCGCAAAAACGCATCTGTAGAAAAAGATGAATTCACTGAACTAGCCATGTTGGCTGTTGGAGCACTTGAATTGCGTATCTTATCGGATCTTCTTTGCTCGCCTTCTCTCAGCAGCCAAACGGAGTTTTTTTTTTCTTCCCCTTCCGTTTCCATTGGTTGATGTTATGTGCTAGTTCATTGTTTTCTCGTCTTCTGGTGTATTTTCCTTTCGTTCAAATATTCTTGTCTTGAGTTTGAGAGAAACGAGTTGTGCTGTAAAGTGGCATGCTTGCGGGAAAAAAGTACCGTCTTCCCTTTTTTTTCAATTGTGCTCCTGATCAAGTCTAAGTAGATTATGTTTTATGGGTAAAAAAAGTACGTTTTCTCCTCGCCCACCCCACCTATAACTCTTCAACTAATTGCTGCCATACTGAAGTGGACGGATTTGGACTACTCTTTATTCCTTGCCTTTTACATTTATGTATGATGCATTAGTTTATTAAACCGATTTATAAGCAGGGGTCAAGCTGAGAGGGAATTTAAAGTAGAGGTAGAAGCAATTGGCCGTGTGCGGCACAAGAATCTCGTCAGGTTGCTTGGATACTGCGTTGAGGGTGCATACAGGTAACAGTAATTATCTTCCTGTTTAGGCTTGAGTTGTGGTTTATGTGGAATGACAAGAGATGTATAATTGTGTTCTGGTCTTGTTTCTTAGGATGCTTGTGTATGAATATGTTGACAATGGCAATCTGGACCAATGGCTTCATGGGGATGTTGGTGATGTGAGCCCTCTAACGTGGGATATACGTATGAATATTATATTGGGAACAGCAAAGGGGTATGGTGATATCTTAGTGTCTGTTTTAAATCACTTCTTTTTCATCTGATTCATGTTATTGATCTCCTGTGGTGATTTGTACTCTTACAGATTGGCATATCTTCATGAGGGTCTCGAACCGAAGGTGGTCCATCGAGATGTAAAATCTAGCAACATACTACTTGATCGTCAATGGCATCCGAAGGTGTCTGATTTTGGGCTTGCTAAGCTCCTTTGTTCTGAGAGGAGTTATGTGACAACTCGTGTGATGGGAACATTTGGGTTAGTGCATTTCCTTGTTTCAATAAAAAGATAGTGATGATTCAATCCTAATCTAGAGTTATGAACTGGAACAATGAGTTGTATTCCTTGCTATTTTGGAAAGATAACCTCTCCTGGTTGTTTCTCTAGTTATGTTGCGCCTGAGTATGCTTGCACTGGAATGCTGAACGAGAAGAGTGATGTTTACAGCTTTGGGATACTTATCATGGAGATAATTTCTGGGAGAAGCCCAGTTGATTATAGTCGGCCAAAGGGAGAGGTTAAACTTGAATCGCAATTTGCCTTTTTCTTTAAACCCATCTTCTGTGAAGTTGCAATCTTGTGCTAACTATAGCAAGGACTACTTCTTGCAGGTGAATTTGGTAGATTGGTTGAAAACCATGGTAGGAAACAGAAAATCTGAAGAAGTAGTTGATACCAAGCTGCCTGAGATGCCCACTTCAAAGGCATTAAAACGAGTTCTGCTGGTTGCTCTTCGCTGTGTTGATCCCGATGCAACAAAGAGGCCAAAAATGGGACATGTGATCCACATGCTTGAGGCAGATGATGTGCTATTCCGTGATGTATGCATCATGTTATTACTCTTTCCTTTGTTCCTGTAGTGTGTTCTGTAACTGATCCATTTCAATCGCAAATATGCAGGAACGTCGGGTTGGAAGAGATTCTTCCCGTTCACATCCTGATTATCAACCAGAAAATCATGCCGCTTCAAACATAGGCGATAGACAGTCAGGTGAAGGTACTTCTGATACAAGTGCAGGTGACAATAGTAGGAAGTATCACGAGGCAGCCAGTTGGAGATAACATCATTTGAGGGTTATAGCTAACAATTAAGTTTCTACTTAGTTTTTTATGCCTGTTTCTCCCTATTTTTGGGCTGTGCCTATTCAAAGAAACCAATAATATGCATATACGCCATGCTTAGGTTACCTTTTTTTTGTCTGCCCCGCCTCTGATTGGGATGGATATGTATAATTTAAAGCAGTCATTCATCATTCCTATAGGAATCATAATTCATTAAAGTTCTGTCTGTAGAACAAGATGTGGTTACCATTAAATCGATGTGTATTCTTCCCTCTTGTTTTATATTTTTACCTCCAACTTTTAGTTCAATCGTCGAGTTGTAATTCCGTCAAGAGATCTAGGCTTTAACATGGTTAGCTCTCCTTATCACTGGCTTTTGCCCTCAACCAGATGCATATGGGTGGTGGACCCAGTTACCGGCTACTTTTATTGGAACACTTGGATTGCATCACGTCACTGCCAACTGGAAAATCAGATGGGTCTGTGAATTCATCAACCCTGCTAATACAGTTGAAGCAACTATTGTATGCAGCTTCGTTTTCATGTGGTTTTCTCTTGTCCTCTTCGACCGGCAAGCTGTTTAGGAATAGATCTACGCTGGAACTGGGGTCATGCTTTGGGTTTTTGAAATGGACCCTTTTTGTTATCTTGCTCCCAACAACACAAGATTGAATTCAGATAGCACTCCTTTTGTCTTTGTGGGCCAGCAGTATTCGGAGTTCTTTTGGGCAAGTTGAAGATAAGATTAGGAAACAACAAAGATACAAGAGGAACCCTGACGAAGACCTCGAAGCAGACATTCCAGCACAGAATAAGGAACCAAAATGAAGAATGGGACCAATATTTTGGTCCCTTGCCAATCTCCATAATTTTTGGACCAAAATACCCAAGAAAGAAGCCAACGTGAAGACAGCTTTGAAGGGCTACCCATTAGGTGGAATGCCCTGAGTTAGGCGTTGCAAAAGCGATCCAGCAACAAGAGAATGAGCAATGGAGAAGTGCCTTCTAAAATGGTTGTCGAAAGCCGCATCCGCATCAATCGACACGGGAGTCGAGACCAATGGGTAGTCTTTTCAGGGTAACAGTGAAATTCAAAGACTTAGGTTGCGTTAGAGAGCGTTAAAATTTCAGAGAGATTAAAATTAAGAAATTAGATTTAGTGAAAAAATAAAAAGAGACATGATTTTTAATATTTATTATAGTAAAAAGAAATGATTTGAAGGGGCGAGAGAGATTATATTATAATTTTTTATTGTATTAAAATTTTAAGAAGTGTAAAATTTTACACTTCAAATGTACTCTTAAAACAGAGGTGGATCTGACGTTGGGAGACTGCAGGAAGGGTGTTTGAATGATGTAAGCGCAGCTAGGGGACACACATAAGTTTTCACTGTCCAACCACTTGTGTGTAAGTAGTATTACAAACTAAGGCAATGTTTATTTTCATTTAAAATAAAGACAATAAAAATATTTTAGTCGTAAATATTTTCGAAGATAGTGATTAATTTAGTTCAAAAAAATATTTTGCTTGAAAATATTTTTATGCAAAACATGTTGGACCCTCTTTAATGGGTCATATGTGGACCACATTTGACGAGTATATTTGGGTTTGGGCTTGTTTAAGAGTTTTGATATAAGGTTTAGATTTAATGGACTTAAAAGAATTGTTATTTATTTAATTTTTTAATGGGAGGATATATGTTTTTGGTTAATAACGATTTATGAAAAATTGTGACAGTTGGTTTTTGAAGAAAAGAGAATAAATAATGTTCGAGAGAACTCATCTCAATATTTCGCAAATAAAGAACATTTTCTCTCTAAAGTGGCTATATCTATCAATTTTTCGAAGTTTTACACTGTAAGTATAAATATCAATAGATCTCATGACTCAACATTCGTACCAATCCATCTTTTTGTTCTCACATTTGGTATCAAACACATCAAAATATCAATTTTGTTACATTTCACACTTCAACTACCAATTGTTACACTTTGCACTCTCTACTATTAATTTTGACATAAATTAATAGTTTGGTTCAGTAAAATGACAACTTTACCACTATACAAAATATAATTATAAAAAAGTTATGAGGATAAAATTGACATTTCACTAAACTAAAATAGAAATTTCTGTCCAACTTAATAACGAGCATGCAAAGTGTAAATAATTGGTAGTTGAAGAACAAAATGTAATGAAATTGGTAGTTAGGGTGTAAAGTGACAGAACTCCAATAGTCTAGAGACGAAAAATATATTTAAGCCTATTTTATCTTTTTTAGGATTGGGATCAATGGTTGATTTATAGTTTTCTTTACCTTTAAAATCACTATCAAACTATTTCAAAGGAAAATATTTTATTCAAACGTATCATTCCAAATGAAAAAAAGATTGAACTAAAATCACGATTTTAATGGAAAAGTATTGAACGTGTAATTCAAAAAGAAAGAATATTATACACTATTATATAATTTATGATTTTTCATCACTAGAGACTATGTCTCAGACTAGTCAATAAATATGTTCAAATTTTTTTAAAATATATTTTTTATCTTAAGAATGATATTTATAAAATTATTATTATTATATATAATAAGATATATAATTAAAAATAAAGATATTTAATCATTAAAATATTCAGTCCTCCTAAAACAAATTTCTGATACCCGTTGAATTTTAATGAATTGACCGTGGAATTTGATGTCAAAATGCGAATTATTTTCTTTTTAAAGGTAATTTTGGAAGGTAACCAACTAGTTCTGTCGCTGAGCGTTGGACATTTCGAGGAAGGAAGCACCATTGAGTGAAACGATGGTTGCTTTATGATAGTTTTCCTTAAAAGAGTTAGAGCTCGATGTATGGATTTTCCTCCTAGTTGCTTGTATACCACTACGGCCGAGCAGGGGTACCAGTGTAAAAATGGGTCACCGCTAAGGATACTGATTTCGCAGTGGAGTGTCGTACCACCTAAGACAAAAAGGTGTCAAGGACGGACCCAAAATTCTCCGAATTGCACCGACTTCCTTCCAACTAAAAAGATGCACCTGAAATTACAAAAAAAGGTAAGTTTGAAATACCTTAAAATTCATCTCCATCTTCGTAAAAGTGTAAATTGTTTCCTTTCTTGGTAGTAACGATGTTTTCGAATTTTTTTTGTCTAAATTAGATTATTTATTCTGATAAAAGAAAAATACAATCTACCTTAAATACAATAAAACTTACGAACAATATTAAATATTATAAGACTCACTAAACATGTATTTTTCTAATCTTCAATTATAAAAAATTAGAGAGTATACCAATCCAATAATAGACATGCATCGATGCTTAATTCACATCATCTCATTGTGCAATTTTTGTTCTAACAATTTTTGTTCTACAATATCCATCAATTGAGTGCTTAAAAAATATTCATCTTGGTGGCATCTTTCTTGGCAACTTTGGCTAAAAATTGATGAGATTCTACTATAGTGTCCCACAAGACTTATGGCCAAACACGCTGCTCACAAAATTGGTTGAGCCATGTGCTTATATTTGAGGTAGAAAAGTATATCCCAATTGGTCAATAGGAAAAAAACATAGACTAAAAGGGAAAAAAAAAATGCAAGGACAGAACTATGTGGATAGCACTCCAGGCTGATTAACAGGGAGCATCGTAAGCAAGGAGTGGGGTTGGAATTTGGTTAATCCAATCTCTTCACACGTGTCACTGCCTCTCTCACCTCCCCTATTTCCCCAAGCGACCCACGCTTGTCCAGCTGCAAACGAATCCTCTCCTCACGAATCCAGAAATTTCAACGGAGCAAAGGAGGTCGTCCAGATACCCATCTCCCTGTGCGCCATATCAGGTACGAACTACGAACCCTCTCTCTCTTTTACAGTTGATTTTTTCTCTGTCCAATCTGCTGTAAAAGAAAAACTCGCAGATGGAGATCTTTTCTGTGTGGAAAAAGCACGTAGAATATGGTTCTCGCTCTAATTTCGATAAAATCCGCTGCAACCAGTGGATAACTTAGGTTCAGATTGGTTGAATCAATATTACGATTCAAAGATGTAAAGTTTCGATTAGTTATTTGGTGTTAGTCCAATTGATTAGGAAGTTGATAAAGTTCCTTGGATGAACAAATCATTCCTTCGATTTGACGAGTTCTTCAAAAGATTCTATTGTGATTTTAGGTCATGGCCTGTCAAATGGGAGCGATAATGTACCTTCAAGTTTATCAATAATGGAAAGTGAAAGGCCTGAAAGTTGAAAGATCATGTTCAGTCCTCGCCCATAACCGGTGCAGTGAACCTAGTAGTGTCAGTGGTCAATGTTCAGTAGAGATTTCTATGCCTTTTCCGTGGAGGTAACATTTTTCAACTTATTTAACTTGTCATGAATCTCTGTTCTTGTGGGCTTATCATGTCGCTTCTTTTCTTTGCTGTTGTCAACTGACGAAAATCAAAACATATTTTGTTAGCTCATGGCATGTCAAGTGGGAGCGATGATGCTACGGCCGGGATTATCCACACTGACCAAAAGCCCCGATAGATCTTGTTTAGTCCTCACCCGAGATTGGTGCAGTGAACCTAGTTTTGTCAGTGGTAAATGGTCAGAAAGCGTTGCTACGCCGCTCCTGGGAAGGTAACATTTTCAACTTTTTCATCAACGTATGTAACTTGTTCATGATCTCTTGTTGTAGGTATATCATGTTGTTTCTCTTCTTTGCTGTTGTCAACTAACCAACTCAGAAATTATTTGTTGTTCGGTGAATCTACATGGTATTTGGGGTGACTCATGCTTCTCTTGTGAAAGCTCTATCTACTCCTAACCTGTTAGTGGAAATTCCCAAGTTGATCCACACAAACACACACAACCCTTGTGTAACTCCTAGTCCGAGTTCCAGAATCATTCTCAAGTACTATAAATTTCTCAAACCAAGTTTTTGTTTGCTTGAAACCCTGCTGTATCATTGAGGCCTTTTGAACATGACATTGATTCTCAATACCTTGATATAGTTTTCAGACAAGAAGATATGGGTGGAAAATAGCCTTTGCATTGGACACAGGTGGGATTCCTAGCAATGGTGGGCAAGAGAGCATCAATGGCGACGGCCCTGGTCTTGGTAGCACTCGGTTGGGAAGAATAGTGAGTGCAGGTGGAAGACAGCTACTGGACAAACTCAACTCAGCTAGAAAGAACTTCCCCATGAAGATATTTCTGCTTCTTTTGGGTTTCTACACTGCGAATGCACTAGCAACAATCCTTGGACAGACAGGGGATTGGGACGTACTAGTTGCAGGTGTTGTTGTTGCTGCCATTGAGGGGATTGGTATGCTTATGTACAGAAAGCCTTCTCCTCTATCTAGTGTGAGGTTGCAGGCTTTAGTTGGGATGATGAATTACTGGAAAGCTGGGGTGTGTTTGGGCCTATTTGTAGATGCTTTTAAATTGGGTAGTTGAAAGATGATGTTTTCCCTTTTAACTCTGATAAAATGGGCTATTGGTTCGCTGGTTTCGTAAGATGGAGAGTGTGCCTCATCAACTCCTTTTTGTATTTCTGATTCTTACGGATAGCTTGTTTAGAATAGGACTCCCTGCATAATTATCACAACTTGCCACCTAACTATTTACACCTTGCATGACACGCTCAGGCTCAGCAGGATTGCCCGTCAGTTTGGGGTGATAATAGAACTCAACTCAGCTGAAGTCTTGTCCATTAGAGCTTAAAATGCTCCCAACACTTAGATGATAAAATGTCGGATCCTGATCGCTAGAAATCCTACGTCGCTTCCCATGTAGTTTTGCAATGTAACCCACAAATGATTCTGCTACTTTCCAAGCAGAGTATGGGTCGACATCGAGGTTCCAAAACAACTCCCATTGATAAGACCTCTTGCCTCCAACTCAAAACAAAATAAAACGTTCCTTCCGCAACGCGAGGCCGTTCTGTCTCGTAGCAGCACTTCTGATGTATCCAGGTGTTGCGACCAAACACCTAAGGATCCATAGAATTCATTGTGGATCCAATACTACAACAATAAAAACGTTTCATTCGATTTGTTGCGGATTGGATGATGTCAAAACCAGCAAACCCATTTACTTTGATAATATATTAGTAAAGGGCGCAGTGAACTGTATTCGTGAAGAGGTTGGAAGATCTGGCCGAAGAAAGTCAGAGACTGATAGCCCTGTACCATGGTTCGATCCTTCCCAGTAGAAATTTAGGTTTTAGATGGTTCGCAACTTTGCGAGGCAACACCTCTCCCTCTCACTCTTTCTCTCTATCCGTTGCACTCCTTCACACTCGCACTCATGCAAGTATAGGTTTATATAGGGAAAAAGGAGAGTGTGAACAAGTCACAATTTTGTCAAGATTTGCACCTACAGGACGCTTCATTCTTGTTGAGCAGAGCAAGGCAAACAAAAAACAAGAGCATCAATGACCGAGATACGACATCTATTATTTTAGCTAAAGTGAATTTACGTCTTATCTGGGAGCCACTAGAGATATCCATAGATGACATAGACATGTAGACTAATAGGACTCGAGTAGCGATTATGTAGTCCCAGGACCCGGTGACTGGCCTAACCTATTAGTAGCTTATACTATTACGCAGCATATCAGAACCAAGAAAACAAAAAACTACAAGCCTAAATCTTTAACAAGGAAATATAACATATATTGCCCCCCAATGTGAGTGTATGTCCTAATATAGATATGATATACATTGCATTCTGTTCTCAGAATCTACTTCCCCTCCCTGTTGAGGTTGAATACCATCTCTCAACAGACTTACACAGGGATTTTTGTCCTTAAAGGGTCAAAAATATTGCGATTTCCCAGTTAAAGGGAAGTGAATATTTTGGATGATGTCAAAACACAGCGGGATCAAATATCATGATATGTCAAAGATGGTGCAGTTTACTGTATTCGTGAAGAGGTTGGAAGATCTTCTCGCACTGATAGCCCTTCCATGGTTCGAATCTTCCCAGTAGAAACCTTTAGATGTTCGGCAAGGCTCCATGGAGAGAGAAACCAGAGTCTGTCTGAGTCACTCTTTCTCTCTATCCGTTGCACTCCTTCACACTCGCACTCATGCAAGTATAGGTTTATATAGGGAAAAAGGAGAGTGTGAACAAGTCACAATTTTGTCAAGATTTGCACCTACAGGACGCTTCATTCTTGTTGAGCAGAGCAAGGCAAACAAAAAACAAGAGCATCAATGACCGAGATACGACATCTATTATTTTAGCTAAAGTGAATTTACGTCTTATCTGGGAGCCACTAGAGATATCCATAGATGACATAGACATGTAGACTAATAGGACTCGAGTAGCGATTATGTAGTCCCAGGACCCGGTGACTGGCCTAACCTATTAGTAGCTTATACTATTACGCAGCATATCAGAACCAAGAAAACAAAAAACTACAAGCCTAAATCTTTAACAAGGAAATATAACATATATTGCCCCCCAATGTGAGTGTATGTCCTAATATAGATATGATATACATTGCATTCTGTTCTCAGAATCTACTTCCCCTCCCTGTTGAGGTTGAATACCATCTCTCAACAGACTTACACAGGGATTTTTGTCCTTAAAGGGTCAAAAATATTGCGATTTCCCAGTTAAAGGGAAGTGAATATTTCTGCAAAACAAAACAAGATCTCTGTCTATATCACAATAATACATGACATACAACAACCGTTGTGATGGAAGGAACCTCTTCTTCACAGGTTGTGGCTTTCCTTCTTGTGCACGAAAATCATATCCAAACTCAAATTCACTTACACCCTATGCAATATACCAAAGCACAAACTATCAAGCTTTCTGTATTTTTCTTTTATCAGTGATATGTCAATCTTCTGCAGTGATGGTTACTTGAAACCAGTGTTTATGGCAACCACTTGAGACAAGGGCATTATTTCGTGTCGCATTCAAGTCTCAAAGACTAATAGGATGAACACAAAATCGACCAAGGTTAGCACCTGTTTACTCCTTGCAATGCTCATCTGACGCTCCCAGTTTTGTAGATAGCACAAGCCAGCAATAGTGGAATTGAAAGGCTATATACCGGGAAATGAATCAATGGGTTCATCTCATAAGCTTTTGCCAGAGCCCTGCAAAGCTGTTATTGAAAAATAGAAAAGGAAAAAAGACACAAAGCAGAAAGAGAGGCTTAGCAAACATTCAGTAATAACAAATGTACTGTACTGTTCTGTATGATCTACAAAAGCCATAGAAAAGAAAAATAAGTTTTTAGTCTGCATGACTTCTGAGAATATTTGTTCCAAGATCTAACGATTTTTTTTTCCTCTAATAATCTGGTAACTCCAATTGAATCTTGTCATCAATTGGAGCTCGGTACCAACATTTGTGAAAAAGCAGCTAGTTTCAGTTGTTTCCGTGTTCCTCTTCTTCTTTTTTTCTTTTTGGTGAATTATGACGGTTACCTTCAGTTAATGACCCAACATAATAAATATTCTCCACCTCATTCATATTGTACCATATTGCAGGAGATGAGAGGAGTTAAAAACTAACCTTAAAATGCTTCCAATAAATCACCAGGCACCCCACCAAGAGAACTTTTTGTATCCACCGATCACCAAAATGGAAGCTGCCCCAGTAATCACACCTTAGAGATCTCTTATTTTCCTGATCATAGTCATCTTCTTTTTTCCCTGAACGTGATAAAAAATATTCCCTATAGATCTCTCGTTCAGCGGCCAAAGCCGCAGCAACCAGAACAGCTGGCAAAACCACAAAGAAGAGATGGGGAAGAACGACCACCATAATATCTGGAGATCCGAGATAATAATTTTTTCCCTTCCCATTAAGACTTTTAACTACCCAGCCCATATAAGTCATGTATCCCCTACCGTCACCATCAGTTAAAACTTGCCCAACCAACCAGGGGAATAATACTAGGTGGAACAAGTATCCTAACATACCGTACCATACTATGGGAACCCTGCACAGCTCCTGTAGAACCCATGCCGCACCATTCATGAAGCCTTTATTGGCAATGAAATTTTTGTAAGTATATTGCTTCTTTAAAATGGAGAGAGCTTTTGGAATAAGAAGAATGGAGACCATAAAATACAGTGCAGACCAGAGCATTGGATAATACAAGGCAGCCCATTGACAACCCATGACCAAAAATTCCTTCCATGTCCATGAGATCTTAGCACTAAGACCATTAATAGAAAAGGGCATCAATTCAGTCAAAGTTGATCTACCCTGTATGTCAGTCGCTTCAATTTGCAACCAGAATCTGTCAGGAGATGGATCCTCAAATGCTTTGTGATTCCATGGAGCAGCATAAAGATCTCCTCTGGAGGTTTTATCCACAAGCTTCGTCATAGACGTCTCCATGACCAATATTAGATTTCCAGCTTTGGTGTCATAGATCCTGGTCGTAACAGACACAATTGGAGAACTGGAAAACACCAGAGCTCTAACTGACGCATAAGATGATGGGAGCATAACTCCGCAATCATACTTGCTACGTGAGGAAGATGATGACATTAAACGTGAGTCTAGTGGAAATGTGGGCAATATTATTGTTCTTTTGGCTCCTGACTTAAAGTCAAGGTCAACATATGAAACATGGCCTTTATCAATGGCCAAAACTCGCATTGCTCTACTCTTCCTCCAGTCACCCATCTCCCATTCCCAGAATTCTTCAACAGTCGGGGCTCCAAATGAACAATTTACAGTACTGCCAGAAGATATCTGGTGTATATTAAGCTGGAAAAACTTTGGCAAGGGTAAAAATTGATGACTAGACTGATGGTGCCGCTTCAAATTTTTACCAAACCTAGAGTGGAGATGCCCACAAAGGTATGCTGATAATGAATGCTTGAGGAAAATATCTTTTAGGCTCTTTCCAGTATACGAGGGTGCTGAAAATGAAAGTGGAAAATGCCCGAAGGAGATCTTTGTCACTGGCTGTGTTGATTGAGAGTTCCACTGAGAAAGCTTCAAATCTAATTCTGCTAACAGTTCATCAGTTGGGTGCCCAAAAAGATTAGTCGGACCTCGTAAACCAATGGACATTGTGGTGTCAAAACCAACAAAGAGATATTTCTGCTCGCCAGTCTGGATTGAAAATCATGGATTTACATAAGGAAGGAAGTAAAGAAAAGCTTTCCAATTAACAATTACCAACATGACACACTGCATTTTTAATCAAGGCCTTGGAGTTGACAATTGAAGTTTGAACTTAGATTAGACAATTCTTCAGAACTTCAATACAGTTTTCCGAAACATGGCTTCTATCTATGTGCTCCGTAGAAGTGGCTTAGACCAAATCCACTAACCCTAGTTGTCAGGGAGTCAAACATAAAGAACTCCTAAAAGAATGTTCCTAGGAACTTTTAATATCAAATGAATACTATGTTGAAAGGTAAGTGAAGAAAAATTTCTGTACCGGCATCCCAACAGCAGTTGCAGTGGCGGATGCAGGGGGGGCGGCCGCCCCCCATTGGACAGGCCAAAAAAAAAATTTTAGACGTAATTTTTTTTTTAAAAAATTTTATCTTAAGAGTTCGCCCCCCTTCAAATTGGGTCCTGGATCCGCCACTGAGCAGTTGGATAGAGGTTAACATCACAGTGATGTCCACAAGCATCAAACATGCCAAAGTTTAAAAAAGAGAAGTGTCCTATCACTCATAGAAAAAATCCTTTAGTTTTAAAGGAAAGATAAAAGAGTTGTTCATGTCCATATGTTCGTAGAAAACATCATAGCTAAAAATTGTTGGGCCTCCCAAACTGTTCAGTGATTGATGTTTTCTAGTCAAAGTTTTTTCCTCTTAAATACAAACATTAAGAAAGGCTAGAGAGAGAGAGAGAGAGAGATGACAAAAATCTTTGGCACCAACAAGTAAACAAGAAATAGGTAATAAGAAGATCAAGTCTTTATAGTGGGAAAGACAAATTAGGCTCAAGCTAGAGGATACATGGTACTCTGAAAATAGTCATCTTATGTGAAGATAGCCCGATAGAATTTCAAGCAAACCCCTCACTACAACGGAGGGTTTTCCAGTACTCCACTTACTTTTCTTAGGGGCTAGCTACCCAACCCTCCCCGCGTGCCAGGAAGAATGATGTCCTCCCTATAGAGAAGCCAGAGAGTTTTCCAATTCACCAACTTAAATTTAAAGTACATAAAGGGAAGAAAAAAAAAGATCTGACCCAAATCAGCACAATTCTGGGAACCAGGATAAAATATTTAGGGCAGAAACATAGAACAGTATATTTCCAGTTAAAATGATGCAAACAGAAAACTCTGTAGCAGTAAACGTTGATAAACTAGCTAGGAGGCACAGGGTAAAAAAACCAACCTGAAGAGTGATACTATTGACATTCCAATTTCTGCCAAGTTGCCCATTGATACTATACTTCGAAAAGAAATCAAATGCACCACCAACTGCCGGCACGGCAAAATTATCATGATTTCCTCTGAGGTCAAAGAATATGCTCTTGTTAAGCCCACTCCTTTTGATCACATCTTCCATTACGTTCTGGTACTCCACCCACTCCTCCTCATTTTGCTTCATTGTTAATAAGTCCTCGCTCTTCCCATCTGAAAAAGATAAGTAAGACAAGGATATTATAGAAGAAACCATTGGGACATCATTGTGATGAGTAAATAAAAGGTTTCACATATTTACAGCTCAATTATTTAGTCATTTAAGTACAAATTCAAAGCTCCAAATGTATAACAAGCTTAAATCTGGAAATGTAATCAACAGACTTGCTTTTGTGGTTACGAACTTTCAACTCAACTGGTTTAATAATTCAGCGATACAATTGAACTACTCAAAATTGGACCTGCAGCTCCAAAAAGTCAGCAAGTTGTAAACCGTCAAGTGGATCAGGAAGGAATCAGAAAGAAGTACCAACGCTTAACACTACAATAAGAAAAAAGAGTATGAAAGATCAACTTTTGACTCGTGAAAGAACCTATTCAAAATGCATATATCTGCAAAGTGCAACCACCAGATTGTCTTTATTGTAACATACTGTGAAATCATTTCCATGTTTGATTGTGCTAGCATACAACTTGACCATTCTGACTTGAACTTACAATTCTTTTTTCCAATATAGTTCAAAATTTTCAGTTACATGATGCCAGAAATAGGTGAAAACAGATTTGAGTGGCTCAGAAGGTATCAAACAAATATCAAGAAGCATATTCGACGTCACTAGGATTCTGCAATCCTTCGACTTTGTCAAATTACTGATTGTCGATACTCGATAGGCATTGGTCAGCGTTTAGCTATCAAATGTGTCTTTTAGGTCTCCGAGGCAGCTTAGGAATCGAAAAATCAAGCTAAACAGATGTGAACCTGCAACATCGCCCGCCACAGCATACACAAGTGGGCGGAAGAGCCATTATGACCAACCGCCATTGCCTCCCCTCCCAATTTTTCATTGCCTATGCTTGTACATTTGGTGTCTAAAATTTGTTGGAAACTCAAGAAGAATATCTACTGAGCAATAGCCCCAGTGGTGTCTTCTCCCTAACAAATAACGAGGGGTGTGAGGTTGTGGTTCGGCACCCATTCCGTGCAAGTGTAACTTACCAATGAAGCGAGAAAAATAGATAGATAGATATATATATAGAGACAGACACACACACACACACACAGAGAGGAGACAGAGAGGCGGGAAAACCTGTGAGATCACCAGTGATTAGGACGAGAGAAGGATTAATCATGGAGAGAGCAGGGCCCACAATGTCCTTGAAATCGAGTGCTCTGTCAGGATGGTGGACACTGAAATGGAGATCAGAGAGCTGAACTACCCAAACCACTGATTCGGGGCCTCCCTTCACATCAATCACCCTCCTATTGTTCTTGTCATTGCTATTCCAGACAGGTTTTGAAGAAGAAGAAGACGAGAATTCATCTCCTCCTCCTTCCTCCGCAATAATTCTGGCTGCATGGCTTGCACAAGTGGAAGTGGTGGTCGTGAAGCATAACAGGGTAATTAGATTCAAAATCATCGCTCCCTTCTTCGACTTCATCGCCAACTCCGGAATTTTGCTCTTCCTATCCCAACCCGCGATCTGTATTCTGTCCCCGTGCTGGAACTCAACTGACTGTGATGACGTGTCAAAATGCAACTGGAAAATGGAAGGTCTGGTCACTCCGGGTCCGGGTTTAGTCCAGTACCCGTTGAAACTTTCTATCGGGTCCCCAATGGTGCCAAGCCCAATGTGGAGTCATATATACTCCGGCCCCTTGGGCCTTTTCGTCTTTGGTGAAAGAAGGCTCCCAGCCCATACAGCATCAAGTATCTTTTCGTCTCAAGTCGATAAGGATACTCTCCGCGTTGTCTATTGAAATTTAAAATTTATCTAAAAAAATTTAATAATAATTCTCATCGTGATCGTGGCTTCTTGATTGATACTTTTTTTTCCCAGCATTCTTTTATTTGTTGACAGGTGGCGTACAAGTGGCATTAAGAATTTAATTGGATATGTGTGATGTAGTTTTAGCACGCAAGTAGTATTTTATTCTTTAGGCCTAAGACGAGAAATAAACAGAAGGATTGTTTTTTTAGAAAATTCGATTTCAGAGGACTAATTGTTGCAATAGTTACTAAAGACTTAATTACAACCTTTTTCATTAAGGTGCAATTACGTCTTTTCAGAAATAAGATATTAATATCCTAGAAAAGGTAGCGTACACAACTCTTAAAAATTCGTTTAGACACGTTTTTTTAATCTTGTTTGAGAGAACATGCTCGTGTTGAAAATAGTCGTGCCCACCCTCAATGACCCGCCCTTCCCCCAAACTTCGTAAGTTATAACTGAAGTTAGGAGAACATAAAGGGGGTGTTTGTTTCCCCAATATTTTGGGGCCTCAAAATTTCTAACAAAACAAACACACTTCAAAATTTTTAACTTTTACACATACACACTTCACTTTTCACAAACCCCAATAAATCTCAATAAAGTAAAGATTCCCAAAATTTTGGAAATATTCCCCAAAATTTTGACAAACAAACACCCCAAAATTAAATGTCTTGGTAGAACAATGTTTAAGAAGCAACAAAACTTTCAGTTAAGGAAGGAAGCCATCATAAAGTAGCGTACGTTTTCGTCTATTATAGAGAGTGTAGTAAAAAGAACCGTCTGATCTTTCGAGAGATTCGTGGGAAACTGGAAATCAGCAAGAACCCCGTGATCTTTCGGATCCCGAATGACGATTGTGACCCTTTTATAGCAAACCATCACCATCAGCTTTTTGAAAAAGCTAACAAGACGCGTTAGGCTCACCAAAGGTCCGAAAGATATTTGTTTGGAAGAAAAAGACATTTGTCTTTCTTTTCTTTGCGACACTTCTAAGTTGGCAACGAATCTAATAAAAATCTGAAGTGATTCAACAAGAAATTAATTACTCTTAACAATAATAGTTTAATAATAAAAAGGATGAACTTTTAATTTTGAACTAATTGTACCTTAAAACATGCTAGCGAGTCAATTACTTAATTGAAATTTAGATGAGGTCAACTGGAATTCTTGAGGTCTGTTGCTGCTCTGAATCTGATCAGTTTATTTTCCAATTAAACCTAGGTGAAGATGAAGAGCACTGGAAGAGAAATAGGAGTGATTGCGGCTCCTATGAGGTTTTTCTGGTACGAACTTTTTTTTTTTTAAGATAAGAATTTCACAGTTATCCAATATATGTGAAAAGATATTTTCAGATATTTTTTCTCTACTTGCATAGGAAAAAAAGCCCAAAGATATTTTCTCTTTTAACAGATAAGAGATATTTTTTCCATACTTGGAAAAAGTACAAGTGCCAAAATCTGAATCCAAAGCTAACAGCACCTAAGACGTGTTCAGTTGCCTAACGAAATGTTTGCTAGCTATAGAAATATTGGAAATATTATAAAAATTGAAATAAATTAAAGTTTTATTAAATTTTAAGAAAAAATAGTCAAAAAAAAGTAAAATTTTATTAGAAACGGTGAGAAAATGAAGAGAAATATAATTTTAGTGAATTTTTTTTTTATATATTTTTTGTAATAAAAAGAGATGATTTGAAGATGAAAATAAAAAGTATTTTAAAAGTATATTATTATTATTTTTATCAAAATTGTGAATTATTTATATTTGCAAATCAAAATTTTGTCTATCTCGATCCCTGTAAAAAGACCTTGAATAAAACAGATTTTCTTCTTTATTTTAAAAAAATTAATTAACAACATTTATGCCATAAAAAAAACTAATCAAAGAATCACTTGGATTGTATTTTTAAGTACGAAAAAAATACTCTAAACCTTCCAAACCCTTATACTCTGCAAGAAAAATTGATATTTTCCATTTAAGTTACAAGAATGTGCTTTTATTTTATTTTATTTTTCTTTTCACTGTTCACCTAACAGTCATGGAAAATGACGTCACGGTGTATCATTTTCACTGTTTATTAACGAAAAAGGAAAAGAAAATGATTTTCCACTACAGGCAAGTTGGCAACCCTACATCCCTTGGATTTACGATATCGCGCTTGCTTCTCAGGTTGCACCCACACCAAATCCCCCTCCAGGCCCTCCTGATTCGTGCCCGATTGTAAAACAACTTCGGACGTCTGATTGAGACACGTGGCTACTCATGATTTCCCAGTACGTAGAGCAATTTCGGAGGAGCGAGAGAAGAGAATCATGCTCGTTTCAAAATTATTTTAAAATATAAATATATTCAATAAAATTTTAAAAATTAATACTTAAAATTTTAAAAATTTATACACAAACATTAATACATTTTAAACAACCTTCAATTACTTTTCACACAAATTCTCATATTTTATAAAAAAATTATAATAAATTTTTTCTCTTGATAATTTTTCATCTAATTTTAATATTTTTTATTAAACAATTACATTAAATTATCTTTCACTAAATCTTTTTATAATTTTAATAAAAATTAAATATCTTTACAAAATTTTACTAACTTTAACATAAAAATTTATAAAATTCTAATATACCTAAAATATTTATAATTTTACCAAAATCGTACAGACGATGGGTTATAAAACACTGGGGTCGCGCAGCCCACGGACTTCACTTTCTTTTCGTTGGCAGCGCCCCTTAAATTAATAGAAAAAACGAGACCCAAGTTCCGCTCGCTTTCATTACCAACCAACCAATAAAAAACTGTACCCGTTAGTCCCGTTACGCCCATCCTCCCATCCATCTCTTCACGCGTGTCACTGACTCTCACTTCCCCTATATACCCCCAGTCACCTTATCACAACCCGGCTTATCCAGCTTCAAAACGAACACAGCCCTCACAAATCCAGAAATTTCTACGAAGCAAACTTAAGTCGTCGCCGGCTCTGAAACTTTCCTCGAGATATTCGATCTGCGTGCCATATAAGGTATTTCTATGAAACCTCTCTCTCCTTTGTAAGTATCCTATTTCTCTCTCCAATTTTTTGATGAGAAAAAGCACATAGGGTTAGGGTTTCGCTTTATTTTGATAAAATTCGCCACCATCGGTAGATAGCTTTGGGTTCAGATTGACCGGATCTGTATTCTGATTCACAGATCTAAAGGTTGGTTGAGTTATTTGGCTTGTCTATGTATGTATTTATGTGAATGTTTGGTTCTTTTTATTTTGGCTGGATATGTTGTAAATTCTTTCGTAATTTCTCCTAGAATCGGTTTGTTGAGGTAGTCTGTGATGATGATGAAGAAATTGGTTCAAGAAAGCAAGATATATCAGGCTGAATCATTTGGATGTTGGCGAGAACAGGACATCAGTTTTTCCTGTTGATGTTTCCTTTGACTGCCTATCTAATTGCTCTGAGAAATTGTGTGGAAAATAAGGAAAGAGGAGGGAAATCCGTTTAATTTAACTTAAAAAAGAAGGGAAATCTTTCCCCTTTTTGGGTTCTATGTTCTTTTGATTTTGCACCCAAACGCAGGGTTAGTGGGATACCATTGTAAAAAAAAAGGAGTCTAGTTTCGATGTGGGCTGACGATTTGCCAAAGAGCGAAGTGATTATTGCTTTTGGTTATGTTTAGCTTTTCTGTTGCTGCGGAAGTTGAAGAAAAGGAACGAGGGCAAGATTTTGTTCTGCTGATATTGGATTGTTAAAAGCTGTAGAACTCAACTCAACTAAGCATAATGATTGTATTAGGCTCCATGAAATTTGATTCTTTCACTCATGTCCCTAAAAAATATGGTGTCGGATTTCTTCTTCGGGTTCATGTGGAAACCTATTCGCTGAAATCATCATTTTTCCTGGGGTTGTTTCATGGAGCTAGTTATGTTGCATGTCTAGATTCTGAATGGCATCTTAGATTTCGGGGCGTCGGGTTTCACCATGGGCTGTGGTATTTTTTGTCCTGTCATATGGTTTTTCTGAGGCTGTTGTGTCCAGTATACATGAATGTTATCTGTTTTTTTGCAGTGAAATTCCCAAAATGAGTCGTCCACATGAACCACATCAGCCTTTCTTCCCGTTTGGAAATCCTTTCCGGATGTTATCATCCAAGGGTTCTCGTATGTCTCAAAGGCTGCTTTTGCTATTGAACAATTTCGAGGAAACTTTGGCAGGGAGGCTGAGAAAGCTTAACCCAAACGACAAGGATGAAATCCTCAGCTTGTCATGGATGAAATTGGCAATGGAGTCACTTTGTCAAACTCATAATGACATAAAAGAGCTCATAACTGAGCTTGAGCTACCGCTTTGTGACTGGGATGAGAAGTGGATAGATGTGTACTTGGACATCAGTGTGAATTTGCTTGATATATGCATTGCTTTTAGCTCTGAGCTCTCACGGTTAAGCCAGGGAAATCTCTTGCTGAAGTGTGTGCTACACAATTTGGAATCAAACTCTTCAAAGCAGCTTATCCAGGCGCGTTCTTCACTTGATGGCTGGACACAGCACGTTAGATCAAAGAACCCCAGAGTTGAGAATTGTTCTGCCATTTTGGACAAACTGGTGGGATCATTGGATCTTCCAAAGGTGAAGAACTCAGCCAAAGGGAAGGTTTTGATGCGTGCTATGTATGGAGTCAAGGTGCAGACAGTATTTGTCTGTGGTGTCTATGCTGCAGGCTTCTCTGGTTCTGCAAAAAAGTTGATAGATCTCAATGTCGCTGGGAAATATGTATGGGCACAAGCTTTCACTGATCTGCAGTCTAGCATTAATGGAGAAATTAGGAGTAAATTTTCCAGGGAAAGACTCACAATTCTGAAGGAGCTTGAAGCAGTTGATACAAGTGTCAAAACATTGTATCCCATGGTCCAAGATGGTGTGGACCCCGCTGCAGTGAAAGCCTTCCAGAGTTCTGTTTCAGATTTGGGAGAGAGAGGTGAGAAACTTTCGCAAGGACTAGATTTTCTTACGAAGGAAGTGGATGGCTTTTTCCAAATAGTTTTAGATGGACGTGATGCTCTGCTTTGTAATCTAAGAGCAAGTGGTACTGTTTCTGACTCAAAACTGGGGGGGTAATATAGTAGGTAGAACGATCAAGAAGTTGAGTATGTTGTATCTGACCTCTTTCCTCTGTATGGGTGGGTTTACGTATGATAGTATACTATCTTGTTTTGCATGCTGTAGTCAGTATGTTGTGAGTTATAAGGTATATTGTACTGTATGCTATCGTACTTGGTTTGTATACGTACGTTGTACTGTGGGTCAATATCAATGTAAGAATGTTCAATTGCTAACGAAAATATTGTTGTTTTTTATTATACCTCGATATTTCGGCATAGGACTTCGAGGAAGTGTGATTTAACAATTCCTCCTCCCCACCCCCTGAAGTCTCACGAGGAGCGTCCACAACCGAAAGGATTCGCTCTTGTCTTGGACTTTTACAGGTTCGTTTTGTCCTGGAAGACTTTTGGTGTTCTGTGGTTTTTTAACCTTGCCAAATGGATCAAATGGAGGATCATGGATGGTGTTCTGTGGTCTTTAACCTTGACAACCGCGGAAAATTCAAAAAGAAAATTCTCACTTTCTAGGAAAACAAATGCAGCAGAAGTGATTCGTGAAAACCCCAAAGTAATAGAAGGAGGCGTCATTGTCCCCCACAGCACAAGTGCTTCGTTCATCCTCTTGTTGCGTCAGACATTACATGATATTCTTATCAGAGTTAATGGAAGAATGTACATTCGTTGTTATATTATCAAATGAATACAAAGGTTTATATACACGATTGCGCACATCAGCTCTGTAACGGCACTAACGAATCATCTAACTGACTTAACAACTTCAGTTTAATTTACACGTGTTCCCAGAACATATCTAACTATCTAATAATTCTCGTCAGTATTCGGATTCGGGTATCACCCTTCTGAATCCGAAATTTTCGGTGCACACCCCTACATCTAGGTTTGGCTACTGGAAGGAAAAGGCTGATGCCCTGAGAATTGGCTCATCATTAGGACTAACAGCATGGCTTTACCTAGTCCAAGGCGCTTCCTTTGCTACGAGATTGGCTAACCCAAATGTGAAAAGATCTCTTCTTTAAGATAAGAGAACCTGCCGAGCAATCCCAGTAGTACATTGTTTCACGAAATTGAACCCACAAACACCATGAAATCACTGGATATAAAAAGCATTAATCCGGGTAGCAACTTGTATATTCTGCCTCTCAGACTAATTCTTTGTTTTTGCCGCGATTGCTAGGGAATGATCAGGAATAAAAGCAGTTCAAGACCAACACGAATCAGCCCAATCAAGTTGTCCGAACGAAGTTTGTAAAAATGCCGCATACAGCCTAGCATGTGGTCTCTTCCATGGGCAAGTTTTTATGAAATCAACTTTGATGTGCGCATTAAGGAAAGCCACACGATGATTGCTACAATCTGTGGGAAGAATCGTGATCACATCCCGCAAAGCATGGGCGCTTGAATCTTCCCTAATTCACGTTTTAGTTGGAGAAGGGAAGTTAGCCTACTTGAGATTACATGATAGTGTCATTTTCTGAGGAGATTCAAAGACTGATGGAACAACATCGACTCTCATATGCCTGAACGGTCAGCAATCTACAAGACCATATGCCCCGTTTATGACTGACAACGGGTGGGAATTTGGACCCCTTCGCAATTCAAGTGGGTCGCGTTTACAGAAAGCAGGGTCAGGAGGGTACGTTTTACTCTTCCTTAAAGAGCATTTCTGTCAAAGTCGCGTTCTATTTCTCCAGATCACGTTTTCTCGTATTCCTCGTGCACAGTCAAAAATTGCGTCGTTAGAGTAGAACCACCAAAAAGAAACGGTATCTTTTGAATCTTTATGTGTATTATTGTGTACGAGTCTTTCTAGAGATGGACCCACACTCCACAATTAAATGCCATAAAATCCACCCACTTGGGGTCGTTCAAATGTCCTCAATAGTCGTGCCTGAGCAAGTTGCCCTGTAGCATACATTTCCGCGTCAGCTCCTAACAGCGATGACACCTTTTTACAATAATTTATGCGTTACCTAACCAATGGAACCGATAACCGATCAAAGTAAATGGTTGACCTACAAAGGTACGAAAAATTAGTGGAAAAAAAGAAAGGTGTTTTTGAATGAATGTTTTATATTTATTATATTAAAAATAAATAATTTTATTAAGAGAAAAAAATTATTTCGTAATTATTTTATTTGATAGTGACCAAAATTTTAGCATACAGACGCTGCCTGATGGAATCGATATAACCTATAGGACGAAATGCTGTGACATCATGTAGTCTACGTCATTGTTTTGAAATTTCCCTTCATCTTTGGTCCAAAGATGAAGATTTTCTTTCAAGATAGGTTAAAATTTCAGACTTCACACAATACCCACGATATCTAATCTTGAATGAAGGCCAACGAAACTTCCATAGAATTTCAATTTCCCCACCAACACTGGAAATTTTTAAAAGTTGGGAGCAAATTTTGTCGACTGATTGGACTATCCATGCCCAACTTGATTATATATATACTTGGACAGGTTCATCCATGATATAATATTTGAACAAGCTCATCCATGAGTCAAGACGATTAATATATCGTCTTGACTCATGGATAAGCCTGTTCAAGTATTATTCCCCAAGCAAAAACCAAAATAAGTGGAGCAAAAATCATGCAGCCTGGAAAATCACAGATACCACACCAATCCCTTGGAAAAAGAGAAGGAAAAAAGTCTCATTTCTTCACGGGTCACCCAGGGTTTTTCCAGTTCAAAAGCCTCCCGTTGAAACTTCTCCACACACTCTACTTGCTCCCATTCGTTTCCTTTTTCTTCCCACGAAAAAAAAAAAAAACAGTGAAATCGAAAATTAAAACTGTCGAAGGCCTCTGCACCTAAGGACACTTCCTCCCCAGATTTAGACCCTCCTCCGATATAGCTCTCCCGGGCCTCCATTCCTCTCCCCAAAATAATTTCGCTTGCACGTTCTTGTGTTGGGGTTCCTCGCGTTGGGTCGGACCTCAACCTGTCAGACGAGTCAAATGGACGCTAGCTCTGGTTCCGTCGAGCACAACATCAGAGGTATACCCACCCATGGTGGACGCTACGTTCAGTACAATGTGTACGGCAACCTCTTCGAAGTTTCCCGCAAGTACGTCCCTCCTATACGGCCCGTCGGAAGAGGCGCTTATGGTATTGTTTGGTAAGAGCTTCTCTGGGTTCGATTTATTTTGTCCGTTTATTTCTTGGGTTTTACTTAGAAATTGGAACTGCTTCTCCAAGTGTATCAGGAGTGTTTCTGGATAGTAAAGATCTTGTAGGATGTCCGTTTTGTTTGAGTTGAGTTCTGTTGTGGGGACTAGCTGAAATGGTTGAGTTTGTATGCGCTGGGATGTGTTGGTAACTATAGCTAATCAGGGTAGTTGAAATAAAGATCGTGCTTTCATCACTGTCATTTGCTTTAGGTTAAATCTGGTGTATGTTATTCTTCGTTATATATTTTGTGGATTGATCTCATATCCCCACTGAAAACAGACGCTAATCATTGTGACTTTTCAGCTTAAAAATAAACACCGGAGCTGAGATCGTGTACATGTTCATGTCTTCTTTTCAAGAATGTGAAAGAATTGGGTTAATAAACTTGTCCTTTTAGCAATGGATTATGAGTTTGTTGGATGATCATTATTACAAAGGAGAATGGAAACGTTACCCTTTGTAGGTCCTGCAGGCATAACGTTGCCCTTTGTTTTCATGCACTAATTGGTTTTTCTGTCCTGACTAATTGGCTATAAATCTTGGAATCAATTTGGGCCAGAGTTATCACCATGGCCTCTTTCTCGTAAGTGGGGAACTCTTTCTATTGATTTTTTGTGGTACTTTTTTAATCTTTCTTAAAATGCTTTCGCATTTTTAGTTTGCACATAAACAGCAAAAAACTTAAATAGGTGGGACAAACTATGATTTTCTTGTTTCTTGATTCAACCAATACCATATTGAACCCTAAATTTCTGGCCAATCACCTACAATTTGTCAGCTTTTATATGAGTATTACTCGTGAGTCTGTTTGTTTACAGTATGCACTACTCAACTCTACCCCCCCTATTTTAGTAAGGCATGCTTTTGAAACTAGAGTCGCTTGTTCTTCTCTCCAGCGACTAGCCTATTCCAGAGGAGTTTTGTGATTAGTCTATCTCGCACTAAAAGCCTTCGTAAACTGATTGTTGGGTTCTATTGGCATGTAGAGCAGTCCGCCCCTACAGCATTTGATCAGTAGATTATTTATAATCTTGGAAGATGGTCAAGATAGCTACGAAGTGGTAGTAACTTCTATGTGCTTAGAACAGGCATGGAAGACAGGATTGGCCGCCAAGTCGTAGTGCTAGCATTATAGAGTGCAGGATAAATTGATAGTGAAATGGAACTACGTAATGATTGGTTAATGGAATTGACCAAGAGCTTTTTATTTGTTTCAGGCTTGCAATGTACTCCTTATTTCTTGTGTTAAGATGACCTTTTCAGTGATTTTGTTTTAAGTGTCAAACATGTTGGAAAACCTTTTCAATCTGTTCTATTTTCATTCTTATAATGAACCATTCATTGGGTTCTCATTACTTGTTAGACAAATGAGTTGATAGGCTTCTTTTTTTTTCATGAGAATGATGTGCTATTTTGAGGTTATGATGAGGTTCCTCTGTGTCAACAACATTGTCAAGGAAGATATATTTTTTCTTTTCCTTCAGTGCTGCTGTAAATGCGGAGACACGTGAGGAAGTTGCCATTAAGAAGATCGGTAATGCTTTCGACAACAGAATAGATGCCAAAAGGACTTTACGAGAAATTAAACTTCTTCGGCACATGGATCATGAAAATGTAATTCTCATTACTTCTGTACTTTTGAATCAGGCTTATATTTTTTTTGGCTTATTTTCTTCTGTTGTGATTTTTGTTGTTAGGAAAGCTGCAAGTTCTACTGCATGCAGCATTATCATTTTTATTTCTATATCTTTGAAATTATGAGCCAATTATTCAGGGGGGATAACACTGGGTCTCTAATTTGGAAGGAATTTCTTACACTTTGTGTAAAAACTAAAAGTGGTAAATACATTTTTCACCCACAAACTACCATAGGTTTTGCACTTTGCACCCTAAACTACCACTTCTATTGCATTTCACCCTCTAACTACCAATCTTAGACACTTTGCATTCTCTATCAAATTTTTAGACTAAAATGACGATAATACCCTTGACTCACTTTGCATATATTAAAGGTATTGTTGTGAATTCATTAAATTTTCAGAGGTATTATTATCGAATAGAGGGTGTAAAGTGTCTAACATTAGTAGTTTGAGGTGCTAAGTGTCTAAAAATTTGACAAAAGGTGCAAAATGTCTAAGATTGATAGTTCAAGGGTGAAATATAACATAAGTGATAGTTTAAGGTGCAAAGTGCAAAAGTCATGGTAGTTTGAGGGTGAAAAATGTATTTACCCCAAACTAAAATTTGTCATGTCTGGATGATTTATCAAAGTACTAATCCCTACATTATATAAAGATGAAGTCCTGTCTATTGCAATGGTATTGTGAATCCTAGGTGTTGTTCCAGACAGACGGAAGTGTCGAACTCAGCTAGGTGGAAATACCTAGATGCAAGGACAGCTTTTTTTTTTTTGAATAAATATTTGTTATGAGTAACTTCAAGGACTATAAGCTGGCATCCTGCAGTATAAAATCTTTTCACGGCCTAAGGGTATCTTTTGGAAAGGATGGGATGCAATGACTTAACTTTCCTTGTTTGGTTAGGTCTTGTTCCTAAGAATCTATTTTTACTGCTTGTATTGGCTTTGATAAGTGGACTCTTGTATTGCTTCCTGTTTCAGTTGAACTTAGTCTTAATGCTCATTTTTTGCTTCTATGCAGGTCATTGCCATCAAAGACATCATACGGCCTCCGCAAAAGGAGAACTTCAATGACGTCTACATTGTGTCTGAATTAATGGACACTGATCTTCATCAGATTATACGTTCCAACCAACAATTGACAGATGATCATTGTCGGGTCAGATTGAAATTTCTTCTTTATCTTGGATATGAGATACTATGTTCACCATGCAATTTGCGAGTCGTCCCAATTTTTACATTTTTTATAATCATTCCTTATTTCTTTCGTGCATTATTTAGTTATCCTGAAGTGGGAGTTTGGAATCTGCAACTCCTTGATACTACAGTACATCATGTAATTTACTTTGCATGGGTACTGCTGCAAGATCTATGTTGTAGAGATATCTGGCTACTATGCAACATTCTAATTACGTTTAAACTCTTGGATCTTATCATTCATGTAAATATAGAGTCTTTACTATGTACTAAAAATCTGTTTTTTGTCATACATCTCTGCACCAGTGGGTTGTCATAATTCCTCATGTTTCCTTTAGATGTAGATTTGAGAAAAGGTCAGAGTATCTACAGGGTTTGTGACCATCATGATAAATTGATTGAACGTTATATAGGGACAATAATTAGAGACAACGGACGAAACATGACACAACGAGGTCTAAACTTGTAATCTTCAATGAAATGTAAAACATTCATTCTCACTTGGAGATGCTAGAAGTTTCTTTTCACCACTCATCTTTATCTGGAGGGTTTTTGTTAATTCATTTCTTAGTGAATAGATCTATCTAGGAATCACCTTACTGCAACTCTCATCTTCTGTAAGATTGAGGTTTGAAAGTTACACCTTACTGCATATAGGTTTGAGTTACTGTATGTTTAGTTTCTTGTTTTCTGGATCCGTCTCATTTTCAATCACTAGAGCGAATTTCTATGGAGTAGTAGAAACTTTTCTTGTGTCGCCTCATTTTCATCACAAATGGGAATGAAACAAAGATAAAACATTGGGATTTAACTCTTGCCCAAGCAGCATACAAGGAAAAAAAAAGGAACAAACAGAGATAAAATCTCTATTTGTATGGCTGTGATTAATATTTTTTCAAGCTCGAGCTCTCATAGAAACTTTGCTACCTTTGCAGTATTTTCTATACCAGCTGTTACGAGGGCTCAAGTATGTGCATTCAGCAAATGTTTTGCACCGTGACTTAAAGCCCAGCAATTTGCTTCTGAATGCAAATTGTGACCTCAAGATTGCAGACTTTGGGCTTGCACGGACAACATCTGAAACTGATTTCATGACTGAGTATGTTGTTACTCGTTGGTACCGAGCACCAGAACTGCTCCTTAATTGTTCGGAGTACACGGCAGCAATCGATATTTGGTCCGTGGGTTGCATACTTGGTGAAATTGTGACGAGACAACCCCTGTTCCCAGGCAAAGATTATGTTCATCAGCTGAGACTTATTACTGAAGTATGCCTTTTAGGACTTCCTTGCTGGAATTTTCCTTACTGCTTTTTTCTACAGTATCAACCTGCCCGCATTGTTTGCTATAGAACATTAAAATACTTCATTCCTTCTGCTCATTACTTGCTAATAGTCATTTCTTGTGCCATTTTCACATCTTGAGTTGTTATATTGCTATGCCCCGTTTTAGGCATTACTTTCAATAGTGCATTCACAAGTCGCTCCCACCAAATCTCAGAATTAAAGAATTATGGTTGTCATGCTTTTTGTTTATTAAGGGCTATTCTCCCTACAGCCCAGTGGCAGGCAGAGGTGGTGCAAAGGTAACTGATTTTAGGGATGTCGAAATTGGACCAGATATTCCATAATTAGTCTTTGTAGTTGTGATAGACAGAACGAATGCCTCTTGTCAAAGATGAACTTGCTCCATCTTGAGCTATAGATACTAATTAGGAGAGAATTGGTTGAGGAGTCCATCCACTTCTAATAAGTTCCTTTCACTTCATTGAATATGCTTGATCTGCAAAATGATGCACACTCTGTGTAAACATAGCCGCTTCTTATTTTTTGGTAAGTGCTTCCCCCACCAAAAAAATATTTTTCAGCCTGGCTCTGATGTGAATATCCTCAATGAAATAACAAGTTGTTTTCTTTTGGAAGTCAGATTGACTTTGACACTTGCTTTTTCCCCCGCTGTTTTTGTGAGAAGCTCATAGGTTCACCTGATGACTCCAGCCTTGGGTTTTTACGGAGTGATAATGCTCGAAGATATGTTAGACAGCTCCCACAGTTCCCAAAGCAAGAGTTCTCTGCTCGATTTCCAAATATGTCCCCCGGTGCCATTGATTTGCTGGAAAAGATGCTTGTATTTGATCCAAACAGGCGCATTACAGGTATAATGAGTTTCGTAATGCATTTACAGGATAGTTATGGGGTCTATGGCATTGGGATTGCACTTGAATCTGGGGAAACATTGGGGGAAATGATTGTAATTGTTACACCTATTCACAAGTTGGCTGAATTCACTGCCATTCTATGGGGAACAAATCAAAATAATTGTTTCAATTAATGATAGAAGTGCATATGGAGCCAGATCTTTTCAAATGGTTTTCAATAAAGTTGAGCATGTTAGATATTGGTCAGTGTTTCTGAAGTGGTAGATTATACCTTAAAGAATAAATATGCTTCTGATAAACAGATGCTTATTATTCTAGCATGTAGCATTTAGTTTTACTGAGTTTTCATTCATAGTTCATACCCACATAGGATTGAACCCTTGCCTTCACACCGCCACTTAAGGAGAGAGAATGTGCCTTTAGAATTTACCACATTGATTCGAGGCATTTTAATCATTTTGATGGTTTTGCTTGTTGGAGTGTTTCCATTTGAAATAACCTTTTTATGGTTTGCAGTTGAGGAGGCATTGTCTCACCCATACTTGGCACCTCTTCATGATATCAATGAGGAGCCTGTTTGTCCAAGGCCTTTCAGTTTTGATTTTGAGCAACCATCGTTGTCTGAAGAAAATATCAAGGAGCTCATCTGGAGAGAATCTGTAAAGTTTAATCCAGATCCTACTCATTGAGGATTATGTGATAATCTTAGTATATTCTTGCTTGGGTGGTATCTGATGGCTTGTACCACTGAACCAATTGGGTCTTCCAATGAAAAAGATAAAAGGTCGCTGGACATATTCAGATTTCTGGAAAACTAGTCGTGAGATGTTATTCGTTCCAACTTTCTTCTCGTGTCTTTGGATGCTTGTAATTCCACTGTGTAAATGAATCAGAGGCAGATTTTCTCATAAAGTTCAAAGCACACTGGTGCTGGTTCGTCCTTCAGCTGAAGGCTCAGGAGCTGAGGTCGATAAGCTGAACCAATCCTGCGGGGAATTTGTCTCATTCCACTTCGATATCAGCAGTAAATTGAATCTCTCCTCTCACGAAGCAGATATTTGGCATGTTACTAGATCTGACAGTGTCTATGACTTTCTGAGTTGTTTGAAATAGTTCATATGGATATAAGTACTTGCTCTGATTTGCCTGGCTGAGCTAGTAGTCTTTTCTCATGTCTTTGTAATGAAACCCCCGGAGTCTGTATAGATTGGCTCCGTTTAATCTATTCTATTGCAATGGGAGTGGGTGTAATCCGAAAAAAGATTCATAAGTGGTTGTTAATGGAGTTGAAGTTAGACTAGGGGTAGTCGGTCACCTCACTTTATGGTTTCTGTGAACTCCTCGTAAATCATATTCTGCATGAGTTTATTGTCAAACACGACCGAGCTTTTTGGATGGGCGCTTGGTAGTAGCCAAGAGAAAACCATGGCCTCGGAAAGATGATGTATGGTTATTTTTGTGATAGCTGGTATGCATCTCCTCCATGTAAGGGCTGGCGTACCTTTGGGTAGCTGATGCTTCTGACTTATGATTTGGTTTTGTATTTGGTTTCGCGTTGCCTTGTTTCCTCATCTTATGTGGTTTTTGGTTGTCTTTTTTCCAAATCTTATGCTATTGTATTGTCTTAAATTATAAATTGACATCAAAATCCAGGGCAAGCAAAGGTTAAACCACAGGGAACCCAGTTCAGATGACATCTTTCCAGCTATATAATAAGAGAGGGATCAGGATCAGGATGCATCTAAATGATCCCTCTTGCCTGCATTTGCTTGGTGTTTTGTGGATTAATATATTTCTGGTACAAACGAAGCAGAGTTCAAGCATAACTCATCCTATAAGAACACTTCTTAAAATTTACCCTGTCGATCGGTAAAGCGTCAGGAGGAAAATCACACGCTGCAGCCTTCTCCGGCCCTTGATCAGGTAACAAATCACATGGGGGAGGAGTCACGCCACTCGTGATCCCTCCGACATCGCTGCACATCCACTTCACTTTCTTCGACTTCGCTGCCATCCCGATGGTGACATTCGACATGCAAATCCCCGTGAACGGATCCCCCGCGATCCCTTCGAACCTAGCGGCCATAGACACGTTCTCTGCCACCACATCCCTGTAGTTGATCCCTTGTATTTGGGGCAGGGCGTTGGGGTCGTAGTGGTTATCAGCATGAGCCTTATAATTGCCGTTCATCAAAAACGCCCATTTCATGGTGTGCAAGCTCATTCTCTTCACGTAGATATCTTTCACGTATCCTCCTCTCCCTACGGCCGTCTTGATCCGAACACCCGACTCCGTATTGATGGCGACGATATCCTCGGCCCTGACATCTTGGATCCCACCGGACATCTCGCTTCCCAGCGCGATCGCGGCGCTATAAGGGGAAATACATGTGAGCCGTCTGATGAGCAGTTGTTTGGTGGGCCATCCAAATGCTATCCCATACTCATCCCAGCCGCTCTTGACGGCGACGCAGTCATCGCCGGAGACTATGTAACAGTCCTCTATTCTAATATTTGTGCAGGAATCTGAGCTTAGCCAAAAAAAGAAAAACAACAAACAACAAACAAAAGGGTTCATAATTTATAGTAAAAAATAAATTGGAAAAATACATTATTTGTCCTGATTATTATATTTTGACACTTTGCATAAAAAAACTATTAATTTCATTAGATTTTATCCTTTAACTACTAATCATTTACACTTCCCACTTCTATTATTAATTTAGATAAAAATTACAACTTTGAATCAGTGAAACATCGAATTTACTTCATATAAAATATAGATGTAAAAAAATTACGATGTTACTATCATCATTCCATTGGCCCTAAGTAGCAATTTTCGTTTAAATTAACTGTTGTGGTTGCAAAATGTAGAGTCTGAAAGACTCTATGTAACGAAATTGATAGCTTTAGGTATAAAATGTCGGAACTTAATAGTTGGGTGGCCAAAAGTGTATTTAATCCCCAAACCAGAACCCCAATAGTCTAAGCTTATATCTGAGACTGAAGAAACAAACCTGGGTTGATACCGTCAGTGTTCGGGGATTTAACCGGAGCAAGGATAGTGATTTCTTGCACCACAATATTGCTGTACATTTAACGACGTCGTTTGGTCTTAAAAAATGTTGTTTTCATTTAAAAAATGAAAAAAGAAAATTACTTGCTTCTCAAATTGCAAGGGCGATTACCTGCTGTACACAGGATGAATGTTCCAATTTGGGGAGTTTAGGAGCGTTAGGCTCGAAATCTGGACATTGTTTGAGAACATGATCTCGATCAGGTAAGGGCGGGTGTATTTTAGCTTTCCCCCGTGGAATTTCTTCCACCACATGTCTCCCTGACCGTCGATTGTGCCGTTGTCACCTGATTTCAAATGGGTCCCACACAAAACCCCAAATTTCAAAGATTAGGCCACCAACATCCGGCAAGTTTGTTGTAATTAATTTAATTTACTATTTAGCAGCGGTAAGTCATTTCCCTAATGGAGTACTTACCCGTGACGACGACGTCTGTGAGGTTTGTTCCGAATATGAGACTGGTGTACCTTCCCCCTGGAGCGTCCCGTCCTCGACCGTACGATGGCAGAGGTTTGATCACAGGCCATTCGTTCATATCCTAAACCATTTGATTGATTGATTGATTGATTGATGCAGTCAGTAAGAGCACCCATATGATATAAAGGTCATTAAACCAGAGCTTCACAAAGTCGTGTTTGTGTAGAAAGTGTCGTTTGAAATTCGGAAAGGTTGGATAGCTAACATCTATAGACTTCTGAGACCAAATTGGTTGAAATTGAATAGAATTGACTAACAAACAAACAGAGAAGAAGAAACAAGTTTAACAGAGATTAGCACCTGGGAAGCAAGCAGAACAGCGTCCTTGTCGAGGAAGAGAGTGAAGTGGCTGGTAAGGTAGAAGCTACCAGTCAACCATTTTCCAGCAGGAACGTAGAGCTGAGCACCGCCGTCTGATGCATACTGGCTTAGGCTATCGACTGCAGCCTGAAATGCCTTCGTGTTGGACGTCTGGCCATCACCAACACCGCCGAAATCCGTCAGTGATGCACTGTGAGCTCTGCAGCTTATAGCCGTGTACTCGAAAGAGGCACCGGCACGGGAACCCGCTATCCTGGCTTTTCTGCTCTCTCCTCTTAGACTCAGGAAGGCCACCACCACAAGCACTGACACTAGCTTAATCACCTGTAAAAAACAAGTAGAGCAGACAAGTGGGTGTAGCTCTTATTGTAGGTGTATGCTCTTATTGTAGAAGGAAAGCAAGGAAAAGTATAATCAAATAATGCATATAAAGTGTAAAAAAACAAAACATGCAACCAGAATTTGAGACCTAATGACTGGAAAGGTCTCTTTGTTGCAAAAAGAAACGAATCCCAGAAATACGTGTCAAAAATTTTTTCTGATGTCGCTGGGGTGCCCGCTTAGAAGGGATCAGAGAGAGAGAGAGAGAGAGGGGGGGGGGGGGGAGAAGGGATCAGAGGTTTACTCTAGCTCTCATGGAACTTCTCCTCCAGTAGTGCTCCATTAGAGACGAGGAAATTGAATATGTTTGGTGGTATTGTCGAGCCAAACGGCGTATTTATAAAGCGGAGTTTGGTGCTAACTGCTGAACCAGCGGTTCAATGCTTTCTGAATTAGGTTATTCTGCAAAAGTTGAAAAGAAAATTATGCCAAGACAAAAAAAAAAAAAAGGAAAAGAAAATTATGGTTTTGGTTAGTTATTATTATCCTTCTCTTGTCAAATAGGAAGATAACACGACCTACTTCAGAGTGGAACTTCTTAGAAGTCCTTATCTATAAAGGATAAAGAAAAAATGCTGTCACAGGTGAAGAACAGAGTCTCTTGTCTTGCCCGACGTTGTCCATTCTAAGTCATTACGTGTTAGAAAAAGAACTGTTACTGCTTTCCCTACTTTTTGACTATTTCACTTTAAAGGGAAGTTTTCAAAGCAAGAAGACCTCTCCAGATGGCAAAAATGCTCCTCTTTTTCTCCCCCTGTTTAATGCACTTTGAGCAGAACGTTGCAATATCTGAAGATGATTGCATCTTCAACATTAGAGATTGCCATTAGAATTTAGATGAGCGTTGCGGCCAAAACTAGGGTTTGTTACTTTTGGGGGAAATGAAGTTCACACGACTTTCTATGTTGCACTATAAATGAAAGAATCTTCCGACTCCTTCTAGATTCATAAAATAAAGAGAACTTAGAGTTGGGTTTAGTTTCGAGTGACTAATGCAAGGTATTGTGTTTCACCTGCAAGAAAGTCAAAAGTAATTCGTTTTGGTGAAAATTTATTTTTTATTTTAGGTAACCATGTAAATCCATTGACTTTGTTGTTGTACATCAACTTAGAACGGACCTAACCCAATTAAAAAATGCACTCAACGGGCTATTTTCTATCTTACAAATCAAGTATTAATTAAATGAAAGATTATATGGCAAGCAGTAGAATTCGAGCTCAAGTCTAGTGATTGGATATAATTTATTTCGAAAAGAAACTTCGCTCTTCTATCTATTAGGCAATCTTCTTTGGAAGGCAGAAGTTGTGATGAAAATGGAAAATGATGTTGGTTATATAAGAGCCGGGCATGCAATTCAAAGGATATGCACTGAGTTAAAATGATTTTCTTAGATGGAGCTTAGAAAATTCGAAAAAACTTGTATGTTGGTGAACTTTTTCAACTTCAGTGGCTCTTGTGCTCCACCTTCGAAGAGTAGCCCTCAGTATTATTTTCATCGGGTCAGCCACTGCGGCTGGAAGTGATTGCCCTGCCCTTGCTTTGAGGCCGCTCTGTTGAGGTCAAAACTTGGGCGTAACGGCATCCCAACATTATTGTGGTCGCTTTTTAGAATAGTTGAATCGCTGTTTGAGTTTAGGGTCAGCTTTTATTGACGAGTATACATAGTTTTGTATTAATATTATCCAAGTTCAAAATCTTTACTTAATTAATAAGTTGGATCTAAAATAATCCTCAACTAATACTAAGTTTTCTTTTATGATAACATGATATTATTTATAATTCATCTTAAAAAAAAATAAACATCATTTTTGCTCGTGAACTATGAGTCAAAAGTCATTTTAAACAATCAAATTGCCAATTTTTATGTATTGAGCTCCAAAACTACTAAAATCGACAGTCAATATTGTGTCAAGTTTTTTTTTTTTTTTTGCACATTTAAATCACAAGATTTTACTAAATGACAAAAATTAATACATTTTGATAATTTATAGACTAAATGTGATTGAATTTGTAATTTATACTGATAAATGAGGTTTGGATGATAGTTCAAAATTAAAAGTGAAGATTAACCGCATCAAACTTTTGTATAATATCTTCTATAGATGAATTTTTTTTTAAAACTTTTTATTATTGTGCATTTTATAATCGACCCTTGAAACTATAGAACTAATGCATCTCACCCTGTCAATAAATTTTACTTTCAAGTTTCACCCTAGATATTTTCTATTTCACATACCAGATTACAATATAATAAATAAAGTAAAGAGGGGTTGCAAAATAATAAAAAAATAACGAGGGGGTGGTCAGTGGTTTTAGATTCGGATTTTAGTGGATAATCTAAATCTCGTGACTTCTGGGATCTAAGGAAAGGGCGGTTGTTATTGCTCTTTGAATTTGGACGCTTCTGTTGGAAAGTAGTTAGGAGGCCCCAGTTCGCTTCACTTTCTTGGGGTTCGGGGATTCATCCAATCCCGTGAGTCTCCTCACTCAGTTCACTCACTCACTCACTTTACCCCCACTAATCGGCGTAATCGCCGAGACGCCGACCCACTTCACGGGGGAAAAGGTCTGAAATTGGTAGGGCCCAAAGCTTGTCCTGCGACAATTTTCTCCTCTGTTTTTGCCTCTTGTGATTACTTTTGTTTGCTTCTACTACTTACGGAAGAAGAGTTGGTGGGGTCCATCTCAACTTTCATTTGTAATTAGCGAATTATAACTTAGTAATATGTGATTATGTGATAGAAAATGCTTTGTGGTCGTAGTTTACGCAATGAACCACAAATTTCAATGTTTTAAGTTCGGTAAGTATCATTTAAAGCTCTGATGTTTGGGATGTGCGACAATTTTTGACACCTGTCTATCAACATCAGTGGCGGAAGGACATGGGCGCCCTGGGCAGCTGCCCCCTCAGTTTTGAAAAATTAAAGGAAATTTTTTCTATTTTTTTATTTTTTAAATGTATTTGTCCCCAGACGAGCCAGTCCGCCCCCCTAAGCCCAGCCTCTTTTTTTTAAAAAAAATTATCACAGAGAGCTTTGAACTGTAGCGCAGTGTGAGGGAGGGAGACACAGAGAGTTTTGAAATGTAGGAGACTGGCGGGACATTTTAGTTTCATTTGACTGAGATGAAAAAACAACAAATTTAGTACTAAATAATTTTCGTTCCAATTACTTACCTAAAAGAAAAACAAAAAATGCTCCAAGGGAAATATTTGTAGCAGTATCAGTAAAACTGAGATGCCCGTGCCATATTATAAATTTGTTTTTACGTGCGTGCCATTTTTCTCGTCATTTGAATATAAAAAAAAAAAAATTTTAATAGAAAAAAAAATATATTTTTTGAGCAGAAACATTCGCATTGTTCTGCTTCGATTAAAAAAAATATATGAAAATTCTTTTATGCCCAGCTTTTTTTTTAATATTTTTAATGTTTTTAGTCCTTAATTTTTGATATTTTAACTCTATAACATTTTTACATTACGTAGGAAAAATTTTTGAGATGTCATTTTACCTTAGAAATTTGCTCGTCATTAACTAAAATCTTGGTTCCGCTACTGATCAACATGGCACTGTACAAGTGTGCTATTGTTTTTTTTTTCCACTTGCTTGGATAGGAATCGGTTAATTAGCATATCATGGATTTTAGGTTTACAAAAACAATACCCTTTGAAACTCCGAGAATATGATAAAACTCTTGTCTGACTTTGTTGATCCCTTAGATGGGGGGAGCTCACCTTCCGATTGAAACATGCATGGGTTTACAATTTTTCTGAGAGTAGATATTGACTACAAACCCAAAAGCAAAACCGTTGTATTGCTCTTTCCATGGGTTCCACTTCCACGGAGAACTCCAATGATGCTCTCACATGATTGTTTGTTCACTCACGAGAGGAGAGCAGTCCTGATTCCTGAAGCAGAAAACCGACCAAGACATTTCCAACTAGTGGGGCTTTTAATGGTCCCTCTCTCCTCTCACGAAGTGCAACATCGCATGTGTCTCGCTCCTTTCCAAAGAGTGTATTGTCTCATTCAAGGAACAATTTATTGGTGTACTATCTCCCATTTGGTCGGTAAATTCTTGGTGGTGGAGGCGGCATAATTCCTTATCCATTTGCAGACCCACGTTCAGGACTCTGGTACCACCAGGCAGCCCCAATAGCTGTGCGTAGGAAATCCTATTTTTTTTTAGGCAATCCACTACTTCATTCCATAATAAGGATAAACTACAAGAGGTGCAATGCAAACAGAAAGATCATAGGGACAAACCAGGCTCAAGGCCCATAAAGAGTAGCAAAGAAGGCACTAGGCCCAACCTTACATACCACCGGCCAAGGCAGGGACACCACAACCGGCCAAAGACGGCACATAAAACCACCACATAGGGCGACAGAGGTAGTCATTGACGGAGGGACGAACGCAACGTCAATTCGACTTCTTAGGAATTATGCCATAAAAAAGAGGGAAAGATGAAAGGAAATGACAGATTTGGACTAGGGGCGAGGTGGGCAGGAGGAGACAGATAGAGGAATAAAGTTGAACATAGTAAAATAAGAAATTGTTATCTTTGAAAATTTATGAAAAGGCTAATCGTAGTAGGTTCTTCTCTCCATCTCCATCGGAACAATAGATTCATTATGCTTAGTACTAAACTTGTTGAACAGATAAAATATAACCAAGGTATATCGTTTTAATCTAAGGTTCAATCGATCATTAAAAGAAGAATTAGGCCAAAAATTAGGATACATTCTGAAAAAATAAAACTTCCATTGAAGAGAAGCAAAGCAAATGAAAGGCGTTCATAAAAATTCTAGTAGAATCTGCCGTGGGGAGCAGTAGAGAAGGGGAATGGTCAGTAGAAGGGGGAAGAAAATTTCTAGAGAGAGGGCAGAGTCTCTCTCTCGAGAAAACGTGGGCAGGAAAGGTTCTACATGTCCCTGTGCGTAGGAAATCCACTCGTTGAGTCTTCTCTTTCATGCCAGTGCAGGAGTTACGACACATTTCATATTTGCTAGAAAAATATCGCCTGATGTTTCTACCGGCGAAAAGATGGCAGAAGTAAGTGAACCTCAAATTTTGAGCAGTATCCAACCAAAAACACGACCCAACACTCAATTATGTGCACGCTGCCGAGTGACAGACGGCCCTTTTTGGTCTCTCAACAGAGTACCTCTTACTCCACGTGGGCACGAATAACTCATAGTGCTTAGAAAAGAAAAAAACGAATAAAGTAGCTCATGATGCAAACTCATGTGCGCACGATCTAGCTAAATGGACAGCTTCCTCTAAATTCACACTCAACTGTTTTACGCATTTTCTTTCATTCTTGCAAAGATCCCTTTTGTAAATTCAGATTCATTCTAAAAGTGAAGTGTTAGAGGGAAAAATACACCTCTTGCACTGTTGAGGTTTTGACATTATGAACTAAAAAATATCAATTTTGTTACATTTTACTCCTTAATTATCAACCGTTTACACTTTGCACTCCTTACCGTTAATTTGGACGGAAATTGCTATTTTTGTTTAGTGAAATGACAAATTTATCTCTATACAAAATATAAAAAAATTATGAGGTAAAATCATCATTTCACTAAACCAAAATAACAATTTCCGTTCAAATTAACAATAGAAGATGCAAAGTGTAAACGGTTGGTAATTGATAAAATGAGATGCAAAGTGTTAGAATCTCTGTAGTCGGAGACGAAAAATGTATTTAATCCTATATATATAGAAAAAAGGAAACTTACAAACAATTATTGATTGGAAGAAGAATGAGGCTACTTGCTAGTGCAACTTCATTCATGATCTTAATCAACATGCTAGACCCGTACTCTGTTTCATTTGCAGCTAGTAGTGCTGTGCTTGCCTCTTCGATGCAAACTGATCATCTCCTTGCCTTTGCTTGGAGAATTGTTCCTTCACAATTCCTGAAGATAGCCATTGGAGACTAAAAAGTTTGATCTAATTGATACATCAAATTAATTTGGAAGAGGTTTAGCCGGTGAAATTGATGTGAGGTTTCGAATGGAAGACTTGCTAGATTCCAGTCTTGTACCTAAAGGGCTAACTGTCAAAACTGGTAGAAAGGGGTAAATGAATTCTTTCAAAAACACCAAAAAAGAGAAAAATTCAACCACAGTTTGGGAGCCTATTGCACCTGTTAAAGCAATATGTTATAGAGCAATAAAAAATTTGATAGTTGGTGATTTTTCATACCTCTAAGTTCTCCAGATTAATCCAAGAACATGGACCCACTAAAACGAATAGCATTATTTGCACAACATTTCTCCCACAATATGGCTACTGTTACGAGGAGTAGGACTCTACCAATCCGTTCATTGTATATCGTCGCAACGGTGATGTGATAACAAGAGTGAAGATGGGAAATCGTAAATAGGAAAATGCTGAGCAAATAATATTTTTCATAGTCACGGGATCCCATGTTCTTGGATAATCTGGAGCACTACGTTGAATCTCAGAGAAATCTTGTAGCACTAAATAAATGGTGAGACACTGAGAGAAACCTTGCTGAACAAAAAAAATAAAAAAGAAGATAAAAAGAAGCTCGAGAGTCAAAAACTTTATGTGCAAAAGTTCAACTATCCAGTTGTGTCGACTTTGTGCCGGCATGCATCCAAACAAAGTGCCTCTGAAAGAGATTACAGCTGTCTTCTCGAAATAGATTTTAAACAAACAACTCTCCTTCTAACACAAAAACATAGATTCACAGTATCGCATATTACAGCTTTACCAAAAAGGAAGGGAAATAAGGACTTTACACACGACTCAGATTTCCAAATCCTTGCCCGGTATGATTCATTTCAGAAAATATATTCACATTTTTCAGGTATATCAAGCAGATGTAGAGAAGCAACAGCCTAACCTCCACACAACTGAGTAATTTTTTCTTTGTCACCCACGGGTTATTTCTTGTGAGCTGCTACCCAATTTAGCACCATGCTTCTTGATTATTTGAATTGCTTGCAGAAGAATATCTTGTTCTGTGGAGTATAATTCCTCTTTGCTCTATACTCGATGAAAAATATTTACCAGGAATTATCAATAAGAGAAACATAAAGCAACAACGTACATTGAAACTGGTCAGAAGGAGAGATGTATCCAAGCATTAGGCATTGTACGCAAAGCTTCGTGGCAAGATAATGAAAAACATATTAATGAAAAAAATTTGTCCCAACCAAATGGATACACGGAAGGGGGAAAAAGGACAATTTAAAATTCTTTGCCAATTATGAGGGGTAAAATATAAATAAGCAGTTCATTCACCTCATCTCTACCAAAGGGCCCATTGATCCCACCTCAATCTATTTCCATTTCCACTTTCGTCAGAGGGGGAAAAAAACCCTAAATGAATATAGATGTTGCATGCTTCGGAATTTGCCATCAGCTATCTCAACAAGAATCAACTTCAGTTTTCAGACCCATATGCAACTGCTAAAATTCCACATGCATAAAATTGTATATAGCAACCAGATATGCATATTGATGTGGAACACAAAATTTGAAGCATACATATGAAGTCCAAAACTCCAAGTCAGAACCAACAGCAGAAACAAAATTAAGGCAATGGGAACCTTATTGACAAGCCCATCATAACTCTTATTTGAAACACAGCTCGGAATTATTATCTTCTTTTTCTTTATTCCAGCACGCAGTTTGGCTTCAAATTCTCAGATTGCTTGGAACTTAGGACACAGCTTAAAGTAATTTTCATAATCAAAAGCAAAACTTTGTAGGAACATATGTCATTTAGCAACAAATTAAAATCGTAACGGCTATATGATCCGAACATTTGAGGGTACAGGAATTTACCATGTGTCTGAGATTGCATCCAAGAGTTAATTCAGCAAAATAACTTTCTATGCGAGAGAGGAAACAATACGGGGCCTCCTTTCCCAAGAAAACTTTTGGGTTTGATCTTAGCATACTCTTTATTTCGTTTGATATAAGGGGAATCTTGTCCAAATCATCAACTTGCACCGGGATTTTGGTAACCAAGGCACGCCATTGGGCACGTGACTTGTTCACAATCACCTACAGATTTTACAAGGCAGATGCTAAAACTTCTGAAAGCCAATGAGTTATGAAAAGAGACAATATAATTATAACAAATAGACAAGAATAAAGAAGCATTGCCATTTACTAGCCACAGCTTCTTTGCATCTCTCCATTCAGGGATTGTGTCGTTTTGTGTTTATGCAAGAAAGTGAGAGACAGAATACATGATTAATTTTGTTTTCAGCCTGTCGAGGACATCAATATTCCGCGCAAGACGTGTAAAAGTGAATGCGTGCACACAATTCAAGAACAAAATGCAATTAGGTGCAAAATCGAACACCAAATATTCAAGACAAGAGACCCTTATGATTGTATGTATCAGAAATCAGAGCATTACAACAGGAATGTATTGTCTACGCTATCTTACAATATATTAGTACATCTGATACTACACTATACTCCAACAATTTGGACAAACAAGTAACATTTCCATATGATGCTACGTGACATATTACTAAATCATTTGATTTTAACTCTTGCAATCACCAATTGTAGCAGCGCCCATTCTTTAGAATTGTTAAGATTTCATGGGGTGTTTTATTGTTGTAATATAGTGCTATTCTTGTGATTTCATGAAAAGCGCATTTGTCAAGCTATTGTACTTGGGACTGTGATTTCCAGGAAAAAACAGTGATCAAATTTTGATAGTTGCCTCTAACGGAACCTTGAAAGGGTGAAGGAATCACTTCCAATTATAGTGGCAAGTAAATTTTTTATACTGGTTGTTGGATCTTGAGCCATATTGTATATTATATTCTAGTAGTCATTTCAAGCATTTTTTGCCTGGAGAATATCCTCCTATGGCAAGTGTGAACACTCAAAGGAAAAATAGGAGACTCTGCATAAAGATCGCAACTAATTGATTTACCGTAAGTTAAAAAGGGATAACTTTACGAAGCACCATGATTTAGGAATCAGATCCAAATCATGGAGACACTAGCAGTGGAGAGCATTGATCAATATATGAGAAATTCTCCACTTAGATGGCATATAATGTGTATATCATAAAGCTTTATGGTTTTCAGTGTGAAGGCTGCCAAAAAGAAGTGTGGTTGCTGGCGATGCATTTGACAAGTTGCAGAAAAGCAAGAAACAAGAGGAAAGACAAGCAGAAAAGCAACAAACAAGAGGGAAGACAAGCAAAAGGGAGGGACGAAGAACAAACCTGACTGGAAAAAAGTGAATTTGGAACTATGACTGGAAATTTCTCAGCATTCAATAATGATGTGGTAGTGAGTCCCATCTCCACCACTTGACCTTCTACATTGCCAGCCTGCAAAAAGTACATCCATTGATGGCTTATAAAGAATAGGAAAATGAATGTACCGAAACACCGAAAAGATAATATCAGCTATATCAGTCAAATATTTAGACTTGGCAATGGTAGATAAGATCACAACAAAGGTGTCAAAAGTACTGATTCTCCTGATTTTCTGAGCAATTGGGAAAAGAACAGGTTAATTATATGGATTGGCTAAAGATTGCACATTTTCAGTCTGAAAAGAAATATTACTGGCCAGATGAATTATTATAACCAGAAAAATAGTAGATAAGATACATCATGCGCCAGACATTCTGATATAATGTAGGACCACTCTCTCTTACAAAAATTTCTGGTTAATACATGGGCAACTGAGGACTGAATCGTGCTGCTGCTCTGATCCATTGGACAGTCAGTTGGAGAGCAGTCACCAATAAAAAATTCTATTAAAAAAAATAATCAGCTCTCAGATTTTCAAAAATCCCTGATCTGTGGCATCCAAGGGACAACTGTTTTTTAGCAGATACAGAGAATCTAAGTGGATAACTAGAATTACTTCTTTTTTACTTATGTTTCTGAAAATTTAGATAGACTGATTGGTGTAGGGACATATTTTCTTCCTCAAATCACAGGACAATGCCAGAAGATGTCTTTGCCACCTAAAATAAATCAAAGGAGACCAATCAGTTCATATGTCTACCAAAGAACAGAAGATAATCAACGTACTTTTATTGTATCTCCAAGTGAAAATGGCTTTGAAAACTGCAAAGATAACCCACTGAGTATATTCCCAAGGACATCTCTGGCAGCAAAAGCAGTAGCAACTCCTGCAAAGAGACACAAAGAAATAAATGTTAAATTTTTAGAAATACTTAGAATGAACTAAAAGTAATTCCATTGTATAAAATCACCAAACAAGAGTCCAAAACAATTACCGTGCCAAAAATTTGATTTTCTTTTTATCTTTTAACAGAGAGACAAGTGAGAGAAACATCCAACAACATGTAAGGAATAATGAAGCGATTCGAAAGAGACAGATATTAATGCATCAAATGTGATGAAATCAGTCTTTTTTCTCCTCTATCCATGGTAATCTGGAGAACCAAAGCCTATCACATGCAGCAATCAAAAGTCAAGCATCAAAAGTAAGCCAATTAGAGTGTAGTAGCGCCTGAGATCCATGAGATGCAGAAAGATAAGGTTTCGTACAACGAAAGTGAGTACTATCTCAAATGTTCCTCGTACCCCAAGAATAGGTTGGATGGTTCAGGTCATAGGTTCAAAACCTACCAAGTGCATGTGCAACTTAATCAGAACAGCAACAAAAAATAAGAAAATAATAGGTGTTTCAAAACTTGACGATTATTCACATACTACCAGGCTGCATTATTTCGGGAACAATGGGAAATCAAGAAGAAGGGACACAAAACATATACGATTGCAAATTTGAAAAAGCTTAAGTTTAATTATTCTGATTTCTTTCCATAAAAATATCTTGCAGATCGCCATTTACAAAGTGGACACAAAGAGCACACTTCATTGCAGTTAACGCTCACCTCCTATTCCCCCAACAGTCAGAACAGATTGCACAGCAACCCCACAAGCCTCAGCCAAAGCCATTAGACCTATCACAAATAGGCCAATGGACGACATTTTGTCTAAAGCCTGCAACCTTTCCCTATCAAGCCCCTCTAAACTTTGAGCTGTCAAAGCACGAGTAAAAATATTTGTCTTCCACCGATACAAAAACCATATAAATGAAAGAATAAAAGCACCCCTCCACGCCTGTGCAAGGTATTGTGACGCAATAGTGGTTGGTGCAACCATCACAGCGCTGCAAATAAAAGTCATCAGGATTGTGCCAGGCAAAGCAAAACATTATCCAAAATAAAGATCAAAATATGATCAAGAGGATGTTTTGGAACCACCAACATCTGTGAAAATGCCATGAAAGTAATTAGATATCTCAATGGATCCTCCAAAGCACCCCAAATACTTTTCTCATACGGAACTTGCTCCTCGGACAGGCTTCCAAATGGCAAAGCAGCAGGGCCTTGTGTGGCATACTTGTGAAATCTCCTCAAAAACCTAGGCATAACCACCCAAGCCAATATAGTTCCAGCCAAAGTACCACCAACTGGAATAACAACATTTTTCAGGTAGGGATGCGAATCAAGCAATTGATCAACATGGGGGGTCAGTTCATCAGAAACTTCTTTAGCCTTCTGCCCAGTGTAAGTTGCCACATCTATTGTTCTCTGCCAGGCTTCTTTAACCTTATCTATAATCTCACTTCCGTCAAGACCACTATTACTAACATCTGCTTCACTAGCACCAGAAGCAGCTGGAACTCCGGGTTCCCCAGGTTTATCAGCTTTGCTACTGAATGACAAAGACCACGGCTGATAACTTGACAAGGGGCTGAGAAAGACAAGAGGACTATTACTTCGGAAGCGCAAATTCGACAGGGCAGGCGAAAATGGAGTTGTGGGATTGGTTTTGCCACGCTGAGCATAAACAAGAGACTGAGTCCCCAGTGCTCTAAAATGGGTATTTGTAAGAGTTTCAGGAGCTTGAAATTCTGTTGCGTGGTAGTTACTATTCATAGAAGCATGCAGTGGTCTCACATGAATCTGGTGAACATACTTCACAAGTTTCATATCAGAGTTGCATGATCGAAATGATTGCATTTTCAAGCAGGGATTGGCCGAATTACGCAGTGATCTTAGAATGGAAAACCTTGTAGCAGCCATCTTAGCAGCTTACTGAATTAGAGGAGTTTACCAAGAGATCGATCAACCCAAACTGAAACCAATAACTTATGAAAGGAATGTCAATCTGCAAATTTTACAACGTGGAAAAGGAAATTCAGCAAACTATTTTCAGCTTCAGAAATTCAACCAAAAAAACACCATAATGTCATAGTCAGGAGGTATAAACACCATCATCCAAGCTACAACAACGATGAGAAAACACGCACACGTAAACCACAAACCCCAGTTTGGTGTTGCCGGGAGGACAACTGAAGGAGAAAAATATAACGGAAAATTTAAGTGTGATAAAAAATTACATCTACACTACAATTCAGACATCCAACCTAGAACAACGGCGACAAAAAACCTAAACACGCGAACCATAAACCCCTGTTTGGATGCCGTCAAATTGAAAGAGAATGAAGAGACAGCTAAAGAAGAACAGCCAATATTTTCTGTACACATTGGATTCCAGAACACAAATAGCTCGATCCAACTAATAGAATCTCCGCTTCTAGATTCAGCTAAAGAAAGAAATCGGTCAAGGCCTACACATATTTAGTTCAATTTCTTTCCTTTCTCATTTCACATTTCACATTTTTATGCGTTTTCTTGGCACCCAACGAGCGTTCAGAATTAGAGTATACTTCAGAGTCCCTGACCTGCTATGGTTCATTTCTGGGTTACTACATGGAGGAAATCGCAGAGAGCCTAACAAGAGAACTTCTTCTTCTTCTTTCTTTCCTTTAACAAGAGAGATTCGCTACGATAGTACGACAAGAACAGCGCGGTTGTAACATAAAGGGCAGAAGGAATAAGGCTATGTTTAAAAATCTCAAAATAGTTTCTCGTGTTTGTGTTTTTTTTTAAGTAGTCTAAATATTTTTAGAATCGATAAAAAGTATGTTAAAAATTATTAAGATTTGTAAAATTGATTGAGATTAGTGAAAAGATATTAGAATTGATGAAAAAATAATTGTAAAAATTTTTAAAAATATTTTGAAAATTATCTAAACAGAAAAAAAATGCAAAATATAAAAAACACTGGGCAGAGGGAATATATTAAAAAAAAAAAAAAATTAAAAAGTAGTTTAGAGATTTTGGTTGTAAATAAAATTAGTCATAGTTGAAAATCTCGAAAAAACTCTAAGGACATATTCGTGTTGAGCTTTTTTTGTAGGATTTGTATCTTACTTTTATTTTTATAATCCAAACATTACAACGTACACGTATTTTAATATAATACTTTATTTCTTTTTTTTTTCACACAGTAAATCTTTTTTAACAATTTCTGTACGCACACCAATACAACTTTAACATCACCTAAATATTCACAATTTTATTAAAATCCTAAAGATTTTATGAAACCGAATATCACCTTAATATATTACCCTTCAAAAATAAGTTTTCCCATTGGAGTCCGCTCACAAACATTGAAGGAATTGATGAAATTTTGACGTGGCATATCTTATGTTTGCCACACAAGCATAGATCGACACGGGTGAGGAGGTTCCCCACCCATGCGTATGGTGTTGTACTTGTGTCAATATTCATGCTCCACCTGCATGGGCTCACAGTCCAAGTGGGAGGAGCTTCCCCAGAGTTGGCATGACAAGGACCTAGACCTTAGATTAAAAGATATATTAAAGTTAAAGTTATTTAAATTTTTTTATTTTTCTTGCAAGAACATCAAGCAGAGTTGTTTTCTCTGCTCTACCGACACCCATTAACGTTGTGAGAACACCAGATCTTAAATTACCTGTAACATCACAAGAAAGCTGGAGTTTCTTGTTAACAACTCATTATTCTCTATTTCCTTGACGAATAGAAATTGATGTTATTGTAACTTTAGTTGTGTAGCTAGCTATTATATGAACCTTTGATTGAAAAATCAACAATTGAAATTACAGTAGAGGAATTGGTAATTCTCGAGAGATATACAAAAGGAAAATATTTATGAAATCACAATCCTTGAAGCTAGCAGGTTAGGGCACTTGGATGTTCATGATTTGGGATGTTATGCAAGAGGAATATCGAGTGTTTATTAGATTTGAGGTTGCTTTTTAACAAAATGTTGCAAATTGGATTTTAATTCAGCTAGCAACAATTTGTCATTTTTTAATTTTTTAGGCTAAGGGAGAAGTGACGTGGAAAAAACATGTGTGACAGGTAATATGGCTGATGTAGATAGGATTTTCGTTAGTCAAAATAACATTCAACTGATAGAAGGACTAAATACTAATTATTTGCAAGGGCATAAATTCAGTGATTGAAAATTTTTAAAAAAATTCTTAGTGAGTAATTCGTAAAAAAGGTAAAAATCTAATAACCAAAAATTGAATTTCCGTTTTAATTTTTATCAAAATAACATAAAATAACATAGGACATCAGAATGAATACTTTAATTGCACGGAATAGTTTTGTATCTATATCTCTTTCGTTTTTATTTTACAAAAATGTAAAGTGTGCCTGTAAAATTTATTCATATTTTCTCGTCAGGCCATATATTGCACCCAAAAAAAGAAAAGAAAAAAAAAGTACGTGTTTTCCCAAATGACTCTTGGACGAGCTACCCCCTGCATAACAGTACCGATAATCAGTAGCGGTCCGCAGACCTTGACTTAGATGTTTGGGCCAAGACAATAATATTTAATTGTTAAAGTCTAGAGTCTGTTTGGTTAAAAAAAATTTTTAGGGTTTGTTTAAATTTTCAGAATATAAAATATTTTACAACCAAATAGCATTCTTAACATTATATAAAAATAACTAAAATACATATACTAATAAAATTAACATCACCTAAAAATTCTCAAAAAAACACTACAACCAAACAACCTTTAAATTTCTCCACAAATTTTGTACCAAAAAAAATAATACTATTTTTTAATTTATTAAGTTTATAAATTATAATTATGATTAAATAAAAATTATACAACTGGTTACTAACTGCGTTACTAGTTTTAACAGTACCAATTTCGTTTTTAAAAACAATTCGATATGTAATACATGAGACGAAACTAGGAATTCAAATTAAAGAGAGGCCAAAGCCAAAGTTAAAAATATATAAAGAAAAAATGCCAAAAAAATGTGAAGAAAAAAACGTTTTTGGGAAGATTTTTGGGGCTTCTGTACTATCTGTAGTGCCGACTGCCGTCCCCGTTAATTAGAACTTGTTTTTCCAAATTTAGCCCCAAAGGCGCTGTCGGCTGTCGCAGGTTTCACGATAAAGAACCCGGTCAAAAACGGCGTCCTTACCCTGCCGTCTAAAGTAAAGCCCACTTGCCCAGACGAAAATGCGGCGAAGCCCACTTTAAAGGTGGAGGGGCCCATGTCCATACGCGTCAAACGCGACTCTTCCGGGCGCATTAGAGAAATGAAGAAAACGAACCCCTGTAATATTCCTCCCAGCCTGTTATCGCAAATTACAACGATACGCGTGGACCCCATAATTCGCTGTCCTCTGGTTCGTATTTCATCCTCCATAGAATGTTTCAACTTTCAAGTCTCCAAACTTCGGCCTCCGACTCCGAGGCTCTCAGCTTGTCTATCTAATGGAATTTCCATACAGAAAGCTTGTTTTCGCTCTCCTCGTATTTTGTCTCCGTACCCTCTCAGCTCTCTCTTACTCCTTCTTCTCCCCCATAGATAACTACCTCATCGATTGTGGAGCTTCGGTGGACTCCATCGTGGACAATCGCCCGTTCATTCCGGACGCGTCCCACACGGACTCATTCTCGCTCACCTCACCCCGTTCCTTCTCGCTCAGAAACGAGAAACCTTTTGATGGTGCGCCCCGAATCTACGAAACAGCCAGGGTCTTCACCAGGCCTTCGAGGTACGAGTTCGAGATCAGAGAGAAAGGGACCCACATGGTACGCCTCCATTTTCACATGCTCAGTTCTTCAAAATTTGACTTAGGAAATGCTCAATTTCACGTTTTGGTTAATGGGTTTGTGGTTCTGAGCGATTGTATGGGTGGGACTGGAGTAGGACCTTGGGTTAAGGAGTATCTGATCTGGGTGGAGACTGAAAAGCTCGTAATCACGTTTGTGCCCACGAAAAAGTCTAAATTAGCGTATGTGAATGGGCTTGAAGTGATTTCTGCACCAAAAGACTTGATCCTAGATACGGCTCAATATTTGAATACGGAGAAAACTGACAAATTCGATGGGTTGCTTATGCAAGCGCTTGAAGTTTCGTATAGGGTTACTGTGGGAGGGCCTAAAGTGACCCCTTTTAATGACACTTTGTGGAGAACTTGGGTCCCTGATGTTGAATTTTTGAAATCCAGTTCGTGGTCAGAAAGAGTGTATTTTAGTGGTCGAATTCAGTATCAGGTGGGAGGGGCAAGCCGCGAGGTTGGTCCGGATAATGTTTATAACACAGCCCGAGTGATACGTAGTACGAATGCTTCAATTCCTGATGTCAATATTACTTGGGTGTTTCCCGTGATTGGAGGATTTAAATATCTTGTTCGGTTGCATTTTTGTGATATTGCTAGCATTTCTCTGGGCCTGCTGTATTTCAATGTCTACGTCAATGGGCATTTGGCGTATAAAGATTTGGATCTGTCTTATGTGACGAACTATGTATTGGCTTCTCCGTTCTATGCCGACTTTGTTGTTGATGGAGATGGTTCTGGGGTTCTGAGTGTTGCTGTAGGGCCTTCCAGTAAGAGTATGTCGTATGCGATCACCGGAATGCTGAATGCAGTTGAGATTATGAAGTTGAATAATTCCATGGGTAGTCTTGTTGGCAAGATGCCGGCAGAGTTGGTTTTGAAGAGCTGGCCCAGAGGAAATATTGGTGTTTTAGTTCCTTTGGTTGCTGCTGCTTGCTTGCTGGTGAGTATATCCATGGTCTTGCGTAGGAGGATGACTGGGCTGAAGGACTCTTTGACATGGTCTAAATTGCCTACGAATGTATCTGATGTTACTGTCAAGCATGGGTACACACAGCCATAAGGTAATTTGGCTGTCCTCTAAAGAATCATTAGGGTTTGTGTAACATATAACATGTGCACGTCATGGTTATTTAGTATAGTGCATAAGTTTTTTGGTTCTCTTTCGCCCGGCCGCTGGGGGAGGGGGGGGGGGGGGGAGAGGAGTGTGGGGATTTGCAACACGGCCAGTAGAATCTCCTGCTGCATTTGAAGTCTGTAGTTGGAGTCTCTAAAGAGCTCCTTGTATTGGTTGTGCATCTCACTGTTATTGCACAAGTTGTATTTATTATGATAAAGTATAAGCATACATTTTCTGGCTCCGCCTTGTGCCGATATTTTCCTTGTTTTTTTTTTTTTTTGGTGAGCTACTGTTATTATGAATTTGCTTTGTGTTTGAAGATTGTGTATACAACTTATGGAATTCAAGTTGTAATATATGTTATGAATGAAACCATCTTGCCTGGGAGGCCTAGCAGCCATTCAATAAGCCTTTAGTGATGAAATGGTGCCATGTTGATCCATTCCTAGTTCACCAACTTTCTGCAATTAAACTTGCATGCCTGACAAGCTTTGTTGGAGTGTAGTTCTTACAAAATTTTACTTAAATGAATACTTTTCTGTGAAATCTCGCCAGTTTTCAGGAGTCAAATCTAACATCAGTAGAGTTATTAAATATGAATTGGTTCTCTCTCTCTCTCTCCCCCTCAAAAAAAAATTGCATGTCATATGCCATCAAATTTTTTCTGTCCAGTCAAGGGAGGAATCTATTCTTACTGGGGGTGATTAATCTTAGCATCTGGCCTAGTGTTTGTTTGAGAGGTAAAGGAGATAAGGACTGTGGGTTCATGAATTTTAATGTGTGATACTTATCAAAAAAAAAAAAAAAAGAATTTTAATGTGTGAGAGCTGATGGTTTGCAGCAATAGCATGCAAGGTTTAGATGTTGGTTGGCTTGTTTTGTTAATGACTTCTGATTCGTCGTGAGAACTATTTTAGTTATCAAACCCAGGTGTTGCTGTGTTCTATCCACTCTAATTGTGTATTGGACTTCATGTGTTTTTTTTACTACTTGGGGTTTTACTATCCAAACTGTCCTCCTTTAATTGTACCGTTGTTACATTTTTACTTATAAAAAAAAAAAAAAACTATCCCAACTGTCCTCCTTAACACTAACCGTGTAATGTGATTTAGGAGGTTAGGAACTTTGTCATTCTAAATCCATTAGAGCTGTTATTACCTTGTGCAAGGCCAAATGGTGCCCTATTACTGTCTGCCAAAGCGTTAATAGGTTCAATGTTATGGAATGACTGGATGTCTTAGGCCCTTTGAATGTCTTAGTTAGCGTAATATGTTGTTGCTGTTACTATGTAATATTTTGCCTATATACCTTCTCCCTAGTGGTTAACCGCGATTCCTTATCCATCTTGAAGAGGCCTCAGTTTCATATTGCATTTATTGTACTTCAAAAAGTTTTATTTTCTTGATTGGGCATCGAATTTGTAGGACTTCTCGATGAATTTGATCATCCTACTTGGGTTAAAAGTTTGTATTTTCTTTTTCTTTTTTCTTTTTTAAAAAAGAAAAAAGATGCAGAAACCATTAAAAAAGAAAAAAGATGCAGAAACCAATTCTTCTTACTAAGCAGAGAGGCCCGAATTTTATTCATAATAGGGGGTGGCTTAGAGAATTTGGGCTTCGGCTCAATGGAGGAAAACCATGATCAGCAATAATAGCAACCCTTAGGATTAATAGAATTAAGCACAGCGGAGCAACTGAAGTGCCTTTCCTCACAGAACCAACCGGGGGGGGGGGGGGGGGGGGGGGGGGGGGGGGGGGGGGGGGGGGGGGGGGGCGAGGAAATTTGGCTGCTCCTCCCCCCTAACCCTCGTCCTGCTCCCTCTCTCGTCTCTCTTTCCCTTTCTCCTTCCTCCCCCTCATTTGTCTTTTTTCTTTCCCTTTTGGGGGTTTGCTGGTACTTTTGGTTTTGATGTCGACAGCACAGATCTGTGGCTCTTGGTGGTTAGCCACGGGACATGCGCCCCTCCACCTGATCCGCCGACTCCCTTGCGGCCGCTCACCCTGGGGTGGCACGTGAGTCTCACTTGAACATTCCTTTCTACCACCTTTCTGGATTCTCCCTCGCTTTTATTTGGAGCCGTTTGTCACTATTTTGAGAGATTAACTCAGATGGCTCTAAGAAGTCTGTCTATTGTAGTGCTTATGTTAACCATATCGTCGATAGCTCTATCTTGTTCTTGGCCATCGTTCATGTTATCAGGGACTCCCCACCCCTCTAGTTATACTGTTTTTGTATAAAATGACAATCTAAGTTGCTCACAAAAAAAGAAAAGAAAAACATCTACCAAGATTATATTTTACGTAGATGCTCAACATGAGTCGGGTTGAGCTTTGCCATTAGGGAAAAAAAAAAAAAAAAATCAACATACATACACAATAGATATTAATTTTCACGAACAGGTCGAATGCGTGTAAAAGGTAATCGATTCATCAGAACTGTTTGTCATACGCACATGTTACATGATGTGCAAATAAACGAAAATGGAGCAAGAAAGAAAGGATAAAAGGCATGAAGCAAAAATTAAGGCTTTATTAATGTATTAGTCAGTGTGGTTTAACTTTTTTTCAATTTTATCTCTTAGTTTTAATTATTTTTTGAGAGTCCTTGGAGTTAATTACTTGTTCCAAAAAGATTTTTCCATCCAAACACATATCACAAACAAGGCAGATTGACAAATTTTGCTAAATAAAAAATGTGTCACTATTAAGCAACATGAGTGGAGTGAATCTAGATGTCGACTGATAATTGGTGGTGACATGTTTTCTATTAACCGTGTATGTAGGGGTGTACGTCCGACTTTTGACTTGACGAGGGATTGAATATGATTTTTTATTTCGATTTTTGCTCAACAATACATATTTCCGGGCAAATCTGCATTCCGACAGTTGGCTTGGAAGTCAGTTGGGCTAAAAAATGGACTTGAATTCATTTTTGGATCGGATTGTTTTAACCTTCTAGGACCAATTATCATAATTTTTCATATGGTTGTTTGGGCCAAGTTTGTAGCCTAAAATTCTTTCATTGAGTGTGTTTCTAGCCCCAACATCTTAAAAATTCTAGACATGTACGCCTTTGGAATCCATACAAGTCACCGACTCATGATTTCTGGATTCTTATTAATAACACCACTCCTGCTTACTACCTATTAATGAAACATTCTCTCCATCTCTCCAAGTCTCCACCAGTGTTCAAAGTAACATCCCCCCCAAAAAAAACCAAGTTTTACACAGTTCGAATAATAAAAAGTCAAGTTTTACAAAGGTAGAGAATTATGGAACCACTAAAATATTAACCAAATAGAACTTCAAAGCAAGAAAAATAAGTATTCTCACCTCTATCTTCCATTTCAGCTTCAAAAAAGGGAAGTATTTTTCTTATCCAGGTCAGATTCATTGTGGTCCAATAGTCATACTTTAACTTATAACAAGTAAAGAATATTAATAATAAAAAGAACATATATTCACGGCAATAAAAAGAACATATATAACAACGGCACCTAAAGAAACAATAACATGAATACAAACGAATCAAAGCAGTACAACACCCTCATAACACATATATAATCAAAAACAGCAGTACAACACCCTCATAACACATATATAATCAAAATCCGGAACAAAAGACAAAAAACCACCATTAAAAAAAAAAAACAGCAATACAACACCCTAAAAAACCCAGCAACCAATCATCGGCTTAGTCATCTCTAATCAAAATATTCTTCGAAGTTAGGTCTACAATAATTCAAGAATAAGACTGGTTAGAATAGGCAAGAAGTGAAAAGTTATGTTGCATTTTATGCGGATATAAAATATTAAGCAACAAATCAAAATAAGAGACCTAAATCAACTTGGTAACTTTCAACATCTTCTACCATATCTTGTTGAGCATCAAAAGTAGTAGCCGAAGATTTTAACCACTTTTGAGTACAAATGAGAGCCTCAACCGTGTAAGGAGCCAAAGAACTTCGAAATGGATCTAACATGCGTCTACTAGTACTAAAAGTTGATTTAGAGGCAACAGTAAATTAAGTAGAGTTTCATAAAATCCCTCATCACAATTATGTGAGAAGGATTTGAGAATCTTGTCTCAACAACCTTTATAAAATCTCTAAACCCATAATCCTCCATAAGCCAAAAAGGTAATTCATCCATTATGACCATAATATAAATTGCCTCTCTAACCTTTTTTCTCACTATACCTTGCAAGTGACATTGACTTTTTCGTAGTACTAGCTTCCCCATTCTTTTTCATTGAATAACCCAAATGTGATTGTACTTTATCCAACTCAGCATCCCTAGCCTTGAGGTTTCTACATTTTTTCTTATGACAGAGCAAGGATGAAGTAACTAATTTCTTAGCATGACAATTCAAATGTTTCATGCAATAATTACACTGAGCTTCAGGAAAATTAGGGTCAGAATCTACGACCCTTGTAAAATGGTCCCATATTTCAGATTTAGCTTCATTTCTCCAGTGACTAATTAGAGGACGACCAGCAGTATTACCTTACGTTTCGGTAGGCTTGGATGTTACATCAGAATTTGGAGGAAATGCGGCATCCAGATTGGAAATAAGATCTAGTATTTGTGTTTTGTCACCAGAAACTTCCTCAACAATCATTTCATCTTTTGCCATTAGATGATTTGGGTTCATCTATAGGCAAATCAAAAGAAATCATCACATAAAATCAATAGTAGTTTCTGTTAATATAACATTGACAATTTATATACTCAACTCTTTAGAAGATTTTTGGAGCATCTTTGAAAATTAAATGATTACATTAAAGGTATAATATTTTCTAAATACAAGCCTTGAACTTTTCATAAAGTTATATTATTATGCAAGATATCAACCCCAATATAATACATATCTTTAAACAAATCAAAATATCATCTACTTTTTTGATGGAGCCATTTTTAACAGGCCTATCACAGCGTCCATTGGGCCAATAGCCCAAGGGAGCTAGATTTGAAGTCCAGCATTTGAGATGGTTTGAAAGGTCCAAGCTCTCTTTCCTTCCTCCTACAAGCAAAGTAAACAAGCTAGGACTCAGGGTCCTCCCCGTAGGGGGATTTCTCCGATGCCATAGTCAGTCGTCATTTTTTAATATCTTTTCTTTTTCTGGTTCGATTATCAGTGAGAGAGAGTATCCAAGAGAGTTGTGTATACCTTCTCTGGTTATCCTCCCTTTTTTGTCATATGGGCTGGGGGTTGTTGGGGCCTCGGCCTCATTTTACCTTCGGGCCTTATCACTCTTTAGACCTTTTCCTTCTCATCCACCTTTTATCAAAGGTCAGCATTGTTAGAATTTGTTTTCTCCAGGATAGCTTGAGTCAACTGCCCCTTTCCTTTTTTCTTCTACTTTCTCACCCGTCAATCAGTGAATAAACAGAGAATAATTATAGTTTCTTAAGTGGGCTTCTTTAATCAATAAAGCATAGATGTCAGGTTCTTTTATAGACCTCTAATCACTGAGGGACGCATACCACATTAGATGGGCTGATCCTTGCCTTACTATTTTGGGCCACTAATTATAGTCTTTTGTAGTAAGGAAAAATTACTCCTTCATCAGTAGCCCCATATTCTACTGGGCGGTTTAACTAAGCCAGAAGAATATTATGATGTCAGTAGTAGTACCAGTTGATTTCTTTAGCACATTAGCCATCACTTCAACATCTTTTCCTTTTAAACTATTCATCGGGTCCTCCACCATACCCTTGCTTAACAAGACTTGGGCTCTCATTCCTTTGATTTACGAAACATTTCCTTATTTTGTGTTCGTCCTTCTATCAATCCAACCTAATGCCTTGCTCATGAATCAGACAAAAAAGGAAAAAAGGACTCTTCTGACGCTTCCTTCTCTTTTAGATCTTCTGCCCAAACTGCTAATAGATATTTTCTACCGGGTTGTACAAGATAATGGCGTGGAGGAATATTTTAAACTGGTGAAGGTGAACTCTAAATGTAGAGAGGTAGCCAAGTCACCTTTAGTACTTTAAAGCATCAAGTTTGAGGAGCTTCCCCTTTGTGAAGATCGTAGCCCCCCAGTGAAGGAATTCATTACAACTCTACTAAGGTATGAGTACCCTGATGTTCTCTATCTTGAAGGGGTGAAGTTAGCATTTGGGCTCGAAACTAATTATTCAGCTGGGGAAAGGATGATCATTCAGGCCACTCAATTCTAGTGCCATCGTGCTATTTACACTGAGTGCATGTTAAACATACTCAAGGATGAGATAAACTACGAGGTATGGGGGAACTGGATGCCCTTAAGTAGCGGTTGGGCTCCTATAACATGCAGTGGGAGCGAACATGGGCTATTGAAGTGTTTCTTGAAGCCTACGGTGACTCAGCCCCTATTGAGAGAGGCAAGCCCCCAGTCTGTGTGAAAGGTTGTATGTCTCCTCCCCCTATGTTCTCGGTTGTACAGTTCCTCATCCCAATGTTTTGCCCTACCATCTTTGATGCTACCCTCTATCTTCCATGCCGGGCTAGCGGGGAGCTTTAATTCTTACCTATCTCGTGTAAACATTGGGTTTTAGATAATCAAGAAGATTGTATTTTTGGTTTTTTTTTCCCTCCATTTTCTGCCTTCCACGTGCAGACTTTTTTGTAAAGAAAGCATGGGTCGACATGTACTGAATAGATTAGTCGTTGAACTTCCCTTCTTTCCTCTGCAATCCTTCTCGGGATCACTGTGGTGGGACCTTTTGGGTACGGCATGCAAAAGGGGTTTCTATTAATTGGGCCAAACACAATTATACTTTTGAGTTGACAAGGCCTTCAAGTTGGAGGGGCCTCCCATCTCGATCTCTACACTCGAAAGCAATAGCGTTTCTAAATTATACTTGCGTGCAATGTTTGCACCCTAAAATTATAATAAAATAAGTATAAAATAATCTCTCTCTTTATCAAATCATCTATTTCCATTACAATAAACAAAATAAAAAAAATTATTCAAATTATCTATTTCTTCACTTTTTCAATAACTCACATAAATCAAAATTACAAAAATTTTAGTTTCCAAACACCACCTTGACTAACTAAAGCAAATACAATACACAATTTTGACACTATATATATGTTACACTTCACATTTGAGCAAATTTACCCAGCCCTAAAAGTTAATTGAAGCCCGATATTTGTTTTTGGCTAGACTTCATCTGGATCGTCATCTGTTTGAATAAATGATAGTAAGAATAATAAGTCAATTGCAGAGATCGTTATATATATAGCTCAGTCGAAAGCAATAGAATATTAACTTGCGGCGCCAATTGGATCATCCTGTTGTTAATATAAACAAGCCAATTGCCACTAATTTTAACCCAATAATGCACTAGTGGTTCAACTTGAAGAAAAAAGAATACCCATTGAGGTAGAAGAAGAGCGAGGATGTAAGCTAAACATCAACTGTACAGCCTGACCACCCCAAGTTGTACCTCTGAAAAACTGTCAATTACTCGATTGTAATTACATGCGATCCAAAGAATGATGCCGGGTAGACGTATGGACTTTCTAATATCAGAAATGAAGCATGCCTTTCTGGGTAATCGGGACTTCCAAGCCAAATTCCGTATGTACAGTTATAGATTGCTTCCTATAAATAAGGTAAATATTCCCCAGACATCTGCCATGTGCTCGATTCCCTCAGGTTACCGAGCTCCTGGTGAAGATCAAGACACAAATTCACAAAGACCGGCCCTCAAGAAGGTCGGGAGAGACAGAAAAAGCAAAAATGGACAGTACGTGAAAAACCTAATTTAGACCCAACTTATACAGAATATACCTAGAGGGAGGTGAATAGGTATCTTTTAAAAATTTATCAATTAACTATTTCTTTTTAAAACTTAAAACCTATTTTCTCAAATAACAACCCAAATATAATTCTTTCAATATTCAAGTCCTAATTAACAACCAGATATGAATATATGAACAGTAAAACAATTAAACATGAATCTGTAAAACAGGGTATTCTGAACTAACTGTAAGAAACTCTGAAGAAACTTCAACTCACAGAAACAGTAATTTCCAGATTCACAAAAACAATTGAAACGCAATCAATTGAATAATCTTACTAATAACTAGAATCTTAATTCGTAACTTAACAACCAGATGTCAAGGCTCAAGAATATAGTCTTACAACTCAAAGAACAAACTTGGTTAGTAAGTGAATAAATGAAACAAATTAAGAACAATAATAGACATGTAACACCGAGAATGGTTATGAAGAGAAACTCCCTAAGGAACGTCCTTAAAGAGAAAAACTTTCCGGGTCCGTAGACTGTTCGAATCCACTAGTTTCCAATTGATTACAAGGTGATCTATTGAAGCGACTAACCTAGCCTATCAAACACTTTGAATCAAACCCGATTTACCGTAAATCGAATCTCAAATGGACGTAGAACCTCTAAGTCCAAATGGAAACCACGATCTTGAACAACTATTGATCTTCCTGCACAAACCTTGTGCAACCAATGGCCATGGCTGAAACCTTCAGCCAACAATATTCAGAACTTCTGAACCTTCGACTTTGTAGAAGCAATATGGGAAACACGGTGATCGAATCTGTACTCTCGTAAGATACTCCATCTTCATCAAAGAGGGCCTTCACGAAAATCAGCAACTACACATCAAGACGTAGATCAAGCAATCGAACGAAATATTAGAGCACTCAATCTTGACGCCATTCAATCTTGGAGCAATCTTTCTTTTTAGGGAGAAGGATGAAGTGTATGGACCAAAATCAGATCTGCATGTTTTTTTTTCTAAAAACCCAATCTATTTTTCCACTTTTTATTTCACGCATTCAGCCCCTTAACAAACTCCAGCTCCTTCTCTTTCTTCTAGATACATTGGAAAAAGGCAAGAATGCCCTTAAGGCAGCCCCACGTTAACCTCAAGAGACCAGGTCAGCAAGCACTTACTAATTCCCTTCTAGAAACACCACAAATGACAGAAAGGCCCCTTATTTATTTTTCACGAGACATGCCACACAGTTTTCACAGTACGGTACTACTTTGAGTTGCCATTAAGCTGCTAGTGACAGTGGTGATTTTGGGCATTATCATGATCTGGGTCATGATGCCGACCACGACATATAGGAATTATTGGTTGCCTAATATCAAATCCACTGTTAGCTCAACCTATTTTGGAACACAAGGTTCATATATATATATATAGTTGCAATATTCTTTCTTTTGTGTTTAAGTAAATTTTTAATTTAATTTTTGTTAACTTATCTGTGACTTGTTTCACAGGTGCAATGATGCTGATATTCACTTTTCCCGTCCTATTTGTTGCTTCCTTGAGCTGTGTCTACCTCTATTTGGGAAGGAACTCGGATGGCAGTAAAAAAGGAATAAGGTATGTATACCTCTACTTTAATTTTGCCGCTTCTAAGTTTCCCATTGATTCTTGTTTTCCGTTTTCTCGTTTCTTTTCCATCAATATGTAATGATTGAATACTAATGATCTGGAGTTCTTGTTTGCTGGGATCCTAATCAACAGCCACTGGAAAGTTTTAATTAGTCAATCCGCTGTATGGAAACGGCCAGTACTGATCGCGAATGGCTCTCTAGGCATTGTTTCCTACATAGAGCTGGCCTTGTTCTTTATGTTCATTGTACTCCTGGTGTGGTCTTTGACAAATTATATACATCTATACTTCATTCCAATCAACCACAAATCAGCAGCAAAGAAAGGCCTCAAAGTGTAAGATCATCGAGTCAACATATATATATATATATATATATATATATATAAATGAGACAAATTAATTCGTCAGATTATTTAGAGAAACCTTGAGCTTTGTGATGGTGTTTCTGGCAGGTGGCAATATAAATGGGATGAAGTAGTCCTTTCATTTGCAGAGGTTGGAAACATAGCTCTAGCGTTTCTCTTCTACCCTGTTGCGCGGGGTTCGTCAGTGCTGAAATTCTTTGGCCTCACCTCTGAGGCTAGCATCAAGTACCATATGTGGGTCGGGAACATCGTCACCATCCTCTTCACAGTTCACGGCCTTGGTTCCATTACCTTATGGAGGATAACCCATCACGTAAACAAAGTAATTATAAATTCATTTGCTTTTTTTTATTTTTCCCCGAAGACAGCCTCGATCATATTGGACCCATGCATGATGCAGCTAAGAAAAACGTTGTCATACAATCAAAATCCTTGTTCACTTTAATATTCTGCAGATGCTCTACTGGGACTTCGCTGATGTAGCAAATTTTGCTGGAGAGACGGCTTTGCTCCTTATATATACTTGTCATCCGGGTAACGAGCATCCCTCGCATACGCCGTAAAAAGTTTGAGCTTTTCTACTACAGCCGTCACCTTTAGTTCCTCGTTGTCCTTTTCTTTATTCTCCATGTCGGCTTCTCCTTTGCCTGCATCACACTTCCGGGTTTCTACATCTTCTTGATCGACCGCTATTTAAGATTTTTGCAGTCCCGACAAAAGGTTCGTCTGACTTGCGCATTTTACCGGGCAAGGCAGTCGAACTCAACATCCCCAAGAGTTGAAACTTGAGTTGCAGCATGCTTGGGTTTTCTTGTCGATTAAAATATTAGAAATTGAGTATGTATATATATATTATTGCTTTTGAATTACAGCTTGAATATGAGGATTAACATATCTGCTTTATTTTTTTTCTTTCTTTCTAGTTTTGACTTATGCGCCTACCAGCACTATCTTCATAAATGTGCCACGCATTTCTAAGCTGCAGTGGCATCCTTTTACGGTTACCTCTTGTAGCAAACTGGATCAAGAAAATCTTAGCGTTGTCATTTAAAGTAACGGACATTGGACCAAGAAGCTCTATGAGATGCTTTCGTCGCCTTCTAATTCAGTGGATCACCTTGAGGTCTCTGTTGAAGGACCTTATGGACCTGCTTCAACTCACTTTTCAAGGTTTGATCTTGCACGCCTTACTTATCGAAAACGGATGAGTAGGGGACACGGATTTAATTATTAACACATGTAAAATACTTTTTTTTTTCCCCCTTCTATAAAATCAACAAGTGGTTTCTTTTTCAAAAAAAAAACCCGCCCGGCTGGCCCGGGGAGAAAGTTGGGTTGGGGGAGGGGAAGGGGCCGGGAAGAAGAAAGCATTTTCCCAGACAAAAACTAATGATTATAGTTCTGATAATATAAAACGTACATGGATGTTTTTGTAGGCAAGACACCCTTGTGATAGTGAGCGGAGGAAGTGGCATCACCCCTTTCATCTCTATAATCAGAGATCTCATCTTTACGAGTACCAAAACTGAAAGAAAAACTCCACATCATGTGATCCTTATTGCCTCGTTCAAGAACTCTGCGGATCTCAGCATGCTCGATGTTATCCTCCCTATTTCTGACACTCCCTATGACCTTTCCAAGCTGCACCTACAGATTGATGCATTTGTAACCAGAGAGAAAGTAGCCGAACCTGAAGACAAGATGGTCATTAAAGAAGTGCGGTTCAAGGCTTCTCCGACCGATGCACCCATATCGGCCGTTTTGGGTCCACACGGCTGGCTTTGGCTCGGAGCGATAATAGCGTCGTCCTTCGTGATTTTTCTTATCTTAGTTGGGATTATCACCCGCTACTATGTCTATCCCAAAGATCGTAATACCGGTGCAATATTTTCCTGGTCTTTGAAAAGTACCCTATATATTTTAGTTGTATTTTTCGGCATAGGCACCACAGCAACCGCAGCGTTCCTATGGAACAAGAAACAGAACGCCGTGGAAGCTGCAAAGCAGATTCAAAACAAGGGGTCACCGGGAGTCTATAATTCCGACAGAGAATTGGAAAGCCTTCCCTACCAGTCACTTGCCCAAGTTACCACAGTCCACTATGGTGAAAGACCTAACTTAAAGAGTAAGTTATTTGTTTTCATAAATTTTCTTCAAAATTATATAAAATTACCACGTGAAGCAATGGCATGGTGATTATGAATGACTCCAAATACTGGTTTTGACCTTGCCCGTACTACTAACTATTGCAGGCCTGCTCTTGGAATGCAAAGGATCAAGTGTGGGAGTTCTTGTTTGCGGTCCAACGAAGCTGGCGAATGACGTTGCAGCCATTTGTGGATCTGGTTTAGCAGAGAATCTGCACTTTGAGTCCTTTAGCTTCAAGTGGTGATTTCCTCTTCTACAGCCACAATTCACAAACGAGGAACTCTAAACCAAAGTTGGTTGAAGATCCCTTTCGAAGGCTGACTGTTGTATTTTGGAATCGTTCGGCTGTTTCAATAATCTTTCGTTCCTTTATAGTACGGCCTCGAATTAATGTGCAAAATAAGTACGCATTGTCTCCCACGTGCTGAAAATAATTGGAGCGGTAACGGTGGCGGAGCCAGGAATGGTTCTGAAGGGGGGCCAACTCCTAAGGAAAAATGACAGCAAAAATTTTTTTACTACGTAATGTAAAAAATCATAAAAAATATATTATATTGAAAATTAAAGACTAAAAAATATTAAACATATATTATATTGAAATACATGTACCATACTATTTGCTGAGACTGAGAGATGACAATTGGATCCTATGGCTCTACATCTTCTGAAAACGTTGCAATATGACTTCATTATCAATAGTTTCAAAATTTTCCTTCTCAATATATACTATCATACTATTATTCATCCAGTCATCTCCCATCTTATTACGCAAGTCGGTCTTGATAATCTTCATCGCAGAGAACACTCTCTCAACGGTTGCAGTTGCAACTGGTAAGACTAATGCCAACTCAATAAGGAGATAAACAATGGATATAGAGTATGCTTTCTTGTCTCAACCATCTTCATAGCAAGACCTCCAATATCTTAAAGCCCAGAAAAAACATCATTATTTCTCATATCATAAATGTAGGTATGAAGTTGATCTCTAAGTATCATATGATCAGCTGCTGAGAAATCTTCTGGATAAAGCTCAGCAAGACGAAGTAACTTAGCATAATCAAATGCTGAGAATGAGTTCTTAGATCAAGACATGCTATGCAAAGAAGTAACTCCGTACTTACTTCTGTGAAACGATGATCCATCTCCTGAGCGATCAAATCAATAATTTGGCAAAAAATTTCCACACGAAAACGATGCAAATAAGTAATTGTTTGCCCTCCATGTCGAGCTCAACCACGTGTTGGAATAATGTCTTCCATACTGGGAACATCGATAGAATTATTCAGACAAAAGGTTTTGACTTCTTCCAAAAAAACTTCCCATTCCATCTCCCTCAAATTCTGCAACCGATGCTTCACAATTCCAACCAAAGTCATAGCATTAACAATGTCTTAATCCTTTCGTTGTAAAGCCTGTGACAATTCATTTGTAATTCTCATTATATTTCTGAACAAATGCATAGTGAATACTTTTGAATAAAAATTACTTATAAAAAAAATACTTTTGAATAAAAATTAGTAGTGTTTGTGATTACCTGTGACAATTCATTTGTAATTCCCATGATATTCCTCAACAAATGCATAAGAAATACAAAGTCGAAGCTTTGCATCTTATCCAACAAACTTATAGCCATTGATCTTTGTTCTGAACCAGTGCCATCCTCATGTATGTTTTCAAGCACATCCAACACTACTGACCACATAGTGAAGAGACGGATTATTGTACCGTGGTATGAACCCCAACGAGTATCACCTGGTCGTGCGAGACTAGTTTCTTGATTTATGCCCCTTCCACTACAAATGTCTCCCTATCCAACCGCTCCACTATCTTCTCATGTTGACTTTGCCGAATAATATCTCTCCTTTTACAAGAAGCTCCGACTGAATTCACAATCAAAGATATGTAATTGAAAAAATCATAAACTTATCATTACTCTTTGCAATAGCCACAATAACCAATTGAAGTTGATGAGCAAAACAATGGATATATGTAGCAGAAGGATTGTCCCTTCAAAATGAGCGACTTCAATCCATTGAACTCGCCTCGCATATTCGATGTCCCATCATACCCTTGATCTCTCAATCTGGATATTGATAACTCGTGTCTTGCAAACAACTTGTCTATAGCAGTTTTCAAAGATTGGGAGCAAGTGTCGGTAACATGTTTCTACCAAGAAACATTTCTATCACCTGTCCACTTTTGTTCACATATCTCAAAACTACTGCCATTTGCTCCTTCATTGACGTATCTCGAGACTCATCAACCAAAAGTGAAAAATATCCATCCCCAATATCTTTAAGGATGGCAAGTGTGGTCTCCGCTGCAGCAGCACTCACCATTTCCTTTTGAATTTGTGGAGAAGTCATTTGGTTGTTTCCAGGAGCATTCAACTGAAGTGTCTTTGCAACCTTTTCATTATGTAAGCTGTGCCATTCCAACAGCTCAACAAAATTGCCCTTCCTCGTTGAACTCTCGGGCTCATCATGACCACGAAAAGCTAATCCTTGTCCCAGAAGAAAACGAATGCAATTTAAATGAAAGCTACTGATATTCTTTGAACCATGACTCCAAAAAAGCCCTCATTCAATTTCATATTGTTTCTTGGGAAAATCATGCCCAAGTGGCTGACAAGGACCTTTTATCAAATACTCCCTACGAACTTGATCCCTAATCTCAAAATCATATTCTTCAATGGGTTTACATAACCCTGGGTCAGCCACAATATCATCTGGACTAAATAAAACACAAGGTCTTTTCGAACTAGTATTCATCTCAGAAGTAGCAGTCACATTAGGAGTATTAGACGATCCCGCTGATTTTCTTATCAAAAACTTACCCATTATCTAAACAAAACAAAACAAAATTTATTAATATAATTTCACAAGTCACAACCTAAGATCCTAATCACAATTTCACAACCTAGTCCTAATCACAATTTCAATATAATTTCAAAACTTAATCAATAACCAATAGCCACAATAATATGAAAAAGGATTCGGAGTACAACAATCTCAAAATCAAAGAAAGAGGCTGTGAAATATATCATCCTTATATAACCCATTACCCATGGCAGCAAAATTAAGAATTTCAATTGAATAAATAAATACCTAAAAGACAATTCTAAATCAGGTTAGTTAGTATGCCATTTATCTTAATTATGATTTAATGGTTTGAAAACCTGGCGCTGGCTGGCCCATATTTAAGCTAATTAAAAGTCAAGATATTGCTCAGCTAATCTGTACTTGAATCACATGATACATCTATTCTAAAGTCAAACAACCTTATATAACATTCTTCAGATTTGGGCAAATTTGTAAGTTAGAAATTCGAATTCGCATTAGGCAAAACATATTCTTTATCCTAACTGAAAACGGCACTCTAGAATCACTTCAGAGCATAAGATTTTGGCAGCATCTGCTGCATTTCTATGACCTAAATTCTAATCGGCTAAATTTGAAATAGGCAAAACAAAATCAACAATTAAGTGAATTACTTGAATCACATGATACATCTATTCTAAAGTCAAACAACCTTATATAACATTCTTCAGATTTGGGCAAATTTGTAAGTTAGAAATTGGAATTCGCATTAGGCAAAACATATTCTTTATCCTAACTGAAAACAGCACTCTAGAATCACTTCAGAGCATAAGATTTTGGCAGCATTTGCTGCATTTCTATGACCTAAATTCTAATCGGCTAAATTTGAAATAGGCAAAACAAAATCAACAATTAAGTGAATTACTTAAATCACATGATACATCTATTCTAAAGTCAAATAACCTTATATAACATTCTTCAGATTTGGGCAAATTTGTAAGTTAGAAATTGGAATTCGCATTAGGCAAAACATATTCTTTATCCTAACTGAAAACGGCACTCTAGAATCACTTCAGAGCATAAGATTTTGGCAGCATCTGCTGCATTTCTATGACCTAAATTCTAATCAGCTAAATTTGAAATAGGCAAAACAAAATCAACAATTAAGTGAATTACTTGAATCACATGATACATCTATTCTAAAGTCAAACAACCTTATATAACATTCTTTAGATTTGGGCAAATTTGTAAGTTAGAAATTGGAATTCGCATTAGGCAAAACATATTCTTTATCCTAACTGAAAATGGCACTCTAGAATCACTTCAGAGCATAAGATTTTGGCAGCATCTGCTGCATTTCTATGACCTAAATTCTAATAGGCTAAATTTGAAATAGGCAAAACAAAATCAACAATTAAGTGAATTACTTGAATCACATGATACATCTATTCTAAAGTCAAACAACCTTATATAACATTCTTCAGATTTGGGCAAATTGTAAGTTAGAAATTGGAATTCGCATTAGGCAAAACATATTCTTTATCCTAACTGAAAACGGCACTTTAGAATCACTTCAGAGCATAAGATTTTGGCAGCATCTACTGCATTTCTATGACCTAAATTATAATCGGCTAAATTTGAAATAGGCAAAACAAAATCAACAATTAAGTGAATTAGGTAGTACCTGGCGCCTAAAAGCCAAGAGAGAGAGAGAGAGCCGACTGAAAGTATGTTTCTGACTTCTGAGACAGTGAGATTTGAGAGAGAGAGATGTCCCGAAAGAGGCAGATAGGCAGGGAGGGTCGGCGCCAGCGGTGGAGTTCTGGAGAGGTAGAAAGAGAGATAGCTGGAGATGGAGGTGAAGGTCTGGAGAGGTAGAGAGGGAGAGAGAGCTGGTGGTGAAGTTCTGGAGAGGTTGTCTTGTAGAACCGTGCGTCTGTGAGAGAGGGAGCTTGGGAGGACGGTGGAGGAGCAGTTTGCGTCGGGAGAGGGAGAGCTGCAGGGCTGGACGCTTGGACGAATGAGCTGCAAGGCTGGACAGGCTGGAGGAATGGACTGGGCTGGCGCAGGTGGGTGGTGGCCTGGTGGGCAGAGATTGGGTTGGGCTTCAAGGGGGGCCAGCTTAGTTAAAATAATTATAATAAAAACAAAAATTTAAACGTTTTTCATGAGGCCAACCGGGGCCAGGGCCCCGGTTGGCCCCCCCCCCCCCCCGTAAATCCGCCACGGGGAACAATTCACCTTTTTTTCCTATTTAAATAAGGCTTAATTATACAAACGGTTCTTGTTCTACGATGTTTTAACAAAATAGTCCATGTGTTTAATGTTTATACAAGCTAGTTCCTGCGGTAAGTATCTAGTAACAAAAAAGTCCTCCATTTTATTGTTGTCGTCCCATTTAACGGTAGAAGCTGAGCTGTATTATTTCTCCAAGTGTGCACCAATGAAAGAGCGGCACATGTATAATTCGTCCCCTGTGGAAGCCCAGTTATCGGGCCTCATTTTATGTGAGTCATGTCATTGCATTTGCCAAAAAAAAAAAAAGATTGCATCATCGCAGAGCTAGCATTGGTCCCACTTCTCTCCCCGAAACCCCACCCCTGAACAAGCAACCCCGCCATAAAGCAATTCTCTCATTCACTCGATTCTCAAAAAAAGAAAAAACCCAAACTTGTTACACTTCAATTCGACCCATTTTGATGAACCCATCTAAACTTCTACATGATAGGAGCTTCGGGAGGTCGGGATCGACGGAAAGGTATAAGTTTTGTCAACGTTCTTCGTCAATCGGATTTATTCTTATCTCTCTTCTCAATGATGTGACTAGTGTTGTAAATGAATTTAACTATTCATGAACGCCTCCAATTCGGATAGTTTAATAAATGAGCCGAGGTTGAACATATTTCTAGCTTGAATATTAAACAAGTCAAATCGATTAAATTCAACTCAACTCAGTTTAAGCTCGCAAACAAAGTTCGTACAAATTCAATTCGACTCATTTGAGCTCGTTTAAAAGCTCATTACATTTGTGTTATTTGTAATATGTATATGTTTATATACATATATCTAAATATTGTGTCTCATAATTATCTTATATTTTAGGGTATGTGTGCATATATGTACCATAAGTTTCTTATTTATTTATTATTTTATAATTAATTGTCAAATATTAGTAAAATGTGAATTTGATTATATTGATATATGAATGGATACATATTATTCATAAGCTCTTGTTAAGCACTCTAAATATTAAATATATGTAATTGTCTGTCAATTTTTCTCAATTAACATAGGTTAATTATGATTTTAAATATTTTTTTCAAAAAAGTTTGCAACATGTTGAATGTTTATGATATGTTGACGTTTTATGTACATAAAACCATAAGTTGTATATGGTATGTTTGGCATAAATAATAGGTGATGTTTAGATTTTATTTCTTAATTTCAAGTAACATTAGACATGTCATACGTTACTATATATATGTTTTTTAGTACGAACATACTTTTTTTTTTTTTATAAAGCAAGATCAAATATTATAAACACCTCAATCATGCCTGCTATATGATATTACATACAAATATTTGTAACATAACATACTTAACCACTAGAAAATTCATATATAACATGTCTAATATATATGAAATGTTAATAATATATCTCTATTCATGCATATTGATATATATTAAATCATTTTGAGCCCTTAAACTACTACGCAAATTTCAAATAGGTCCTCAAACTACTAATCTTAACACATTAAACCCTCAAACTTCCACAATCAATCAAATTGAGTCCTCCATCCAGATTTACGGTCCAAAGTGACGAAACCTTACTGGACATGTGCACTGCAGTGACATTTTTTTGATATGATCTAACCAACGTGCCCTTTAAGGGAAAATGTCACTTTGAGCCTTCAAACTATCAAGGCAATTTTAAACAAGACCCCAAACTACCAATCTTGACACATTACGCTCTCCAAGTTTCACAATCAATCAAATTGAGCCCTTCATCTAGATTTACCGTCCAAACTCAAGGAACCTTGGTTGCGTGCACATTTTTGGTGCCTGTCTTCTTCCCTATTTGTCTCTCTCTTGTTGTTTTACAAACACTTAGGTGTTTAAGTTTTTGGTTTCAGCTTAGAAGATGCAGATCTGCTAGCTAAGATGTTTCTTCTTGTGTGAAGTTATGTGTTTTAGTGTTACCCATTTCTATTAACATCTTTCCAGTAAAGACATGCTTTTTCCCTGAAATCATTCCCCTAGATAATTTTATTTCGTATTGCAATTAACAATAATAATATCGAATATTTGGCGTATAGGTTGGAGAATCCCGTGACTTTTTCAGATGGTATGACCCACCCGTGATCATGAAAATAGAGTGTTGAGATGGTGACAGAAAATGCACAAAAAAATGTCACGTGCGGTGCGCGTGACCAAGGTTTTGTTTGTTTGAACGGTAAATTTGGATAGAGGACTCAATTTGATTAATTGTGAAAGTTTGACGGCTTAATGTGTCAAGATTAGTAGTTTGGGATCCTGTTTGAAATTTTCTTAGTAGTTCAAGAGCTCAAAGTAATTTGAGCCCTTGTTCTATATATCTACACATATTAACCCATTGTACATACATTTATATAATTCTACGTACAGTTGTTACAAACTACTGTATCATAAGTTTATATTTATTTTTTACACACAAAAGAACAAGTTGATGTTGCTTTTAAAATCCATTAATTTGATTATAAGGCGCAATTTTACCCTGCAATGGACCAATGTAATTAAGACTTTGCTTTATATGATTCTTTTTTCATTACTTCTCTCCCAATTTGTATGGGACTAAGGGTGTTAGTTACAATCTTCTACACTTCTAGGATAAAATTTTGCATTGATTCCTAACATGTAGCCAGTCATGATCAATCTTAAATAAGTAAACTAGAATCTATCAAGCCAAGGATTGACATATTGAATTTGATATTGAGATTTTATCAAGTTAAAACACAATTGATATAGTCCTAAGCTAAAAGCAACAAATATATGTTTGAATAGATCTCTTTATTGATCACAAAAAAAAAAAAAAGCTTATACTAATTATAATTTATATGATAAATTTTGAATTTTTGTGTATGATAACTTATGGGATATTATTGAAATATTATTGACAATGTCAAAAAAATCTTACCCACCACAATATCTGTCGATCAAATAGCCCAAGCAGGCTGGATCTAGAACAAGGTTGAGTTAGGCTCAGCAAAGGAATCTCCTTCCTATAGAAAAAAATGAAATATCAAGAGGGAGCCTCCCCTTGGGGTCAGCCTCCTATGCTTTTGTCAGTTTTTATTTATTCAGGTTTCTTTTTCTATTAAAAGTTAAAAAAAATATCCCCCCACCTTCTTGAGCTTTCTCCCTCTTATATCCAGACAATCCAGACCCCCCTTTTGCCCTCGCTTCTCCTTCTTTCCTTCTATCTTAAGGTGGGGGCCCGGACTAAGAATCGGCGATTGAGTGTGATCTTTACCCTCTCCTTTTGTTACGAAGGCCCAGATTTTATCCTTTTCCTAGATATCATGTCAGTGGGGATGATAATGATTGTCTTTCTTATACTCCTCTTCTGGACAGATGGGACATGCCATTAAGAGGGATGTTCTTTCTTGTCTTTTACTTTAGTAGGTGTCCCGTTCTTCCCAAGGTCGTAGGGTTAATGAGCCGCAAGGGTGGGCGAGAATGAGATTCTCCACCGGACCCATGTCCTAATTAAAGCTATCGGGTCTGTTCTTTCAAAAAGGGACAATATAGGCCCAGGATACCTTTCCCTGTGGGCTGGGCCCTTGCATAAACAGGCTTGGAGAATTTTTACCCCATCAATTATCAATTCTAAGATAGGTCAAAGAAGAATTTCAACCATTATTCGTACATATACATAGAAGTAATACAAGTGTCAAATAATTTATAGGATCCAAACAAGGGCAGTAATGTCAATGTCGTTTCGATCAAAATGGGCTCAATTAGTCAACTCTACCATGGTTATGGTTCCTTGTTGGAATGATACAAGTGTCCATTATTTGCTCAAATTGTCAGCCTTTTTTCCTTCGTTTTGATTTTGCTCGATCATCCCCAAACGATAGGTACTGCTGCAAAGTCTTATGCAAAAATATTAATCTTGAAGTGTTTTTTTTTTCCGACCAAAATATATAATGAATAGAAACTACTTTGACCCTGTGGAAACAGACGTACGTGAAGCGTACGTGCTTCAATATTCTTTTCCTTTCCTGGATGAAAATGAAATATCCTATGTTCTCTAATATTGAGTAGTCCCAAGTTAATTAACATCTACGTTGGATGATTTCTATTACTGGCCAACATCTTCTCTCATTTTTTTTTTTCTGAGGTTTCTGGGTGACATCTTCGTGCATTAATTTATTTTTAATTACTTGCTTACAGCAAAATCTACTCTCCCTAATCACAACAATGGATTCCTGAAGCGCGGTAGTACTGAAGAAGTCATCATATATTTCTCACAGTGGCCGTGTCCGTATCCCTGGGGGCAGCGATAAAGCGATATATATTTCTGTTTGAGCTATATATATATATGAAGAGATAAATAATTTAAATGAATTTTTTATATTTATTATAATAGAAAGAGATATTATTTTATTAAATCAATTAGTTATCAATTTTAGACTCAAGCACTCTTAAATAGTTTACAAATAAAATTAAAATAAAATACATAATGTAATCAATATTAAGGGGCGTTTGTTTGCCTAATTTTTTAGGGGCTCAAAATTTCCACCACACCAAACACATTTTACAAACCCCAATAAACTTCACACTTCTACACATACACTTCACACTTTTCATAAACTCCAATAAACTTTAACATTCAAAAGATCCCCAAAATTTTGAGAATATTCTCCAAAATTTCGGTAAACAAATGCCCCCTAAGTAAACTGTGTCTAGTGTCTATCACATGACCGATTGATGATTTGTTTGATGCGACAAATGCTCGGTGAGGTTATGGGCGAACAGACCTTTTCTTTTTATCAGTTGGAAATGTAGCAGGCCTAAGCTTGAGGCCTGAGCTAATGGATCACAATCAATTCTTTTGTTCAACGCAAATAGTAAAGTGGGCCGAAGTTGACATACGTACTCAGCTGGAAGATAGCAGCTCTCGTGGGACTGGGCCTGTGTGCAACAACCATCCCTAGGATACGGCAAAAGTTCTTTGAGCTCTTCTACTACATCCATCCTCTTTGTTATCTTCTACGTATTCCACGTTGGTATAGCCTACTCTTTCATGATGATCCCCGGTTTCTGCCTCTTCCTAGTGGATCGCTACTTGAGACTTTTGCAATCTCAACGGGAGAGTTCGCTTGGCCTTTGCCTGGATTCTGCCATGCGGGGTTGTAGAACTCAACTTTTCCAAGAGCAAAGGTAAACCACTTCTATTTCATCCCAAGCTTAATCTATAAACATCAGCCTTTCTTTTACGGAGACCACCACATTGTGTTAGTTTCAGAGATGTGAGGATAGTGGAAGAAGACGAGGGAGAGAGAGCAGTTGTGAGAGAGGTTCTATGTAATTGCTGTATATTTACTCTAATTGAAAGAATGTGCCCCGAGAACAATATATAACCAAAAGCAAAAGGAATCTTCCTAACGGCCTAACAAACTTATAAACAAATAAAAGAATAAGAGAATATTAGCTAAGAGCCGTAGAAGCAGAGGTGGAAGTCAACGTAGCAGAGGTGGAGGTCAACCGTGACTCTGCATGAGCCACGTCTACAGGCGCATGCACGTCTTCATCTTCAAGCTTTAACACCACCCGACAAGCTGGAGAGTAGATGTCTACTACGCCCAGCTTGGAACGATGAGACAAAAGGACGCCTGAAGGTAGAGCTTTCGTGAAAATGTCGGCCAGTTGAGAGGAAGTACGAACATGGGAGGTGCGAAGGAGCCCAGCTTGAATTTGGTCACGGAGGAGATGACAATCGAGCTCGATGTGCTTCGTCCGTTCGTGGAAAACTAGGTTGGCAGCGATGTGCAAAGCTGCCTGGTTGTCACAGTGAAGAAGAGCTGGCTGAGGGTGAGAGACCTGCAAATCAAGCAAAAGAAATCGAAGCCAAGTGAGTTCGCAACTAGTGCTTGCCATGGCTCGGTATTCGGCTTCAGCAGAGGAGCGAGAGACAAGACTTTGCTTCTTGGAGCACTAAGAGATGAGGGAATCACCGAGAAGCACACAGTAGCCGGTAACCGAACGCCGGGTATCAGAGCAGGAGGCCCAATCGGAATCACAGTATGCTTGAAGAGTGAGAGAAGAAGAGGAAGAGAGAAGAATACCTTGCCCTGGTGCTCGTTTGATGTACCGAATAATTTTGTGGGCAGCCAAGAGATGGTGGTTGGTTGGACGGTGCATAAACTGACTCAGCTTTTGGACAGCATAGTTGAGATCGGGCCTGGTAATTGTCAGGTATAGTAGACGCCTAATCAGCCGATGAAATGAGGAAGGATTATCAGCGGTACTCCACTAGCTTGACTGAGGTGCATGTTTTGCTCCATGGGTAAAGAAAGAAGTCGGGAGCCTAGAAGACCAGAATCTGTGAGAATATCCAGCGCATATTTGCGCTGGCAAATGTGTAAACCCCTCTTTGACAGAGCAACCTCAAGTCCCAAGAAGTACCGAAGGTCTTTTAAAGACTTAATCTTAAAATGAGTGTTTAAGAAAATCTATAAGGCTGCAATAGGAGCCAGATCTGAACTGGAAACAATAATGTCGTCGCTAAAGTGCCAAGCAAAAGCGAAGCCAAGTGAGTTCTATAGTGCTTGCCATGGCCGGTAGAGCTTAAGGAGCGAGAGACAAGACTTTGCTTCTTGGAGCACTAAGAGATGAGGGAATCACCGAGAAGCACACAGTAGCCGGTAACCGAACGCCGGGTATCAGAGCAGGAGGCCCAATCGGAATCACAGTATGCTTGAAGAGTGAGAGAAGAAGAGGAAGAGAGAAGAATACCTTGCCCTGGTGCTCGTTTGATGTACCGAATAATTTTGTGGGCAGCCAAGAGAACGGTGCATAAACTGACTCAGCTTTTGGACAGCATAGTTGAGAGTAATTGTCAGGAGTAGACGTCAGCCATCAGCGGTACTCCACTAGCTTGACTGAGGTGCATGTTTTGCTCCTCGGGAGCCTAGAAGACCAGAATCTGTGAGAATATCCAGCGCATATTTGCGCTGGCAAATGTGTAAACCCCTCTTTGACAGAGCAACCTCAAGTCCCAAGAAGTACCGAATAAAGAATCTTAAAATGAGTGTTTAAGAAAATCTATAAGGCTGCAATAGGAGCCAGATCTGAACTGGAAACAATAATGTCGTCGACATATACTAGAAGTGCCATGAATGAGCGCTTTTTGTTGTAAATAAACAGGCTATAATCTGCCTTATATTGAGTGAAACCATAAGAGATTAAGGCAGAGGAAAACTTCGAATACTACTGACGCGAAGCTTGTTTGAGTCCATAAAGACTCGAACTTGATTGTATGGAAAGTGCATTCCTCAGCAAAGAACCATGGAGAAAAGCATTATGAACGAATTGCTTGAGTCTAGCAACTGGGGAGAAAGTCTCATGATAGTTGATGCCCTCTTGTTGTGTGTATCCCTTAGCAACCAAACGCACTTTGTAACGCTCAACGGTGCCATCAGAATGAAATTTTATATTAAAAACCCACTTGCAACCGATTGGAGTCTTGCCAGGAAGAAGAGTAGTTAAGCTCCAAGTTTCATTAAGTTCAAGGGCATGTAGCTCAGACTCCATGGGTTGATGCCAATTAGGATCCCTTACTGCCTCATGATAGTATGTAGGCTCAAAAAAAGAAGAGACAGATGTAGTGAAGGAATGAAAGGAAGGAGAAAGTTTATGGTATGATAGAGTAGAAGAAATGGGAAAAGGTTTACCTAAAATGTTAGGTGCAACAGGATGAGTCGGAAGAGGAAAGTCACATGCAGCCTGCTGACAATGAAAGTCCCGAGTCTCGAAGAAATTGTGGGGCAGACCTGATTCTAGAGGAATGTCGAAGAGGAGGGTCTGGTGGAGTTTGTGGTAAAGCAGAGAACAAAAGAGTAGGTGGTAATCTATGTGATGGAATCGATGATGTAGGGTCTAGCATGTGGTGAGAGGCACTAGGTGGCTCGGGTGAAGATAATGGAGTGTAAGGAGAAAAAGGTAGTGGGCTGTGTTGAGAACTATGTGGTGTCGTGGTAAAGAGAGGTGCGGAATGAGTGGTAGAGTCAGGAAGAGATTTCGTAAAAACAAAAGGTGAGGTATTATGAGTGATTTGGTTGGGTTTGGACAGGAGAGGAAAAATAGTTTCGTGAAATGTAAGATTTCGAGAAACGAAAATGGCATAGGTGTTTAGATCAAGTAGCTTGTAGCCTTTTATACCGAAGGGGTATCCTATAAAAATAGATGGACGGCTACGAGGGTCAAATTTCTTACGACCGTGAGCTAGTGTGGTGGCAAAAGCAAGACACCCAAAAACTTTAAGGTGTTTATAAGATGGAGGATGACCAAAAAAAACCTCAAAAGGAGACTTGTTTTTCAATAAAGGTGTGAGAATACGGTTAATAAGGTAAGTGGCGGTCATCACACAATCTATCCAATATTTAAGGGGTAAACCATATTGAAATTTTAGGGCTCTAGCTATTTGGAGAATATGTTGGTGTTTCCTTTCCACAATGCCATTTTGCTCAGGTGTTTCTACGCAGGATTTTTAATGGATGATACCTTTGCTAGAATAAAATTCTGGAAGATGAAATTCTGGGCCATTGTCACTATGAAAAATTTTTATTTTAGTAGAGAATTGATTTTCAACAAGGGTCAAAAAATTGTATATGCAATATTTGGCTTCCGATTTGTTTTTCAGCATATACATCCAAGTGCATCTAGATAAGTCTTCTACAATGGTAAGAAAATACTTAGATCCATTATAGGCAGTGGTAGCACAAGGTCCCCATAAATCCAAATGTACTAACTCAAACAAGGAAGAGGAAATATGCAAACTATCATTAAATGGCAATTTATGTTGTTTTGCTAAAGGGCAAATGAAACATGGTTGTGTATGTGTAGAGATAGCAGGTATATGTGGATCTGTGATAAGGTTGTATCCAGATGAAGAGAGGTGCCCCAATCGATAGTGCCAAAGGTCAAATGGTGGAGAAAACTCAGCAACTGCAGAGGTGATTTTGGGTCGTGTATTGTGGCTGGTGAGGTAGTTCTCTAACTCATGAGTCTGTACCGCTTGTTTCTCCAAGTAATAAAGGCTGCAGGTGAATTTACCCCTCCCAATCGTCACTTATGTTGCAAGGTCCTATATCAAACAAATTTTGGGTAAGAAAATAAAACAGCAATGCAATTGTTCAGTCATTTTCTGAGCTGATAGTAAATTGAAAGTGAAAGATTGGACGCACAAAATATTATGTAAAGTGATGGTGGGTGTTAACTAAACAATGCCAATATGTGAGACAGAAACCATATCTCCATTGGGTAACTTAACAGAGTAAGAGCATCGAGAAGTAATGCGAGAAAATAAAGAGGTGCTGCAGACCGTGCGATCTATAGCACCTGTGTCTATAATCCATTTGGAACTGGTGTGAGACATAGCTAAAAGACATAAAGAGATACTAGACATAGTGGCAGAGTAATTTGCAACAGAGTGAGGAATGGTTTGAGTGTGATTTTCCGAAGGAGGAGTGGTGACAGGATCCTTTTTTAGCAAAGCCATGATTTCTTGCAATTGCCCTTTGGTTAATGCAACTAGCTCTTCACTATCTTCCTCGACAAAGATCATTCCAGTAACTTGGTGAGCTGTGCTTCCATTGAACTTATTTCGCCCGAACAGCTTGTGACCTGGTGGGTACCCATGAAGTTTGTAGCAACGTTCAACACTATGTCTTGTCATATCACAATGGGTGCATAGAGGTGGCTCAGCATTGCCGGCTTTAAAACAAGTCTCCAACAAATGACCTAGTATTTTACAATGTGAGCAGTACAGTTTGTCCCTTTTGAAACTACCAGGTCCTCTGTTTATTTTTGAAACACCCATATTCCGTCTGGTCAATAGTGCCATATTCTCATTGTTATGAACGGTGGAGAGAACGTGTCTCTGCCATTCTTACTGCTGAACATAGGAAAATACCTTACTCACAGGAGGTAGAGGATCTATCATCATAATCTGATCTCTCATGTTAGAATAAGAATCGTGTAAATCCATTAGGAATTGTATCACACAATCCCTTTGATACCGGTTAGAGACTATCTTTAAACTACCACGGGTGTAGTTAGGCAATGGGTCATATATTGAAAGCTCATCCCAAAGAGTCTTTAAGTCCCTGTAATAAACACTTACAGTATCATTGCCTTGTGTGAGGTTTGACAAAGCTTTCTTCAGCTCATAAATTTTCGGTCCATTTTGTTGTGTGAAGCGATCCTGTAGCTCGACCCAGATCTCGTGAGCACCGTCAACGAAGGCCACACTTTCCCGAAGTGAAGTGGTGATGGAATTTTGCAGCCAGGAGACGACCATGTCGTTGCATCGCTCCCAACTGCCAAATGAAGGATCGGTTGCAGATGGTTTTGGCAAAGTGCCATTGACAAACCCGATTTTACCTTTGGCTCGGAGAGCTCTCTGCATAGCTCTTGACCAGGTGGTATAATTCTCAATGGTGAGGAGATCTGTAAATTGTACAGTCCCGGGGTTATCAGAGTTCTCTAGGCAATAGGGGTTGTCTGTTTCGATCATGGTGGGGTTTGTTTTAATAGCAACAGGAATTTCTGGGTTTTCGTCTTCACTACTCATCGTTGCTCTGATACCATGTTAGTTTCAGAGATGCGAGGGTAGTGGAAGAAGACGAGGGAGAGAGAGCAGTTGTGAGAGGTTCTGTGTAATTGTTGTATATTTACTCTAATTGAAAGAATGTGCCCCGAGAACAATATATAACCAAAAGCAAAAGGAATCTTCCTAACTGCCTAACAAACTTATAAACAAATAAAAGAATAAGAGAATATTAGCTAAGAGCCGCAGAAGCAGAGGTGGAAGCAGAGGTGGAAGTCAACGTAGCAGAGGTGGATGTCAACCGTGACTCTGCATGAGCCACGTCTACAGGCGCATGCACGTCTTCATCTTCAAGCTTTAACACATTGAACTGATGTTAATTGGTATTGAACCAATTGATTTACAGTGACCACTCCTAATAGCTTCTCCATCGAATCTTGATTCTTACTCGATGATTTATTTATCTGCACACATAATCAAAAAATATTGTCCCTTCTCTCAGAGGGAATGGAAGTTAAACCTCTGATGCCTAACTTAGTCTTTGGTCACAGTTCTTAATCTTATTCTTTTTATGTAATATGTTGCGTACCTTTTTCATAATCCTTCCTGCTTCATTTATATCTTCTCTTTTTCCTTAATCACATTGTCCCTAGTAACAACTATGCGGTATGTGGTTTTCTATCATGAGTGGTTTCTCTTACGTGTCTGGTGTGGTGGGCCTTGTTATGCGCTTATCTGATTGAAATGCTAGGTCTTATTGGGCTTTGTCAATTTGGACCCACTAGATTGATCCGAAAGGGTCCAGATTTGGTATCATCAGATATAATTTGCTAGGTATGACAGCCTATAATCCTAAGAGCATTATGTTTATCAACATGCATCACATAATTTCCAAGCTGCAATGGCATCCATTTACTATAATTACTTCGAATAGTAATTTCGATCTAGACCACCTCAGCGTTGTCATCAAAAGTGAAGGTAGTTGGACTACTAAGCTTTACAAGATGCTTTCATTGCCTTCTAATTCAGTGGATCGTCTTGAGGTTTCTATTGAAGGACCATATGGACCTGCTTCAACTGATCTTCTAAGGATTGATATTTTGCTGATGTTGGAATAAATATTTTTGAGATATTAGAGTCTCGAGAAATCGAGTAACCAAGGGTGAAAAAGCCTTATTGATCTCCTTGAATTGGTAAGCTTAACACGTATAATATTTAATTAAAATTGAGTTAAAGTGCAGAGTCAAGTCTTGAGCTCAAGACCTTGACTCTAATATTATTTGAAATTAGCAATTATCTCAAAAAATTTAAGTTGTTAGGAAGAAATAGATTTTATTATTTGAATAATATTCTCTAACACTTAGCATTTTCATATAATTGGGTGATATATTTATACTAATTCGTGTACTATGAAGCTAATTCGAAAAATATAAGGAAATGGAGCAAGAAGAGCTAGCATGGTTCAAGGCTCTTCCTAGTCATGTTGTATGATCTCCCATTAGATCGCATGGCACTCTTTAATTAATTATCAGCTGATCAGGAAGCAAGCTGGGATTGTTAAAGGGTACGTAAAAAATTATGTCAGTGACCTGCAGGGCCAAGGGTATATAGGAGGCAAGATCCATGCAACTGTTAATCATCACCCAAAAGCCTCCTTCTTATCTATATATATATATATATATATATTATATCCTTCTTGGAGTACTACTTATCTTAACAATTAAAGAAATCATTCTTAATTAATTAGCCGCATTCCATATCCTCCAAATTAAGGAAAAGCCTCATTGTTTACTATATCATCATTCTTGTGGATATATATATATATATATATGTATATGTAATGAACTGCACGTCTCAGGTACTGTAATCTGGTACGGGGAATATTTGGGAAACGTATCTAGACTCTAGACATGATATGATTTGATTTGATACAAAAGAACAAATATTAATATTGCTACATGATGATGCACACATTGAACTCTAAACTTCATCAGTACTTTCCTTTTTTAGAAAGGCATTAACGTGACTTATTAGACGACAAATTCTATTGGACATGATGACTATCCACAGAAAAACGTACATATGCATTATGATCATAGTATATTATAGAATGATATCATTATCGACTAATGTTTATTTTAAAGCAAGCTGGAGATAAAAGTGTCTAAATGGATTATTAGGAATTTCTAAATAGAACATGTGGCAGACTTCTGGTTGTGGGTGTCCCCCCATAGATCAGCATCTAGCCAGCACATGCAGGCACACTCAAAACATACGCAAATCCAAATAAATCGGGGCAAAACACGAGCCCGCATGCAATTAATTAGTTAAATCCAGCCCGTATAATATAATTAGCTGATCATATGGGTGTCGTGTACATATAATATATATGATCTAATTAACCATAGTGGAAGCCTTCTAACCGCTTCCTAAGTTTTTGCGACTTCCAATCTACATTAATATTTAAGAGGTGAATTTCAAATAAACAAAAAGAAAGGACAAGTAAAATTTCTCAAACTGACCTTTTTTATTGTTAACAACTGTAGAGAAAACCTCATCCGCGCGCATGACAAAAGTGTGTCGGTGAGAAAAAATTTCAAACAGCGGCCTGATCCACATGACAAAAGTGTGTCAGTGAGAAACATTTTCAAACATGGATCAGCGACAAAGTTCGGTTACATTTTTCGACCAACAAAGTTTTGGTTACATGTTTCAAATAACCTGCAGACACATATATTTGGTTACATGACTTTCTATGCGCACCCAGTTAATACAGTTCGTCTAGAGTGGAAATCTAATCATTTTATTATTAATCGACATCTCAAGAAATTACGTACCCACAATACAAAATAAAAGATGAAAGCTTATATAAATATCTAAACAATTAGCTGATCTCATATATGCGTGCCCAAAATGATCATCAGTACTTCACCAAGTGTACTAATTCACTCATACAATCGTTTAATGAGTCGTTTTCCAAATTTAGGGCTAATTACAAGGGTTTATGTCTGTTTCAAGGCGGTGAAAAGGTCTATGTGCTTCCTTTGCCTGTTGTTAGACGTACTGGCCCGCTACAGAGGTAACGCTCATGTCATGCATGTATGCCCCATTAATTAATCTCCAATGGCTTGCAAGACGGTTGTCTAGTTGGTACCACCCATTATTCACTATCTCTAAGAATAGGAGCTCGAGTCCAGACGTAAATTAAAATCGCTTGCGAAAATAAAACTTGGTTGCTCCCTTTTTCCTTTTTGACAAAAAAAATAAATCTCCAATTAGAGGGCCCCAGTCCTTACAAAGGTTACGTCAGGCTGATCTCAAGAAACGTGTAGGTGGCTGAAAAATTGTACTCCTAGTGGAGATCCCGCGGCGCCCTATAATTTGGGTGTATATATGCGACCGACGGGTTGAGCCCAAGTTCACCACGCATAACTCTCAATAAGATTATGATCAAACTACCTCATGCCCATGACCATCGATCATATATGTAACAGTACTCCCTTTTATATGCTGCCTTTATTTTATTCGGTAAAGAATGGGTTGACATTCTGATAATGTTCTAATTAGAGACGTGAACCATGCTTCTTTTCCGCCTTTGTATCTAGAGTATCATATGCAAACTCTCCCCTATAAAAGCGGGCATTCCTGTCCCATTACCCATACACAAGAGAAGCCGGCCCATAACATTCATTGGCCTTCGAGTGTATGTATTTCTGAGCGAGAGAGGGAGATCAGCATGGATGCAAAGGTGGTAAAAAACTCACTTTTTATTTCCCATGAAGGATTCGGCATAGTTCAGGGAGCCATGAGGATACTATCACTGGTGGTGTTTCTGGGGACTCTCTTGATGTGGGTCATGATGCCCACAGACACATACAAGCAAAGCTGGTTGCCCAGTATCCGAGAAAAAACAAACTCCACCTATTTCGGAACACAAGGTCTTGATTAATCCAAAAGTTTAGCCTTATTTTTTACTGTAATTTGATTGCGTTCTTCTTTCTATTGTCGTTTCAGTCATGTAATTACTTGCCTTTAATTTTCTAAAGAATACTTCTTCCGCATGTTGCAGGTGCAACACTTCTGATTTACACTTTTCCCATTCTGTTTGTGGCCGCTGTCGGTTGTATCTACCTCCATATCAGAAAGAAATTGGCTAATCAGAAAATTAAATGGTATTCATCCGTACATTTTTCACTAATCTGTCTTTTTTTAGACGACCATCATCAATAAAGAGTAATTGCTTTCTTCCTGGATTATGAGGATGAAAACTCGATCTAACAGTTTTCTGTACCCATGAGTTTGATCGACAGCAATAACAATACTCGTCGCTTTGCCTCATGGAAACAGCCGGTGCTCGTAAGAGGCCCTCTAGGGATTGTCTCAGGCATAGAGCTATGCTTTTTCATCATGTTCATTGCACTCTTAGCTTGGTCTTTTTCGGCTTATATACGCAGCAGATTTGCTCAAATCACCTCAGCAACAGCAGCAATGAAAGGCGAGAAAGTGTAAGAGAGTTTTTAACTACCTATTGACTCTCGTAATTTTTTATGATGTTGTAATAAATATTAAAATTAAGACAATATTAAAGCCTGGTTGTGTTTCTTCTGGCAGTTGGCAGTCTGAATTGGACACTGCAGGTTTGATCCTAGGCCTTGTCGGGAACATTTGCTTAGCATTTCTGTTCTACCCGGTGACTCGGGGGTCATCGGTGCTGCCACTCCTTGGCCTCACCTCTGAAGGTAGCGTCAAGTACCATATATGGCTAGGACACATCGTCATGACCATCTTCACGGCTCATGGTCTTTGTTTCGTCGTCTATTGGGCCAACACGAATAGTATTTCCGAGGTGATTACGTTTCTCAATGACCCAGAAAAGCAATTGTTAGACTTCATTCCTAAAGCTCATTTGTAAGTTCATTTGCTTCTCCTTTCTCTTTTTGAAGAAGAACAGAAAGCTCTATGTTTTGGCGTGGCCTCGAGGATAAAAAAAAAAAGCTTTAAGTTCCCCCATTTATGCTTCCATCAGCCGCAGATAAGCCGCAGATAAGCTAGAGCTATATGAAAAAAAAATAGAGAACCAGTGTTTGCTGCCGCATGCAGTCTGCAGATTATTCTGAGTTATTGAATTTTGAATGCAATAACCATCGAAAAACCTGCCTTCTGAAGTTGATTTTTTTTTTCTAATAAAGCTATTTCGTGAGTAAAACCGAAAGATAAATACTCTCTAGGTTTGATCTTCTTCTTTATGTAAAAGAATCCACCAAAAAACTACGGAGAGATTATGGTTGCATTCACTTGCATGAACCTCGTGCTTGGTCCCCTAGTGGTTGGACCCACACTCGTCAACTTCTGTTATTGCTCCCATTGGAGACGTAAGCTTTCTTGTTTGCAAAGAGATGTCTGTTCTGTATTTACGTCACAGCTGTTGTGGCTATCTCGCTATTTCCCACCCGTGTTTCAGACAGAACAGTGAATTATTTTGGTCACTACTAGGGGTTCATAATATTGAACGGTTTGGAATCCTCCTGTCGGGTTGACTTGCAGCTAGTAGAGTCCTGGCAGGACACGCAGGGTAGTGCGGTAACACGTGTATGGTGCAATCCTTTTACTTCGTAGTTGGTCCCCAGGAGGATTCGCCTTTGCTTTATAGAACCTCTTCCAGAACCTTAGGGTTCATCCATTTGAAGTGGGCTTGGCCAGACATCCCACGTAAGTGGGTTTGTGCCAGACACGCCGACGGACCGATCCCAAAAGAGACCGCGTGATGTCAAGTTGTCAAACTTATTAATAGTCTCTTAGGAAAAGTTTTCATACGGCACTACTAGGAGCTTTTTTTTGGGGCAAGTGAGGGAGCTTTAAGGATCGCTTTTTCTTTTGACCTGATTTCTTTTGGGACCCACAGGGCCTCGGCAATTATGGGCTTTATGCATTTTTCGTTTTCAATTTTTTATGTTCTATTTTTGGTGCCTTCTTTTGTGAAAATTTTTCCTTATAATTGCCCTCTTTAATATTAATTAGACGTAATTTCAAAATGTTCCGCTTTGATGCTAACGCAGATGCTTAAATGGGACAAAATTGGGGTATCAAATGTGGCCGGAGAGATGGCCTTACTCGCCGGATTAGCCATGTGGTTTACAACCTTCCCTCGCATACGGCGGAAATTCTTCGAGCTCTTCTTCTACACCCATTACCTTTATATCGTCTTCATGATTTTCTTCGTACTCCACGTTGGCATCTTTTACTGTTCCGTTATGCTTCCCGGCTTCTACCTCTTCGTAGTCGACCGCTACTTGAGGTTTCTACAGTCACGACGAAACGTTCGATTGGTTTCCGCCCGCGTTCTGCCTGGTGAAACTGTAGAACTCAACCTTGCAAAGAGCCGAGGTAAATGATCTCCTGCCTAAGTTAATTGTTTCTTTCCATTTTCCGAAGCAAGATTACGTTTCACCTTTCATTTCTTCTTGAATCCGTTTTGTGGTTTTATATTGCCAGGTTTGAGTTATAATCCCTTGAGCGTGATGTTCATCAACGTGCCTAGCGTTTCCAAGCTACAGTGGCATCCTTTTACTATCACTTCCAATAGCAATTTGGAACCTGAAAAACTCAGCATTGTCATTAAAGGCGACGGAACTTGGACCCGGAAGCTCTACCACATGCTTTCATCTCCTGCTTCGCTTGATCGTCTGGAGGTCTCAGTCGAAGGACCGTATGGGCCGGTTTCGACAGATTTGTCAAGGTTTGACACCCTTGTGATGGTGAGTGGAGGAAGTGGCATTACTCCGTTCATATCTATTATCCGAGAGCTGATTTATATGAGCACGACGCCTAATTGCAAAGTTCCGAAAGTGTTCCTAATCTGCGCATTCAAGAACTCTGCCGACCTCTCCATGCTAGACCTCATCCTTCCTATCTGTGGAACCACGTCTGACATTTCAAATCTGCCGCTGCAAATTGAGGCCTTCCTAACGAGAGAAGAAAAACCCATAACAGATAATTCAAAGCCCCTTACAGCCATATGGTTCAAGCCCAAAGAAACAGACGCACCCTTCTCCGCCATTTTAGGCTCCAATGGCTGGCTTTGGCTCGGCCTGATAATAGCATCTTCATTTATCATTTACCTTATATTAATTGGCGTTATTACTCGTTACTACATATACCCGATCGACCACAACACGAATGATATATTCTCAACCTCCTGGAGAGCTGTGATCCATATGTTAGTCATATGCATCTGCATAGCCATGACGGCGAGTGCAGCAATTTTTTGGATCAAGAGGGAGAATGCTAGTGAAGCTAAGCAGGTTCAGAACATGGAAGGGGCAACGTCAGGGTCCCCGGGCTCGTATAACATGGAACTGGAAAGCCTACCTCCCCAGTCTCTTGCCCAAGCTATCAACGTGCACTATGGTCGAAGACCTGACCTAAAAAGTAAGTAACGAATTATAGAAACATACCATCTCTAGATGGACATGAATGAGCTTAAACACTGATGTGTCACTTTTCTCTTGCAGGACTGCTTTTGGAATGCATAGGATCGAGTATCAAAGTCCTAGCGTCTGGCCCAAAGACGTTGAGACGTGATGTTGCAACCATTTGTTCAATGGGTTCTGCAGATACTGATCTGCACTTTGAGTCCCTCAGCTTTACCTGGTGAAAACTGATCAAGTCCGCTACAAAGCTGGTTGTCTATGTTGAAGTGTCACGTATGGTTGACGAGTGCATGCATATGTATGTAATATAGTAAATATCTATTGCTGGTTGTTGTTCCTTCATGTGTTTATAATTTAAGAAAATAAATTGAAGCTCTGCAGAATGGCTTGCTCCAAAAATACGTAAAAGTTTTCGTCTCTCATTAATTGCTCAATGATAAACAAAAAAATCATAATACAGCTTAGAGTTAAAAGAAAGAAATTAAAATGAGTGGGGAGTGAACATATTCCAGAGGTTTGTAGAAATTCTAATTTACTGTAGACATCTCAGAAAGCTGCATTGATTGATCAACTTCTTGAATTAATGAAATTATAGCATCAAATTCTTTTATTAACGCCAACGTAAGGGTAAGGCTTTTGACCTAGTAATTATTCGGTTTGTGTGAGACGAGAAGACTGTACAAGTCCAAGAAATTAGTCGAGGTGAGCGTAAACTGGCCCAAACACCCGATTACAAAAAATACATCAACATAATGATGCCATGCAATGTCAAAAGAACTACAATTACAGAATTTGGTGATGATTTTAACTTGCTAAATTTTCAAATAGGGGATTTAAAAAGAATGGAGTTAATTTGATATTTGTGTCCGTAGCTATATTGGTTGTGTGGATTGAATTGGAAAGGTTCATGTGGATTTCGTTGTCAAGAACGAAGTCATTTTAGGTAAGCTATATAGCGCGAAAACATCTCAAATATTGGCACTTAAGTACTCCTTTGGACAAATTGGAACTAATCCTTGTGATAATATCGCAGAAGGTTAAAACCGGCCAAGAGATTCCATGATTCTTGGATTTTGACTCGAGGGAAAAAAAATTACATATATATTTCCAACGGATTCTAACCGATTGTGAAATCCACTAACTCGCTAGGGGGGACACACTGCCGGGGGGGCCTGCATTTTGCAATACAATTCACACCGTGCATCGCAAGGTCTTCAGGTTCTCCTTCGTCCCACAGCCCATCAATATTTTTGGCAAGGGGTAGAAATTTGAGATGTAAATTTTTTTCAATGTAAAATCGAGAGACTAGCCACGCCTGCTGGAACTGTCAATGTAACCTCTCGGATAACATCCATACAGAGTACATGAGTTCTCAGCATAGTTTATAATTAGCCCCTCAGTTTAGTTGATTCTTGAAAAATGTACTGTACATAGGACCACCTAATGATCTTTCTATATATGCAGTGAACTAATACAATATGTGAATAACAAATCAAAAAATCAAAACAAAAACCAAAATGTGATGTGCCTACAAGTCTCCCAATTCAAAAGTTTGGTTTCTCATCTACATGGAAACAATCCTGTAATCCCTATTTCCTATGAGACCAGCAATAGTATTTTATTGGATCGAGTTCCGCATACGGACACCACGATTTAGTCTTCTGGTGCTCCTTCTCTGCTCCATTCTGCAGATGGATGCTCGGTCATTTGTATGGAATCTGACAGAAATTTGCTCCAACTGAGGAAGCGTTCGCGTTGAATTACTTTAATTAGCAACATCGCGTTGCCAGAATTCGGGACTGGAAATCCAAAGCCTGCTCTCACTTCAAGTCTAAATTAGCAACTGAAGAAAGTTTATCTTCCAAGTCTTCGAGCAGATCACCGAATTCAGCAAATGTCGGATGTGACTGAAAAACACAGATCAACAAAGGACCATAGATATGCATGTATGCCCTATGGTACAGTTTACAAATGAAATCATGAAAGCTTCAGAGGCATAAATACCTGCAGAGTAATGCTATAAGCTTTCCATAGCCGCATATCATGTCGGAAAAGATCAAAAAGAACCTGCACAAATTTTCAAGGAAAACTGATTCAAAGCTTCATAAGAGCAACTGATATGACATTATCCCTTTTTTCTAACGGAAAATCTCCAAGTCAACTATACAGTCTTTTTCATAAGCATGTGCACAGATGTGGGAGAACAATATGCATTAATGCCTTTCCACACATGATGAGATAGAGACCTTTCTATTGATGCATCGCTTGGATGACAACAAACCGTCATCTGATCATATTATAACTGAGACCCCCATGTAGTTATCCCGACTGCACTGGTTTTGGTCAATGCTTGGCGCCATTAATTTTTTGTTTTATCCAGAGTACAAAAATGTTGAAAAAAATCGGCAACAAATCATCAAGTAGATTTGGCACATAAAAGAACACAAGCATTTCCAAAAAGGTCAATTAATTGCCCCCGCAGTATTTCGTGTGAGATCTTACCCAAAAGAACTGCCTGGCTTTACAAACTTTCTACAGATAATTCCCTCTTCAGAGTGAACAGAAAGAAGTTATACTTGCTGTCCAGTTTGAAAGTTCTTACACAGAAATTACAACCCACCATAATCAAATAGATGTTCTTTCATGAGTTTCTACCGGTTCATAAAGCTTAATTTAATACTCATCCCAGAACACATTAGAACAATAATGCAGACACATAAGTATATTAGATACAAGTAAAAAAAAAATCCAACTGTACCTCAGCTCGCCTTAAAAGCGTAGCCAATACCACTATCCACTCTTTGAACTTCACAGAGCACATATGAGCCAAAAGGAATTCTGCGTCCAACCGACTCTGCAAAGTACCCATTTGAAGCTGGAAACCAAAGAGAGTATTCAGTGAGGGAAAATACGCTGCACGTTAAATAATAACAATAAAAGTCAACACAAAGAGTTTTGTAGGATGAAGTTTTCAGATGTTAGTGCCTTTTGCCCAATCAGTTCAAGCCCCGAAGCAAAGTTCTCCAAGCGAGCAGATCCATATCTTTCTCTTTGAAGATACTCCTGCAATATATTATTATCATCAAAATGATAATAATCACTCCACAGAAGGCCACGATCATGCAGAATGAAAAACTCAAGA
>CM025851.1:15753585-15997738 GCA_003952965.2 Morella rubra | reverse complement strand
CCCAAGAATCTAGGAGATGATTTCTCGGAATCTGCAGATGCCTGTTCATAATCCCTTCCAGATCTCAACAAGAACCTTACCTAAGAACGAAATAAAAAAAGAAATTATCCCCTTATCAATTGTCAAAGAAGCATATCAAGATGTCAAACTCCTACCAGTTCACCAGCAAGTTCATATAATGATTCATCAAGTGTTGCCTGCAGAGGGTTCAACAATATCAAAACTAATTGAGCAGGAAAAAAGGTTAAAAATTCACATTTAATACTAGTGTCTACCTGTAATAGGCGTAAAGCACAGTACTGACTGATGGCAGGACCTTCAAGTTTAGCAATTACCTGCAACATTCAAGACCAAATGACACAACAGGTAATCACATCTAAATCAAATCTAAAGGCAGAAAGTTTTAAATATGCATTCAATCGTTCATCTAACAAGATTACTTAATGCATATCAGGGGGAGACTTTCTTTGACTTCTTATGCTTAGCCTCATAACCACAGCACAAAGATTTTAAAAATGCAACTCTTACGTGAATGTATTATTGTTCAATCTTGGGGTCCAAAATTTCTCCTTCGAACAAAAATAAAGACGGTCGTCATATTGATCATTTCTATCCCAGTACTATTTAAAAAGAGATAAATCATTGGAAAAGCAGTTACTTCACAAAACATTGGGCGTTACATATAGAATTAAACTGCTTACCATCATTGTCAACTAAAAAAGCATATCATGCGAAAGAATGGTACTAGCTAACCCTATTTCACAGTAACACTTGATGTATAATCTAAGAAAGGGAATTATTAGCAAAAACTAGAGGAAGAAAAAGCAAAACCATGATAATTTTGAATACCCTGAAGCTTATCATATTCAAAAAAGAAGTTAGCGTTTCTTACAAGAATATAGCAAGCCGCAGTTCGGTACCATCTCCGCTGGAGGCATTCCTCAAACAACCTAAACAATGGAAAGCACCAGGAGTAAAAACACGGAAAAAAATTGAGTTCGACATGATAAAAACAACCAATATCAAGCAAAAAACTGTAAAACAAGGGGAAAAATGGAATCCTTGCTGGATCAAATGGAGCTTATAATGTGTGTGTCACCATTGATGCTTGGAAGAACAGAGAACAACAGTAAGTAGGAAAAGAGAAAAAAGCCATTTAAATAAGAGCAATAAGTTGTGATAACGTGTGGACCACAAAACTATAGAAACATGTACAAGATGTCCAAGTCATGATCTTTGTCTCGATAAGGGCACAAACTATGGAATAATCAAGCACGAGCCAACCAGGTCTACCTGCACAATCTGCAGGAGATCTGGAAGACTTCCAAACTGCAGTGTGCTAAGTTTCTCAATGAATCTACTACACTTCAAATATGAGGTCAAATCATTCAAATGAAAATGAACAAAATAGCAAAAGATAAATGAAACACAGAACTCTGTTGATCTTCCAGCAGCAGAGAACAAATCTGCCCAATGTCGACCATCGGTTTTTCTAGCCACACTTACAACCACGTCAAAATACTCAGGGAAACTTCTGATCAAATCGCAGGTCTTGTCCAGAAGAGAGCTGTTGTTAGCATACTTGGGGACTGAGACGTGGTTCTTGTTTATATTTTGCCTGCAATCCAAATAACCTTTTTAGTGATATAGTTTGCATAAACACAGATAGAGATTTTGAAAGTAACTTCCCTGAAGTAGAAAATTCTACAAATCTTTGAAGAATAATCAAAAATACACTTGATTAAGGTTCCAATAGGCATGTCAATATTTACTGGTTTAAGATCTGGGATCGTAGGCAGCCAACTGTTTCCTTATGCACTAAAAGTCAATTCACTTGGCAAGAAAGTACACAGCATATGCCAATCATGTACAGCCCAAAGGATCCTAGTTTTGAGATTGATCCTCTTCAACTAGCTACAGTAAAGAAAGACTGATACTCAAAGTAAGATTCATTCCATTCCTTTATTAGAAAATACCTGGTTATTTCCGAATCAAATACAGTGAAAAGAAGCCACTCCAGGCAATGTGAAAAATGAGGTTTTTCTGCTGATAATTGCGCCAGCCGTAAAGCCTCCTCCCTTTTGTCCCTCTGGCAGACACATAAGCAAACACTGAATTATAAAAAATAACAAGAAAATCTCAAACATAGAAAGAACACAAAAGTTATTCAAATGACAACTTCAAGCAACCACTTGGGGTATAGGATTAAGTCTGCCAAATTAAGGCCAGGGGCTAGAAATGCATCTTTTGACAAACCCAAGAAAATTCTGAAAGAAGTATGCTTTCTAATGGCAGGAAATCCCTCTTTTAAATTTACATTTGGACCTATATCTATTTGCAAACCGGGGCAAACAAATTAAGCATGGTTAGATTAAATATTGATTGTTGAAGATGCAAGGTTTCAAAGTCCCCCTGAAGCTCCACCTTGACCAGCTTGATGTTGAAAATTTGAAAAAAAGCAATACTCTATGCTGAATGACAAGGTGAACACCAGACCTTGTTATCCTTAAATCTCAAATTTAATTGCTTGAGAACTCTCAACTAGCCTCCAGAAACCAATTTTACACCGTGCTTTGGCTGAAAGCTTTTTTAGCCTGATCATGGAGCTGTCAGATTCAAAGATACTAAGACGTGTACGTTCTGCGTTTTGTTTAATGAGCCAGGCAGAATATGACCGTGGTGAAAATTGTATCACATACATAACAAGGCTTTTTACTTGTTATCCACTAGTTGCAGTTCTTGAGTACAAACATAGGATATTCATGGCAATTAATCTTCAAGAGATAAAGAATATTATGAGAACAAGCAATGGACTTGGTTAAGATCTGATACTACTATCAAAGAAAGTCTGAAAAGCTACAAAAAGTAATAGCCATCTTTTTTCCTGCATTGCTAAGTCAGGGTGTGGATATTGAAGCTCACAACTCAAGATGCAGAAGCTTGAACTGCTACCATATGGTTGAAGTCAGCCAATCCTAATGTCAATGTCCACATCCAGAAGCCTTACTAAATAATCCCTTTCTTTATAAAAGAACAATTCGGTTCCAACTTGAAAGAAGTCAAACCCCTACCAACTGGCATCAAACATACCACTTCCCAGATTCTCTTATTTGCTTGATGTCGATCTAAGTTCACTGAGCCATCTGTGGTTCATTTAGATCATAGTTCCTTTCAGAGATACATAACACTATGATATTCTTATGCATAACAAACCCCCTCCACCGCACACGGGCAAAAAGGGTGGTGAGGATGGCTTTGGGAGAAAAAATAGTTAGCCTATAGTTTTTCAGCAAGAAAGTTGACATCCACTTCAAAGGATACAACAGAAAGGCAAAAGTAGTACCTGAAGAAGGTGTCGAAGCAGGCAATGAAGTATAGTTTGAGCTTGAGGCGTAGGCTCAAAACATGGAAATTCTGTGCATGCTGAAAACGACATCCTCTGGGAAATGCCAACAACAACGCCAGCATTCGGAAGAAGCCCCAGGGGGTATACCTCACGATCAAATTCCAGCTCCGGATCCAACTAGAAGTTAATACAGGGTTACTTCACCAACATGGTGCATGGACAAAAAAAACAGATCAAAGTAGTCCCACGAGTGCATTTTCAATGGTTGGCAAAAATGACTTTCAGCACTTTCAAGAGTGAAATAGGAAAATCAAAGACATCACCAATAGGTAAATTTGAGTCAGCATCTAGTCTCAATAATTAGGCTAGGTAGTATCTAATTCTGAGGTAAAACATCTACAGCCACATTACTCGCATGAAAGAAAAATGAGAACATAAAACAGCCCTAACTCCATCTTAGTCAAAAATTAGAAAGTAGCTTACATCCCTTAAATTAAAGCCCATCAAAACCATCTACCATTGAACTCCTGTGATATGGATCTTACCCCTCCTACTTTACACTAAAGTAGCCAATAGGTTCACAATTGAATAAAGCATTAGTTAAGGTCTCCTATATGATGAAGAAAATGATAAAATAAATATAGAAAACCAAACAAACAAAACACTACAAAAAAAATACACGTGCTGTGCTGTTTGGTACTACTACCTGCCAAAAGATCATGACATAAGAGTCTCAAAGACATGCATACCTGCATGAAATCCTCCTGCTTAAAAGGGTCAACACCAGGAGATGGATACCAAACCTGTAAAAATAAGCTTCCAACAAAGAATTTACATGAGACAAGTACAAATGATCCAAACTAGAGGAGAATGATGCTAAAGCAAATCCATAACTGGTAATAATTTTAAAATCCAATATAGACCTCTACAGTTCATTACCTGCATTCCCCGGTGACCATAATCCAACCAGGAAACTTCCTCAATTAGATTTTTCTTCTCCTCTGATTGACCACAAGTTACCCAGAATAATTCAACAGAGTCTGTAAGCTCCCTTTCATGTCCATCATCCAAATCCAGAAGTGAAAGGTCCCCATTTGCTCTCAATATCAAGCATCTAGCATAGCAAGCATCCATTCAGAGACATGTAGTTCGTGAAAGTTTCTATCTATAGCTTTGGAGGACACATACCTTGCAGGCTCTCTCAGCAACAGATCTGAAGAGGAAGAAATATGATTGTTTGAGATGGTCTCTCTCGGAAGCTGATCAGGGATAAAACGCATAGCTGCAGGATGGCTCTTCGCAGTCATGATTGAGAGTTCCCGTACTGTAGAAAGCTGTTTGTCATTTTATCACTTAAAAATGTATGAAGAATAAAGTTTCATTAACACAAAACCATTCAAAGTACAAACTGAAGCTTCAAGAGTATGGGAAGAAGTATTATCTCTAATGATACGGTGAGAATAAGAAATAAAAAAGCATTCCTTTACCTGTAAATCTGGTGTACTTGTAGGTGTCAATTCACCTAATAAATTCACATGGAAAATGTGGACATCAAAGGGCCGATACGTGACAAGAACATAATCTTGATAGACATCCATCACCATTGGTTTGGCAAGCAACACTTTCCGACCAAGCAGTGAGCTCTGATCAAGGTGGTATCTAGGATAAAAAAGCAATTCATACCTGCAATGGATTGATGCTATTAGTTTTGGGAAAATGAACGAGCATTCTTCTTATCAAGCAGAGGAACAGAATATACCGACAAATGCATAGAAATCAAACACATCAAATCTAACAATGTATATAAAAGGATAAGGCCTAAGCAATCAGCGAGGTCATAGCATAAGTTTACCTCATGTAATAACTAGAGTGACAATCATTACCTACTAAAATTTCCGCCAGAATAATTGAAACATATTGACTAAATAGACAAATTAACCATGGACAATTGTCTTACATGTTAGAAGAATCAATGTAGTTGCAGACAACAACGATCTTCCCCAGCCATAACAAACCTTTGCTCTGAATCTTTTGTTCCTGAGTAATATCTCCAAAAACTCGCCACTTTTTCAACCGTATGTCGTACAGGATTAACCCATGGAGACCAGCAACTGCCAAGTACATTCCATCCTTGCTAGCAGCCACATGTTGTACCGGCCAATTATTGGAGATGTATGAAACCTGAGCGAAGGCAAAGATTAATAAGTGAAATCCACATTGAACGGATAACAATTGAGGAGTTTTGTTTTTTCAAGTTTGCAAGTCAAATGCATAACTGGAAGGTTAAGATGTAGCATTTTAAGCTCATCTGTATCTTCAGACTGTACAACAAGCAACCGATCTTCACCATAAATCACTTGACGGACATATGTTGTGCCTGAAACTCCTCTGTTTAGGCAACATTTGCCAAAAGAAAAGGCAATAATTCTTTCAGAAGATCCTTCCTCAATAGTGTAAAGCCTATATCCATATTCATCCCACTGCATCAGTGAGGTGCCACCCATCAAAGGTTCATACTTATTATCTTGGTTAGGCTTAACCATTGGAGAAGATACAGCACCTAAACCAATTTGACGGATTGTTGACATCAAACGGCAACCAGAAACAGACCAGACGGTAAGTCCTCTTAACTTCCACCCAACTGCAAAAGCTGAATTATCTGGTGTCCATGCAATACAACTGACGGGACCAGTATCCTCCATTGAATATCTGCAGCAGAACAACACCAAGGCATGAAAACATATCCTACCTCATGATCTACAATCTACACAGATAAGGAAAAATGAGACAGACTTAAGTCAAACTAGTGGACTTCACTCAAGAAATGGCAATAGCCAATAGGAAGCAGATACGAAAATATAAAATCAGATTGACTGATCCACTAGAAGGAATACACAACCACTTTAGCAGTTAGCACCACGGTCGATCAATTTGAATGAACAAAAAAAAGAGCTCACAGACTTCAATACAAAAAGCAAGACTGAATATGCTTTGTGCCTTATGGCATAGTTTGACATTGAAATAATGCGTCCTAACATGATTACAAAATATCAAAACCAATGCAGGACCACTACTTTGACGCCCCAAGGTGCTAGTTGCATCTGTACTTGGTAACTTTAAAAGGATCAGTCAATGTTACTAGTTCCTTGGAATCATTATAAGGCTCAGTTCCACCTACTGAAGTCCAATCTGAGACTTGACTCTTATAGACCTTATTTTTCATTTCTTCTCCTCCCTCACTTACTGTGGGGTTCAAGGTATCACAACTCCAGCCACACTCATCAGCTAATTAGAAGTTATAACTCTTCCATGGACATATTGGGTTACTTAGCATAGCTCTTGGACTCTTGGTTCTTTTAGCCCTCTTGCAACTCCATAGTGATGAAATAAATACTTACCATGCATGGGATGAAATTATTATGCGAAAATCAAAAAGAAAGAAGACAAGTGTAAATTGATATAACCCCATGATGAAAAAGAATGCTATTTTGTGAAAATTCTAGTGCAAGGTGTGTGTGTTATGTTGAAGCCTCTCGAGAATTTTCCGTCTCTGCCCCCACAAAGTAAAGTCAAATATCCCAAAATTATGTTGTCAATTTTCTAGCTTTACTAGTTCTGCACAAGTCTTACCCCCAGTCATGCAAAGACACAGTACGAATACATGGTGCAGATTCTGCCAGATCATATAACTCAACAACCCCTCTTCTGGTACCAACAGCGAGGATTTGTTGTTCTGAAGCTACTGAAGCAAATACGGCATCACCAGAACCCAACTTTCTTTCAGCTTTAATGGAATCAGCTTGCTTCAAACCTTTCTTACTTACTGTACATGACACCAGTTGTCCATCAGAATATAAAACCAATAACAGCCTCAGTGACAGACAAAGCTCCAATTGGATAATCATGGACTTCCTGAGGATAATTACTCCTGGAGCCACACCAGAAGCAAGACCATTGCCAAGAGAATTTGGTGGTTGAGTAATTTCTCTGCTATTGCATGGGTTGGGATCAAGTTCAAATGATCCATAAAACTGTCAAGGAGAAGACTATAATTATGAGAAGATAAATACAACTACAAGCAAAATGCCCATGGTAAAACGGAGTCACAACATCAATGATCCAAAACAAGTGCTGAAGTGCATCTATTCGAACAATTATAAATTAGTTTGGGCTACCAGTCTAGCATTACCTCCCCCTTCCACGAGATGCTATATAAAGATCCATTGGACAGTCCCACTAGCATATGCTTATTGTCGCAGACCATATTGCTTCTGGCAAGAAAAATTGTTACCAGAAAATTTATCAGAAGAATACTGTGAAGAAGAGCTTACAAAATCAAACAATAAAAGTAAAGGGCAAACAAATATCATGTTGCCAAACATCATGCAACTAAGAATCTAATGCGACATCATTAGATACCAAGAGTATTTTATTCCATCTGAAACTTACAAACTGGTCATATTATCAACCACATAAAACAGTGCGAAATACTTATCTAATACAAGTTGGCTAAAAAATTCAAATTCCTAGAAAATATGAACAAGATAGATTCTTTTCTGGACCATATATCATTTATCATGCAAAACTTCTTTTTATACTCATCTCTATATATGGATGCATTTTTTTGTTCTTTACAAGCTACTTGGTTGAGAGGAAGGTCAAAGTCAAACAATGCGCTCAAGCTCGTAGAAACTTGAATTGGGCCTAAGGTACTTCCATTGGGGATTTATGCCAATATAGAAAAATTTCGAATCATATAGTGCTGCTTCAATTGCATGCAGACTACATTCTATCTGATTACCTGGTTACAACAAGAATGATACTTCTTAGATGTCTGATTGAATTGTGTACACTACCAACATATCTTACCATTTTATGAATGCTAAGACATATAAATGATTTAGAGTTCAATTTTTCTAGATCAAAGTCACATGGTACTTACAAGGCCAAATCTTTTTCTGCAAAAGGCACCAGCTCTCTCAGAAGAAGAGATATAGAAGCGAAAAACAAACCAGAGGGTTGCTTCCCTCCAATCTGTACTCTTTTCTCCGTAAACTGAACCTTAAAAATGTGCAGAAAGAAAGATGATGTCTGCAAATAAAGAATATATAAGCAATAGGATGATATATCTATTAATTTTTTTTAAACTAGATTCGAACAAGGACAAATTATGCACTCAACAGGAGGTGTAGTATGCAGTGCAACAGAAAATGAAGCCTCATCCCTTAAGTCAAGGGTGTTAGTAAGACATAGGCTTCTGTCACCCTAAAAGATTAATGGTATGAAGTGCAAACACACTTGCGGAGTGAGGGATGACTGTCAAGGTCAAGTCAATAGTCCTGGGACCAGATAGCTTCACCCATAAATAAGGGGTTCAGGGTGAGGCCACCAACTCAAATCTGGTGCAGGTACTGAGTATAGTTACCATTAAAAGAAAAAATCACAAACTTCGGATTAGAAACAAATGCCCTTGTGAACCAAAAAACACTGTCTTGCACATAGCATCAAGATTTACTTCCAAATGCATTGAATCTACTAATGCACACAAAAAAACCTTTACATTATTCATGGGTACCAAGACTGTATATCTGAAGTCCTTGATACGCATCAACAAAGTTAGTGATCAACTAAATTTTTTTGCATACATTCTCTTTCCAAAGGTGCACACAGTGGCAAGGCCACCCATAAAAAGCACAATGCAGGACAGCCTACCCCGAATTTTTCAAATGGTGAGGTACTCTGCCCATTCATTTCGCATCATAATTCCCATTGCTTTACTTCATTTTTTAGCCTGAGCACCATCACTTTACTGTTACTTATAAACGATATCATCGGCACATCAATCAACAAGTCCAGTTGCACAGACAAATGTCTGCATTTGTGTACAGTCAAGATGCAACCAAACATCTTCCCACGAGGTACCACAAGGTAGAACTCAATGCCAGTAGATTTTATTGACACAATTGTACTGAACCCATTTTAAAACACTCTCACTTTCGTCTAAGAGAACTCACTAGTACATATCAATGCAATTAAAAAAAAAAAGGTAGCTAATATACAACGAAACACTTACAAGAACAGCTATTAATTTAGCATCAGGGCTCCAGACAGCCTGCAAATTCTCTCCCTCTCGGTGCACCGAATCTGGACCCCTCTTGTACTTCCCCAATCTCACTTTGTGCTAAGTCCCAAATACCAAATCCAACAAAGAGAAAATGTTAATACCTAACAAATTGAGCATGCCCACATCAGACACAACCCACACCCACAAAAACCCAATTGGCAGAAAACACATCACCGCCGGTCCCCTGCTAAATATACAATAAAACACACGTATCTATCCTTGTGTTTAGGAAAATTCATACCTGGGAAGAGCTCCAAAGCTCTAAATGAGAAGGGGAGACGACTAACAATAGGCGATTGATGACCTTGAGGTAGATGATCCGCTGGGAAGAGGGGCAGAGCCCTGGTTCCAGTGGGATCACCTGGGGCCATCCATATGCCATATACATCTTCTTCTTCTTCGATTTAGTTATCCGGGTTGCTGTGATGCGGTAGAGATCTGAGAATTAGAGGGGTATGCTCAGAGAGAATCAGGATATTCGGTAGAGATCTGATGCATTTCCTAACAGATAGAGAGAGTGAGCACCCATTCCCAGTTGCATTCAGAACTGCCCAGTTCTACGACTTCCAAGTTCTTCGTTTTTCCCCCTCTCCCTTCTCCTTCTTGTTTTTCTTTTTTAAGTTTCTTTTCTAGTTTTTGGCTGGTAATAAAAAATCGGTTGGTTCAGATGTGACTTTGTTCCAATGTGTCATAAAGCACAGAAGAGCCCCGCGGCGACGGTTTCTTCCTGGCGCGGTAAAATCTAGACCGCATCAAAAACCATCGCTAGTTTGCCTTTTACGACGACTGTGGACTGTTGAGGTTGTGCAAAAGTGAGGACTGAGAAATGGCGATCTTTTAAATACTTTAGAGAGAAAATTTTCCATAACAATACCTTTAAGGCTTTTCTAAAGGCGAAGATTTCCAAATTAAAATATATTGAAATCTTTGAAAATCAATTCATCGGCCCTCTATTTAAGATGATATTTTATTCCAAGTAACTTTTTTATTTTTACAAGCAAAAACTTCGAAAATGTATAACCCAACTTCTCTTCTCTTATAATTATTATAAGTTAGTAAGAATAAGGTCAAGAAAGCATTCAATAATTATGATTATGTATCTGAAATCAGCTAATGAGAGCAAAATTAGGATAAAATTATGATTAAAAATGTTTTAAAGTAACAAGGAAATATAATAAAACAACGAAAGAGATGTACTAAAGCTAGTGAAAATAGATCATTCCACGACTATTTTAATTCAATAAATGAAAGAAAATTAAAAACAAAAATACTATACCCTCTTGCTTAGACCCAACAAAAAAAAATGATAGAGAAAGAAAGGAATGTGATTCTATTTACAAACCAAAACTTTCATAGGGAAGTTGTAAAAATTGAGGTGGATTAGAGTTTTATTAGATTTTGAGAGAAAGTAGTGAAAAAAATATAATTTTATGGGAGATAGTGAAAAAGTGGAAATAGAGATGATTTGAGTGAATTTTTTATGTTTGTTGTAATGGAAAGATATGTTTTTATAAGAATAGATAGATTGTTTTTTTTTTGTTTTTTTACAAAAAAATTTTAGTTAATTATTATTATAAACTAAAATGTAGGACAAACTTGTAGTTTGCAAACATTACTCATAAAATAAGAACCCAAGAAAAGCAAGTGAAAAAACTATTTTCTCCAAATGGGCGGAATAGCTATCTGTCATCTAGCTGCAATCCTATGGCCCAACTAGAAAACGACCACTTAGTAGGATTGGGCCTAACCCAATTCTACTCTGGTTGATAGGGCCACCAGGCCACTTTTCTTGGGCTCAAAGCTGTGTACAAGCATAGAGATCTGGGCCTAACATTTAGATAACATACAAAGTTTGTAGCGCAGTCGTTAACACATAAAAACCTGCTTGATTTTTGGTCTTCTTCATTAGTAAAACCAACTTATTCGGGTCAGATAGAGCTGACCAACCAAGGAAGTTTAATCTACGTGTTGTTTACTCGAAAGCTTTTAAAAAGAAATGAGAAATCGAATAGTCTATTTTGCAAAAGTTATAATTAATATGTCTTCCAAGTCCAAAGTACACTACAAGTTTCTGATGATTGTTTTTTTCTGCATTATATGTGTATATATTCGTGTGAAACTACCGCTCATCTTAAAAATTTAAGTTATTCAGAAAAGATAGATTTAATTATATGAATTATAACAATTAGAGAAAGAGAGAACAACTGAGCTTAAATGGAACGTCGGGATTGTAACAATCATTTCATCCAACATCAAAATCAGGTATGCAACTTTTATTATTATGAATTATATTATCTAACAATCCAAGAAAGAGAGAACAACTGAGCTTAAATGGAATATCGGGATTGCAACAACCATTTCATCCAACATCAAAATCAGGTATGTAACTTTTATTATTATGCATTATAATATCTAACAATCCGAGAAAGAGATAACAACAACTGAGCTTAAATGGAATATCGGGACACCCTCGTTAATTCTACCAGTCCTCCTACAACAACCATTTCATCAGACATCAAAATCAAGCATGTAACTTATGGGAAGAAAAGGAAGGAGGGTTATGACATTGACAAAGAAGTTGACGAGGACAGGCAAAGAGACTTGGTTAGAAAATCCAAATCAAGGGTCAATAACCGGAGAAGATAAGATAATACGTGAGCCGGTGGGTGCGAATGCTTGACCGGGAATGAGAGATATCAGGAGACACAGATTAAACATTTTGTTTGCTCATTGGGTCCCTTGACCAGCAATTACATCCACTTGTATTTTCGCTTGTCGACCCAATGAGCCTGAGGGCAGTTGGGGCCAGGAATGTCTTGGCCTGGCCAGGCAGCTGCAGACACTTGACATTGCAATCAGGGCTACCTTCTGTGGTTAGCCAAGAGACTTTCCTTGTTCCAAGTGCACTCTCTGGCCTACTTGGGTTTTGGCTTTTGATGGTATCCTAATGCGCAGCCCTTACTGCTTTTATTCGTTGGCCAGGATTCGCATCACCGACGATATCTGTCCTTGTCTTTTTCTCTCTCAAGGACCTCCGGATGCCCCTTGTCCTCCACCCTTATCATGGACTTTGAAGTGGGCATGTCCCACACTGTTCATTTGGTCCTTGTTATCACTCTAGTGTTCCACTTTCTTTTCCATTTTCCCACACTTTTTCCTTTTCTGAAATACAATTGCTGTAGAGCAAGTTCGTAACTTTGTGTCTAATTGATTTGTTTTATTCGCTGAGATGATAGGCTCATAGAGAATCTAAAGATGCCAAGGGGGAACAAACAATAATTAGGCGTGAGATGGGCAGCAGCATATGCTCCTAATTGCCCCCTTTAGTCCTTGTTTTCTGAACAAATCTTTTTTTTCTTTCTTTTAAAAAAGTAGCTTGACCAATAGAGCCTGGCCATTGAACGTCTCAAATCATAATCATAGCAAAATGCTTAAACATGTCCACGTGGAATATCATTAGATTAATCAACTCACTAAATCATTGTAAATTTTACTCACGACGTGCACATTGATACCAAAATCTTATTACTTGATACTGATTTGTCTTTTTCGATAACAGAAAATATTTGAAGTACGTGACTTGCGTGTTCAGATACTAGTGGATCTGGTCTAGTTGGAAAACACATTAATGGAATAGGAGCACAACGACAAACCCTGTTTTACTTTTGTTAAGTTTATGTCTCTGTTTTACTCATGTCCCTTAGGAAAAAAACTTCTTTATCTTCGGAATTATTTAAAGATGCGTACGTAAACTCTAACTAAAGTGAAATATTTGAGGAATGTCGTGAAAATTGAGAAAATTAGAGTTTTTATTAGGTTTTGTGAAAAAGTAGTGAATAAAATTTAATTTTATAGGAATTAATGTAGAAGTGAAGAGAAAGAAGTAGAATTTTATAAGAGTCAATGAAAAAATGAAAATAAATTATTTGAATGAATTTTTTATATTTATTATAATAAAAAAATTATTTGATAAAGAGAGATTGTTTTGAAGTTATTTTATTTAATAAAATTTATGAATTAGTTGTGATTGCAAACTAAAATTTAAGAAAAAAAAAATTATGATAGTTAGCTTTTTCGCAAACGCGTCGGTAGACATCTTTCTACGACTGTTTCAAATTAATTACGTTTAATGGGCAATTCTGTGCCAAAAAATTATTTAAAAAAAGGTTAAAAATTAGAGATAACAAAGGCCTGAGGCGGTCCTTGGGATATGTTCGATTACTTCATCAAAGATAATTAACAAATGACGAATGATGATTAGGCATCCACTTCCTCACGCTTTCTCAATTACACCACGTGATTGACCTGTGCAAATTTTTTCTTTGCAGTCCGAATAGGATGGCTATCAATTTATTTTTTTATTTATTTTTCAAAGAAATGGCTGCTGGCGCTACTATTTTCTTGAATTTTTCAATAGTACCGTTTAGTTGACGCGCACGCAGTCTTTCGGGATCTAAAGACTGCCCAAACAACGGCTCATCGTTCGCCACGTGCCTGTTACTGCCTCCCACAAGGCCACTAGACACAAACTTCTTACCTGCGGTAACTCTTAAACGGGAAATTTCGGAAATCTCCCAGAACACACAGCCTGTAACTTTAGCATAGTATTTGTGCTCCACTATTTATCGCGGCACTCCTTGTAGCCGAAACAGAAGCTTCTAACCTCCCCTCTCTCTCTCTCTCTCTCTCTATAAAAATCTCCGCCACTGAAGCTAATTAGCTGAAATTTTCTCTCTCGTACAAACCTCCGCCATCTTTTTCCCCTCTCTCTATCTCTCTCTCTATCAGTCGGAGCTCCATGGGCTTCCCAGTCGGATACACCGAGGTTTTCTTCCCAGAACTCTTTATCCACTTACTTACCCTTCTGGGTTTCATCCGGAGCCTCATTTTCTCGCTCTTCCGCTTTCTGGGTCTCTCGGATTTCCTCGAAACCGACGCAGTTTGGCCGGATGACACGACCCGGACACCCGCACGCGAACCCGTAACTGCAGTCCTGATCCGGGAATTCCTGCCCGTGATGAAATTTCAGGACCTCGTTGCCGGTGCCACCGCGGGAGCAGGAGAAATGCCGGAGAGCTGTGCCGTTTGTCTCTACGAGTTCGAGGGAAGCTCAGAGATCCGGTGGTTGAGGAATTGTAGGCACATTTTCCACCGGGCTTGTGTAGACCGTTGGATGGACCACGATCAGAAAACTTGCCCGCTCTGTAGGACCCAGTTTGTCCCCGAAGAGATGCAGTGCGAGTTCAATCAACGGCTCTGGGCCGCTTCTGGGGTACCCGATCTTTACAGCGAGTACAGTGAGTACAGTTTGCTGTGAGGTTTTTTCTTATATGGGGGCTGTGGAGTGATAAAAATTTCGACATGTACATATACGCATGAGAAGAACGTAGTACGTAAAAATCAAATGGAAAAATAAAAAAAAAAAAAAAAAAAAAAACCGAGAGAAATTTTTTTATTCTTTTTTTTTTTTTTGGCCCTCGTGAGGGTTTTCAATTTTCATTAACTGCGATGGTTCTTGAGTTCTTGAATTAGAATTTACCACGAAACGTACTGTGTACTATTTTGGGAAAATATTTATTTTTCGTGGGGTTTTCTTAATTCTTGGTTATATAAATTTCTCTTCAATTTCACCCTGTTAGAAAAAAGGATAACTAGATTAAGACAAAAATCTTAACCAGATTTTAAATATTCTGCCTCCAAATAATTATTGGGCTGAGATTGTAGTCCTTCAATAATTATAACATGGAAAAAAAATAAAATCAACGGACCATGTTCAATAACTCTTACTCTCTCTCAAATTCGCTTAACAAAAATGCCCAATAGTATTAATTTGAATAATTAATCGACGACGTCGTGTTAAAGATAGCGATGGTTTTTCTAGGAATATGAGAATTTTCTAGTTCCCACTTTAAACGATTAACTCGGATCTTGTCTGTATGGGTTGACATTATTAGATAGGTCGGACACTGATTTTAATGACACTAATTTTAATTATTTTCGGTCCCAAAAAAAAAATTATATATATATATATAAAAGCGGAAATCGGAAGTATCTGGGACAAATGGACCACGGTGTACGGCAACAATGACTCGAGACTATACATGTCTGTTCATCTTTTATGCTTTTTCTGAAAAGCAATTGAAGACTTTTATGCTCCATTAATCCGTCTATGTTGAGGGAGTGTCTGTAATTTCCCAGCATCAAGCCTGCTTTGTATGCGAAATTTCAATGCAGAGACAGTTTCTCACTCTTAGTAAATTGATGTTCTCGTTGCGGGGTGCATCGCCAATTAATTTTATTAGGGCGATTTTGTAAATCTTAACTATTAAAAATATTGTAAAAATTGAGGAGAGTAATGAAAAAATTATTTTTTGCAAATCTTTAGATTCTCACTGTTTTAAATCCATTTATTGTCTTTTGTCCGAAAGTAATGAAAAAAAAGTAAAATTTTATAAAATTCTGTGAAAAATTAAAAAAATAGATGATTTGATTTATAAAAGCTTATGAAATAAGGGATAGACATGATTTAAGTGAATTTTTATATTTAATATAATAAAAAAATGATTTGAAATAGAAGTAAAAATTTATTTTAAAATTATTATATTTGATAAAAAAAGTTAAATTAATTTTTTTTGTCAATTAAAAATTTTAAACCGGAAAGAAATTTTGATAAAAACTTTGCAAACATATTCGTGTCAGAACTTAGGAGGGCGTGACGTTGAAGATAGAGAACCTTTCAAGATAAAATTAAATATTTAGAAGGGAATCTTCATTTTTAACGTGATGAAATTGAAAGTTGCAACAATCGCGATGGGAAAAGTGAAAAGATTTCTCAAGTTTTAAGAAAGGTGGGCACGTGCTGGAACAAGAACAACCCCTGCTCTGTTTTTTTTTTTTTTTTTTTTAACGTATGTAAGACGGGGGTAATAGAAAAAGAAAGCCTGCTCCGATGAAACGTGGTGTCTGGAAATAAAATTTTAGGGAAAAATTTTTAAGAGGCGGTAAAAAGATGAAAGGAAAGAATAAAAAAGTTTATGAAAAAATGGATAAAAAGAAATAATTATAAGATGATAAAATTTTAGAAGTTAAAATTTTTGTTTCCCAAAGACTAATTATCATGGGACTGCTTTTTTCGCTAGATGGGAGTGCAGTACTTCGATTTTTAGTAAATTGAGGGAAATGGGGACCGAGAGAGAGGAGGCATTTAAATGTGGTGGGTGCAAAATCAAGCTTGCATGATGCATGCATCGGACATTGAACTTGGACTCCGTGCAATTGACCCATCTCCATCTCAGGCTCTGTTGCTCTGAAGGCTCGACACCAAAACTGCTCTCAAAGTTTCCAAGACAGACAGACCCGCTCTATCTGAGCGCCATAAAAGGTGCTTATAAAGAGAGGTAGAAGATCCGATATATATATATATATATATTGCTATATATATATGAATCTGCAATCCCACTTTGCAAAAGAGAGGTGGATTTGTTAAAAGGCCCTACGTACCTTTTGTCAACGTCTAGCTTTTTTGTGTATCTCCACTTACCCAACAATCTGTGCCAATACAATTACATTGAGCTAACCCACCCGGCTAAATGAGGGAGGGTCAAGGGTGTCTATGAGTGCTTTTTTATCGGTTAGGCGCACTCATAGGTTCAAATAATTACTTGAATACAAATCTCTCAATTTAAATAAGAGGCTAGTCAGTGAAGTGAACTGATTAGTCTCTTTGAAATTTGTGTTGGAGTTCAACTCAACTCATGTTGATATTGAGTCCAGTTTGTCTGGATTTAGTGCACGAGAATGGATACTCGAATTTTTTATTTTATCAAAAAAAAATTACATAAAACTAGTGTTTGCCTATTTTTTTAAAATATTTGTGTAAAGACTTGAACTTTGAAGAATGGGAACCCTAAAAGAAAGTGGTTGATGCCTACCGACTTTTATTCAAACTATATCATCAAAAAGTATTTCACATATAAGCCATAATTTTGTATTTTTTGGGATAATTTAGTTCTAACTGTGAAAGGAGGCCCAATCTAAATGGGTTTCTGTTTACTGGACCAGCTCTCTTTCAGGCCTAACCCAGTCCATATTCGACCTCGAGATACGTAAATCACTAATTTTGATGATTTCGTTCAATCAATAAACTATTCCATGCATCGTTTGACTTCTCAAAATAAAACATTTTATCGAATTGACGAAAACTTCCTTCCCAACGTCACAAATACCCGCTCCCATTCCTCGCGTTCTCTGAAGGAAATTTTGAAAATCTCAGGTCCAACATCTGTAAATTTAGCTGAAACTCCCCTTTGACAGCATCAACGTCCCGTTTCCTTTCAAGTTCCAGCTCACGGCAAAATCTCTCTCTCTCTCTCTCCCCCTCTCTCTCTACTCTACAGCTTTGCTTAAACCCTAAGTCTGTCTCATTTGTTTTTAACGTTTGGATCCATCAAAAGCAAAAATGTGAAGAACAATCACGTCCTCCCTCTTTCTCTCCCTGTCCTCTCTCTCAAGCACGGCACAATCTTGACAATGTCCACTGGAGTAGAACTTTGGCCTATAGTTGTGCTGATGATATTGTTTCTTGGATCATTCAACGTGAATTCTTTATCATGCTATGACAGTCGATGCAAAACTCGTACTTGTAACAGTGATGGTGCTTGCATTTGCAATCTCCCGGATCCATCCACCATCTTAGACGGTGACCGACCATTCCTCGGGTAAACAATACTCTTGCTTATTACTTGTTCAGTGCTACTCGAGTGAGAAATATTTCAGGTCAACGAAGTGCATAAGAGAAATGAGTTTTCTTTTCTTTTTATCGGCTATTTACTTTTTTGATGTTGAATCAAAGTTTTTCAAGTGACTTGGGCGAATGTTATGATTTTGGATTGTAGAGGGAAGTTCTGTGACGAGGAAATGACGATGTGTGATGGGAGTAATTCATTTTGGTGCGAACATGGTGGGACTTGTGAAGAGATTGTTCAGGGCGAAAACTACACCTGCAAATGTCTTCCGGGGTTTACTGGAGAGCACTGTGAGCATTCAGGAGCACCCTGTGGTCGAATTTTCTGTTTTCATGAGGCTGAATGTTTGGTTGAAGCCGAAGGTGACGTTTGCCAGTGCACCCCTGATTGGAAAGGAAGTCTTGATTGCTCCCTCCCAACCAAAACCCAAACAGGTAAAGAGTGTGGCCAGTTTCCTCTCATCCTCTTCTTCATCTACGTATAATTTTTCCTCGAGGCATACATTCCTCGGATCAACCTTTCATGACCCTCCCAGTCACCCCAGATGCGATACAATTGTGCTCCGAACTCTGTATTTGTTATAACTACCTGCCACGATTTAGCCGCATCGGTTATAATTCTGAGATTGTATTCCCTTGCCATGTTTTCTCCTCTGTAAAATTTGTGGTTTGCAAATTTCCATTATTAAGTTGACAAAGCTTTTCAAAAATACTTTTAATACGGCAGATTACTATATGAGAAACGTAGGCCTTAAATTTTGAATTAACTGAATTACGAACTGGACCTGTTGCAGACACTTCTACGGATTCAGAGGCATCCAGAGTGGCCGGAGAGAAAAGCAGGAACAGTACAAATGTGAGTATGATGCACCTTTTCTCTGATTGGCTTCACCTTCATTTTCACTCATTTCTGAGCTGAGAGCTGCAATTGTGATGCACAGTGGGCAGTCGGGTTGTTGGCCGTTGCATGTTCAGCAGGAGCAGTTGCAGGGGGTGCAATTTATGCAAAGAAATTACGCAGCAAGAAAGAGACAGAGACAGCAAGATTCCAGCAGCTATCACAAATGCAGAGCATAATGGATGACGATGAGCATGAATCGATTGGCCCTGATGGGACTCACCATGACAGTTCTCACATCTAACTTCGATTAAATCGTTGGTATTCGAGTTAGATACGCAACCAAATTCAGGTCCTCCAGAACCTCGAATCCTCTGGGTTTTGCCCGCAATAGAGCAAACCAAAGGCCGGACTATGACTACTCTTTGCTGTAGCGGAGAATTTCCTTATTTCCGTCCAAGATTCTGGGGGACTGTACCCAATTTAGACAAAAGGCAGTCGATACAGCATTTTGAACCTTGTTCTTTTTCAGTTCATCTTCTTCTTCTTCTTCATTGGAGTTGAGGAATCAATCAAATGACAAAATACTGTTTGCCCAGACTGACAGCCTGCAAAAAAATTATCACCTCCATCGTCTTCCACCTGGGACAGAGCAACTCAGCATGCCAACACAGTGACAGAGACGATCAATTGTGCAGCATCCGATCGCGTCGTAAACCACCCCATAACTGAGTCGAGCATCAAATTCGTTTAGTCATTAAAAACCTGGTTGATGGCAGGTTTGCTTTACATGTCATTCTTGAGGCAATTATGCAATGCAAATTGCTTAGCGTCAGTCAATTTGCAGAAACCACAGGGATTTGAATGCTCGTCACGTTCAGGGGTGAGTGACCCAACCAAAATAAATAAATAGAAGACATCCATGCCCAAGGGGCAAAAAGTCCGCTGAGAAAAGAAAAATCTCACATAAATAGCCCCCAAAGCATAAACCCCAATAGGATAATCAAGAATTATTCTGCATATCCATCCGGCACTGGAAGGCAATAAGACAACACGGACAATGTTAAGGAGCTGGGATTTAAAGCTGAAAAATATAGTCCTTATATGTCCGTTCAGGAAAATTTGAAAGATATTAAAACTGGTGTTTATCCCAGTTTCTTCACCAGTAAAGGCCGTCTATTATTTAGGTCAAGACCATTAATAAAACCAAACGAACAAATCCAAAAGCTCACAATGAAGTTTAAACTTGCCCATATAGGCATATACAGAGTGATATTCTGGACAAATCTGCATCAGCAAGCAGATTAAGAATGAAGGTAATTTTACTAGCAAATAGACAGTCGTACGTCACGATCCAAATCACCTAGGATAGTTGGATGGAGGGTAACCGGCAGGAGGATAACCTTGAGCTTGAGGTTGTGGGGGGTAGCCATAGGGCTGCCCATATGCTGGTGGGGGTGGATATCCAACTGAAGGAGGAACTGCCTGATCAATACGTGACATGTTCTGGACTGGTGGTACACCCATCATGGGTTGTGGCCCAAACTTGCCATCTCTTTTATCCATTTCAAGCTTGTGCTGAGTCTGCATTAGGAACAAAGAAAGTAACCATGTCATTGAAACCTTAAAACTCCAATCTTGATACAAAAATCTTCTATCTAGGACGCACATTAACAAAAAAAAAAAAACCCAGATGACTGTCCATCAATTGTTTGCCAATCCAATTACGTAATACTTGGCCCAAAAATGTTAAGTACAATTAGATTTTACTAGCTCTCTGGCTCATAATTTGATTTCAGGTCATGAATCGATTCTGACTTTTTGGGAGAAAGAACGAAGGAAAAATGGACAATCCTTATTTCGTCCTACTACATAGTTAATTGTGATATCCATCTGTTAAACACATAATATGAAGTTCATATGGTAAAGGGTTTTGCAACATTCTCTGTCTTATTTATTGCATACCTGCATGCATGCACAAACCCTGCAGAAAGAAATCAAGGAAAAGAAATTAGTGCAGGATTTCCTCGCTTCATATCTCTTCGCTGAGTGAATTAAGACGGGTGCATTATAAGGCCTTACGTGCAATAAGTCAGATCAGATAAACAGTTCAAACACTGGGAAGCTTCTTGAAGTTCTTCATTTCCAGTTAAGCAAGCTAATATGGAAAATATACAAGCGAGTTGTTGGAGGCAGAACATGAATCCCTGCATGCAAGACATGTCTAGTGAGGAAAATTGAGAGGATAATGAAGCAGAGGAAGTGAGCAGCTATTCTTTGGACACAGAGAGAGAGAGAGAGAGAGAGAGAGAGAGAGAAAAGGGGAGAGAAGGTACAATAATGCAGTTGTCACATCGCGTTGTTTGTAAATTGAACTGATCTTGCAACATAAACCGTGTCGAGGCCACCGAATTTCCAAAGCAACAGAAAACCTGAACAAAGTGCAGCAACCACACAAGCGAGAAAGAAAGTGAAAATTACATATAAAAATTAATTAATTAGACAATGAAGTAGGGAGGCTTTAAGCCTGAGTATCTCCTTTTTCTTTTCTTTTCATTATGAGAGAAAGGCTCATAAAAAGCCCAAAGGGAAAAATCAAATAACTGCAATACCTCAGTGCAAAGACACAGTTCAGGGCACTGACTTTCTCCACACCTACCACTGCAAGGCATATAGCCCGCACAGCATACATACCTATACAACAGGAGAAATAATAAAATTTGCCTAGTTCGATTTGATTCTCAACCTGATTCTTGTCATAAGGAAAAATCCAATGGAGACATGTCACTTATTACCTGGACATATCATCATAAAGAGCCCGTTTACGCAGCAAGTAGGAAACACAGGGCCCACTATCACATACCAAAGAAAAATCAGATAGGCACACCTAAGAAAGAAGATATTCTCTTTAAATTATCCACATTAATTATTAGCAATACTATGACAAACTTATCCTACTTCCTATTGAAGACAAATTTGATTTTGGTTTAAATTTATAGTTTTCCTTCTTCCTGAAGCTTAATATCCTACAAAAGGATTTATAAGATAACAAAATCAACTATATATCATATTATTGACAGCATAGCAATAACCAACAATCATATGGAGCACAGAATTAACAATAAGAGTCGGAGTAAAGCATGAATGCAACAGGGATTACAATGCTTACCACAATGCTGCAAAGCAACAATCTGCGTACAAAACAAGACAAAAAGAAAAGAAATTCAATCAGCAATCGCAATTTAAGAGAGCAAAATCCTCAAAACAGAGTGGCTGCCTGTTTGATATCTGATGGAAAGTGAAAATAACAAACAAAATGAAATCTCTTTTCAACCACACCAAAAAGTTGTAATAAGGTTAGTGCATGGCATTCGAAGATTCCAAAAAATGAAGTTCCCAACATTCTCTTTTTCAAGCAAAATGCCAAAACCTGCTCAGAAAAAGAAAATGCCCAAAGCTGAAAACAGGCACAATATTACTACCGAACAGAGAAAACAGTTTTCCACTTTGCCACTCAGACAAATGACGGAATGAAAAATAAAAGAGAACATATCAGTGAAAACTGCAGTTCACTGGAGCCCGGCAGTTGAAGTATGTTCTGTGTAATTATCTTTTGAGGCTCATATATTCTTTTCTTTTCTTTTCGTGTACCTTCTTAGCTACCAATTTCCTATCAGCTTGAATCCCTCCTCTTGACCCGTGAAAGAAAACCTTACACAAATCTCAACTTATTTAAACCAAAAGTCTTGCACACACCCAATCAGTGCCGTCATAAAATTTTGTATTCTCCGATATTTTCCCAAGTTTCCAACTTCATTTTCCTAGTAATCAAACATAGCAATCTGGAACAATTACAATGAGTCTTTGCTTCAACAGCGCTCATGAGATCGGCTTTGAATTGGACAAATGGAAAGAAAGAAAAGGACAAAAACTAAATATATTCTAAAAAATAGAGTTCTAAGACGCCAATGTTGTTTGTTGATTCCATTTCCTACATTTTCTCAGAAATCAACCCTAGAATCATCGTCAAACATAGAAAAATAATCAGTCTGATTTGGCTGCGCAGAAAACAAAAGGCAAGGGAAGTCAAACCTTGCTTTTCAGCAAACATCTAAGTTAGACGAATCAACCTAGGATTTGTGATTGAGGGCCAGCTGAATGGAGCTTTAAGTCGAAATACAAAAGCTTTGGCTCTTAAATTCTCCGTTCCATTTCCAACATTTCCCCGGCGACCAAAAAGAATATCGGCCAGAATGGCCTTCAAGAGAATAATCATTTTCCAACGAAGCCAAATAGTAGTCTCAGTTCAGTTTCCCAGAGTTTCACAACACTAATCGCAAGTCAAACAACAAGATGAAACGTATACGAGAAACAGACATTGACAAGCGCGCGCAATCTGGCGCAAATTTTTTTTCAGATATTCTCGGGAACGAAACAGAGTAGTAGCGTTAAAGAATTTTTTTTTTTTCTTCCTACTTGTTCTCGCTTACATGGAGTATCGGCTACCATGGTGCCCATGAGATCGGTGTGCCAGACATTCGGGTTATTCTGACGGAGCTGCATTTTCTCCACATGTTTATCCATGGCTGTCCAAAAGACCGATACAGAGATCCCAGCGGCTACACACAGGCTACAAAAACCCCAAACCGGAAGAGATTCAGGCAAAATCTAGCTGAGATTGAAAGAGGGCGCTTCGTGTGAATATTTACACGGGGTGGGAGACGGTGGGATGTGGGGTAGTTAGTATGCGGGCGTATTTAAATGTAGGAAAAGCGTAGAGGGGAAGAAAGAGAAGCTTTGGATTCTGGAAGCTACAGCTATTGACAGGGAGAACTTCAAAGTTCAACGTCCTCCCATTGGAAGCTGCGTAGGCATTTTTTCCAACCCCTATGGCCTGCGGGAATCAGCCGCACTGGCCAAGGCTGGCTTCTAGAATATAAATATAAAAATTTTATGAAAATTCATTTCTTTAAAAGCTTATTACATAAGGATATTGGTCAGTCGTATTTAATGGGATTAAAACTAGTTAAGTCCTAACCTAATTTTGAATTTATTAATCATAATAATAATTGTATGTATGTGGTGGAGATATAGAAATCAGGTTTGATTTGGAGAGGCTATATGGAAATTAATCACAATTGCATAGTAAAGTAAATTCTCAAAACTATAAACGATCGCTGTTTTAATTAAACGTTTTTCTTTTCAGGTTTTATTTCGCCCACACCATAAGGTTTGTGTGAAGAAATTTGTTTCATATGACAAATCAAGGCAACCTTAAGCTGATTAAAAATATGTTTGACTTTTCATATAAAAAAACCATGTTTGACTGGTTGGAAAGTTTAGGGCCGAATTTTTTAGGGGCATGTTCATTTTGGTAAAATTTTAAGAATTTTAAGTGTGGTGTGAATATTTAGGTAATATTAGAGTTTTATTGGTATTCGTGTAAAAATTGTTGAGTAGTATTGATGTTTGTAAAAAAAAGTAATATTAAGTTGTATTGGTATTTGTGTATAAATAATGTTGGGATTGTAATTTTAAAGGGTAGTATTCAAATTCTAAAATTTTCATCAAAACGAACATGCTAAGCTCTTCACAGTCTATTTTTGTATTTAGGGGTAATATCAAACGAGAAAAACTTACACGTTATTTCCTCTTTCTTGGGTGGGTAAGGCGTTAAAGTGTGTAAATATGGATGATTGATCAAATTAGCAAAATAAATTTGTTTTGCAAGAATTTCACATTCAAATTTTTGAAATTTATTTTAGTTTTTTTTTTTTTTTTGTAAAAAGATATTTGGAAGGAAAATATTGATAAAATTCAGTGGGATCAGAACAAAAAAGAAGAAAAAATAATGAAAATCGAAGAAAAAGGAAATAAAGCACTCGATTTGGGGCTAAAAGCAGTGCCTACATTTCGCAACCGATAAAACGATGAATGAATAATATACGTTTGGATTATATGCCGGCCGTAAAAGGCCAAAAAATACAACTACGTAGAGTCTAGAGTCGTGGATTTTGTGAGGGCCAGAAGTAAGGTAGTGACACACTTTTATCCTAGGAATCCACATCTGATGTGGGGCCAAGCGAGGGGGAATGTTCAAAACCTTCCCCCAAAGCGTATCTATTGTATCTACAGACGGTGTCGTGTTACTCTCTCTTTTTGTCGATACGCACGACGCCATCTGGAAACGACAACTTTTTTGGGTACTTAAAGTGACTACAGTCTACTCAATCGGGTTTGGATTCCGCGGAGGAAAATTTTACTATCCTCTGATAAACAGACCCCATTTAATCACTAACTTGATTTATCAAAAAAAAAAAGAGTGAGACGAACAGTAGTATATTAACTAACTTGATTTGGACCGTCAATGTAACTCCTTCGTACAGTGAATGAATTGAATGAGATCTACGTGTTAAGTTCTTACTATTAGGATTGAATCTCAATTAGCAATAAGTCCGAACTAAGCAGTTCGATGACTATAATGCACTTAAGATTGTATGGATAAGGTGAACTGTTCAAATTTGATTTTTCTTAAGATTAGACAGATGATTTAAGTGAAAAGTCTCGTACTGACTAGTCTCCTACAGTAAAAAAAAGGTAAAAAGAAAAAAAGACAAGAGTGTGTACTCTATCTTCAATTGCTCTTTAAAACTAGATGCAAAACAAAGAAACAGACAAAGCGGACTTTCAAATGTGTCAACGAGAACTTGAATTTTCTTAAACCTCTGTTTCAGAAACAAGGAGTTGATTGACAGTAATGTTTTGTTTATATCAAATCTCATTCAATTCCTGATTAGAAAGAAAGAAAAAATCTCTTTCAATCCCCGACATGTTTTACCTACTTTTAAACAACTAAATTATCTACTACATCAGATTAATTTACAACTAATGGGTTTTATTAGAATAATTAAGAATGCCCTATAATTGATTCTGTAGTTTAATTATATATTTTAGGAAGTAAAACGATATTGCTAATGACACACAAAAAAAAGCTTTGGTTAAAATATATATATAGATATATATGCTTTTAATTATCTGAATCTCTTCATTTAAGATGTCCATTGAATTAAGTGCATTTTAGGGTCGTGGGTGCAGCTACCATCCCATCTTAATGGCATCATCTGTCCGACTTTTTTTAGAAAGTGCTTGGGTTTACCAAAAAGTGATAATATATGTAACTATGAACAGTGCTCACAATAAAGAGGACGAGCCAATAATATCCAATAGATTAAACGAGAAAAATTGACATATTTCTGGAAATTTCTGTGGTGACTTGAAGGAATTCAATCCATGCATGCCAAGTGATCATCTTACTTAATAAATTTTGATTCTTCGAACTTTAGCATTGACGAAGTCCGTGAGAGGTTTAATGGAATAGTTTATTGAAGACAAAATTTTCATCTTCTATTTGTTCATAATTAAATAAATATGGCTTTGTGAATATATACCACGTCTGGTTGGGGCTTTTCTAATGTGTGTTTCAACTTTTTAAAAGCACGAGTTAGTGGGATCTCTTTTAGTTTTAGCCATTCAAGGATGCTTCAGTTTTTTGCTAATATCGTGAAAGAAAGGCGGTTAACATGATTTCCAAATTACTAGAGACAGGTAATTGCAGTAATCAGTACTGAAGTTTAGAAAATTAAAGGAAAATTCAGAAAATATAGAAATAAAAATAATACAAAGACAAATATAAAAGACAAAAGTACTAACGAATACAAACAAAACGTAAAAATAAATAAAACAATAATTTAGAGAAAAACTAGTAAAACACTGGTGGAAAACGGAAAACAAAAACCTCCTGCCACTTGAGATCAACCAAATGGTGGTGCCGGCGGCTGGCAACCAGGGGTACCCCGGCCGCAACCCAGCTCCTCCCACAAGCAAAGGGTGGCCGGGTCAATGACAATGCGTACGTAAATTATCAATACATAGACAAAGTTTAGTGTAGAGTAGTGATATTGGTTGCAACGTCGATATGCAAACCACATGACTACCCTTAAGCTTATGCAAGAGACTAGAGAAGCCTCCACACACAGCGTATACTACCCTTCAGATTTTAGCCAGAGGATCTTGGTGAGCCTTTCCCTCCCGATCGAGTTTCGTAGAAGGTGTAGGCTTTTATTCATCTTAGCTATTGTTCTAAATTTGGTAGTTTTAATTTGATTGAGGTAGAATATGTAATTTGTTAGGACTCTTTTAGAGAAATATATGAAATTTACCGATACAAATTAAGGGAATATATGATCGAATCGGTCAGAGGGAGATCACTCACATACATAGAACTCTCAAAAATAATGTTACAAAAGTTTCGTGGAAGGACTCGAAAAATGTAAGGCTGTGGAGAAACGCTTTTTCATTAATATCTGTGGCCTGATTAATATCTGTGGCTTCTCTCTCTAGTTACACGTACAAACAAAAACTATGAAAAATAGTGCTTGTTTGTCAGTTGTGCCTTCACTCTATGCGTAGCTGAGGTACAAGTTGCAACGCTGTAGCACATCGGAGCAATTGAAAAGTAAAAAAAGAAATGGCTTCTCTCTCTCTCATCACTCACCCACGTCACAGTACACAAACTTAGGCTTCCCAGGAAGAAAAGGGGGGTAGGGCTGTCGCTTGCGAGGCATGAGATCGGGTCGGCCAAAGCCAAACCATGAGTTCATGAACTAAGCAACTGGATCACTGGTACAGCCCTTCTCCTTGCTTCTGATGGAAAAAGGTCCTGGCGCAGTGACCCGTAAGGTAAATGAAAGAGTTTTCCCAGCAAAGCCCGTTCTTTACTGCGGAAGCATTCTCGGAAGGAAACGCATCTACTTAATTAATTTCAATCACAAAAAAGAACCACCAGAAAACCTCAAACGCAGCTGAAGCAACCTCGGCGAGACCGCACGTTTCCGAGTTCTGTGTTTTTTCTTTTTTTCTCTTTCGTCTCTCCCAGACACCAGAATGTCAGATAAAAACCGCGTCCCGCTCCTTTGAAAACTTATCGCCGAACTGAGGATTCTAATCCAATCAATCGAACACCTTTTTTTCTTTCTTCTTGTTCTATCTGTCCAGTATTTCCTATGCATTCAAATTTAGGTTTAGGGTTTCTAATTTCTTATTTCAGTAGAATTTTCTTGTGGCATCATCAACCCTAGTACTCACGCTTGTTTGCCAGCTTACTTCTTTTTTTTTCCCTACCGCTCGACCCTCTGGTGTAGAGGGATTGATCATACCCGAGATTTCGATATTTGGTCATTTTTCACAGGTACAAAAGGAAGTCTACTGGCTAGATCTTTCCAATATTTACGAGCTAGTAAGGCTTACAAGCCTGTTGGGTTCTAGAAGTTTCATACCTATTGCAATATTTTTAGGGTTTATTACTTAAAAGGGTTTTATATGGGAGGAGTTGCAGCCCGAGCGGTACCCTCGTAGTGCCTTCATATCGCATCTGCAGAAGTAGTTCTGTTTTAAGGACGGCAATGGCTTTCCAGGTTTGAAGCAGATTGAATTCTTCTTCTCTACTCTGCTGTTCAAGTCATTGCTATTGCGGCTAAAAAGCCAAGTAGTTGCTTCTGTTGTGCATAGACGTGTTTTATGCACTTCCTATTTTAAGAGAACCAGAAAGAAAAAAGAGCTCTGGTATCGAAATTAAATATCTTTAAAAGAAGGGGCAAAGAAAAAAAAAAGTCATGATGATCAGAAACGGATAGTTTTGTCACTGATATGACTTCTATTTACAAAGAAATTTTGACTCAGGTAAGTTTCCATTCTCTCTTCCTCCCCTTGTTGTACTTGTTTTCTACTCTACGAAAAATTGTGCTATCGAGTATAATCTCTGTTTCCGTTCAGATTAGTATCAGAACTCTTGTCTGTATTAATTTATAGGAGGTGATCTTAGTCTTATTCACTATCTCGTCGGAAAAATTAAAGAGCATACAGAGCTAGAATTCATAGCAGAAATTAAAGAGCTTTCGGAGCAGAACATCAAATCCAGTGAGAAAGGAGGACAAGTTTTCTCTGCCGATTACCCAGAGCGAGGTCATCGATCCTCCACTGCCGCCAGCAACGCTGGTGGATTCAATCACCTCATTTTTTGCCCCCATAGGTATGATATAAAAATCAACACATCTGAAGAAAAACTTTATCTCCGATGCAGATTCATGATGCGCCAATTGTGAAAGATGTTAATGGGAAGGGAAAGGGTCAAAAGGGATATAGTAACAAATGACGAAGGGAATACATAGGCCGCGCAGAGGAGGGCCTAGTTTGTCCCACAGACCACAGTTCACCTAGGATTCGTCTTATATCTGATTATTTTAATTAAGACGCTATACTTTATACTGAATTGATGGGCAATTGTAGAAGATTTACCGACGCTAATGTAATGATTGTTCTGTTGCTTTTGAACTACTGAAAACATCTGACTTCAACTCGAGAATAATGGTTTCTATTGAAAAAAAAAAAACAGAGCCAAAGGATAAATTGATTAAGAGCTCTAATTTTTTTTTACTGTTGATTTGTAAGCTAGCTTCTCCTATTCAGGATGGCAGCCGAGTTGAACTCCACTGATTATACTGAGCAAAGCCCAAGAGCTTTAAAGTTTTTAACCAAGATCTTAATAGTGTACTCGACCCTTCATCAGTAAGTTCGAAACTTTTTTGGGGGGTTCGTTGGTGGGTTGTGTTCCGTCGTCACTGATTGAGTGGCTGGCCTCTTAGAAATGGTTCGATTACCGAATCCAACAAGCTCTGATCTCCATTAGTGACGTGATATTCTAGCAGAACTTTTTCTTCGACATATATGGTTTGCTCCCTCCATTCGGAACTACCAGTAAAAGTAACAGAGCGCAAAGCCCAAATAGAGATAATAGCAGTTCCCGGCAATGGCTGCTCCGCCCCCATTAACAGATGGTGATATCATCTTTCGTAAAACCTTGTAGTTTAAAGATGTTAAATATGCTTCTTTGAAAATCAACAATGCAGCGACACGTATCCCTTCTTCTTCCAAAATATGCATACAAACCTAATCCTTTTGGAATCTGATTCTGTGCTCTCGTGCGGTGGAGTTCCTGTTGCGATCAGTCTCGATCAGGCCCAGAACAGCCGTCTGTTTTCTGGCTCGATCAGATGGGACCCTCCCCCCTTAAGAGTAGCCTCATCAAAGCCTTTCCATGTGGGCCAAATGTGTTCGCCACTTGCTCTCTTCTGAATTTGGGCGCGTGGGATACACGCCCCTCCGTCTCTTCCCTTCGTTCTAGGAAGAAAAAGATGTTGTTAGGTTCGCTGTATTAAAATTTTTTGCACATCTGAATTACAAAACTGACCTTCGCCTTAATTTGATCTCTGGTGAAACTCTCGAATAAATAAGATCACGCTCTTATCTCTCTGCCATCACACGGTCCGTCGTTTTCGTATTTGGGCAGATAGAGAAGTTGCCCAAAACCCCTCATTAAATATTGACTTCTCAGACGGACCCCCCCATCTGATTCCACATGGTGCCTCACCGTGGGGTCTGTCCCAGATGATCATTCCCTTAGATGTGTTTAAAATAATAGGGTTTTTGGACAGGTATCATGACGTGGAATAGCCGGCAGCTTTCTTTCCCCTCACACCCATTACCCGTAAATCGAAGGAAAACCTACGGGCAAAAACGTCCGACGGAAAATGAGATAATATGAAGGGCCGAGAAAGCAACAGAAAGCTAATAAGAAAAACCCTGATTATCGAGTTCTGTGAGATCTGCAATAGAGAGAGACCCCCCCATCATAACCATCCCCAGCCCCTCCAAACCTTCAAGAGAAACTCCGAGAAAAGAAAGTACAGAAAGAGAAACCCCTTCTCAACCGTTTTGGATCTCTCTCTCTCTCTTTCTTTCTGTCTTAGCCTGCCTACCTTCTGAGAATATGAGGATCCGCAAGAACGCGAAGCTCTCTCCCCTCTGGTTCTCGCACGCTTCAGCTCCCGAGGCCCTCCAGACGCACGTGTGCCAGCTCAACCAGTCGCCCTGGGATGCGATTTCCTTTGCTCAAGACTCACACCAGGTCAGTCCCCCAATCTTTCTCTCTCACCGTCTTTCATTTTTCCTCGCAGATCTACCAAAACCCTCTTTGTTTCTTCCTCCATTCCTCGTTTCGAACCTGCATTTTTTCCGTAGGGTTCTCTTCCTTTCTTCTTCTGCACATTTAGGGTTCCCGAAAACCCAGAATTCTTTTACTTTTATCGTGTATTCGGCTCCTAATAGCCGATTAGGTTAATGGGCCCTTCTCATTTTTCTCTATCGTCCTTTGTTTCTTAAAGTTCGAAGGAGAAGATAGCTTCGCAGGAAATGCGAGCCTTGGTGATTCTGGGGGAGCTGTCGAGAGGTAACTGATAACCATTCTGCTGTTCTTTTAATTCTTATAGTGTTTCCAATTGGTGTTATATTTTTCTCTTCTGGGGTATTAGGGTTTTTCCATTTCTGTTGGAAATAGTTGTATGATATGCGAATAATTATCCAAAATTTCTTGCTGAAAACCTCTCAAAGTAGTTAGTGCCCGTCTGTGGCTTCAAATATTGTCTGTATACGCAGTTTCGCGTCGATAATGAACGCGGTGGCAGCGAAGGCCGAGGATATAGCCGTCGACGATAATGATATGGTCGAGAAGAGATCAGCAAAAGACACCGACCATTGCGAAGAAAGGGCACGAGGGAATGAATTTGGGCTGGGGAAGGCAGAGAGGAGCTCGTACTGCCAGAAGACCGACGGGAAGGGTTGGCAATGTAGGAACGAGGCCAAGGAAGGGCAATCTTTGTGCGAGCACCACTTGACCCGTCTTAGGTCTTACAATAACACCAACAATAGTGCCTTGAGTTTCAGGCGAGCCCCCGCTGCCGCAGCAGCTGCAGCTGCCGTGGCCGGTGCTCGGCGCGCGAGAGCTCGCGCGGCAAAGAAGGGTTCCTCTTCGAATCCGTACGAGTTCTATTATTATTCTGGGTTCGGCCCGTTATGGGGGAGGAAGAGAGGCGATAGGGGAGGCGCAGATAGGAGCAAGCGAACCGAAGCCAAGCTCCTCGACAACGCCACTATTAGTACAACTGTTACTACTTCCCAGAGCACTCCGTCCTCCTCTTCGCAATTCGATAACAATGAGGATTTCGATTATATGGATGACGATGACGAAGACGACGCGAACGGCGACAGCGGAAAGAAGAGAATGAGGAAACCAGTGAAAGCGCGATCGCTGAAGTCACTGATGTAGGTTAAGATGGCCTTGATTCGTGTATGAATGCGTTTTGTGGGTTTGTTGTGAAATCCTGATGAAATTATCGTAAATTTCTTTTCATTTTGTGGCTTACTAGGGTTAAGGATTTTTTTTTAGTTTCAGATAGTGTTGTATTTTATCGTGGGTCACTTTAGAATCTCTCTTACAACTATAGACAGTTGCAGTTTCCCTAGGGTGTGAGTCTGGGTGGACCAAGGGATTGTTCTAGTCAATATTTTAAAATGGAAGGGTAAGAAAGTAAATTCAGGTCTTGTAACCCTTTTGTTGTATAAAACTTTAAGGTTAATTGACGTGGCATGAATGATTCTAGTGTTTGATTAATTATGTAAAGTTAGGAATAGAAAAAAGAAAAAGAATTGTATGCGAAGCCTACAAAATGTCACTTTTTTTTTTTTTTTTTTTTAATTTGGAATTAGTTGCATGCACAAATAACAAATAAGTTGTCTTGCTCCACGTGGTCACTCCTAGTTCTTTCTAATGTAAGCGTTGCTGCGTGAGCCCACTGATTTACGGATTTCCTCCTGTTTTTTTTTTTTTTCATACTTATACCCTTTCAAGTATATAGGTTGCACTGAGTGTAAAAATAATTTTAGAGAATTTAAAGTTCCACTAATAATATGGAGACGATTCTATTTTGTCAGTTGAAGCAGTAAACGTTGTTAACATATTTTATTTACATTATTTAAAATTAAATTATTTTTGTTTGTGAAAAAATGAAAAAGAAATAGTAGGCTACTGATTAAGAGCATCAATATATAATGTATAAATCCGCATATAATATGTTAATTAATTCTTCGTTACAAAAATGAAATAATCTATCTAATATTTTTTCATAAAGGAACTTTCTAGTAGTGTTATATATATGAACTTTGAGAAGAGACAACTAGTACGATGGACCACAAATCGCTATTTAAGTCACTAGTTTGATCTTATGGAAAATCAAATTTGTAACGGTGCATCTTATTCATACAATTTTCAGGCGGGGTCTAACCATTAAGCTACTTCTACGGAGTAATTCCGTCCATTCAACCTTTGATATACACGAACAGTAGAATAATATACATGCATTTATGTACGTAATTTGACTTTGTTTGGTCTCGAGAGCTCGTCCGAGGATTAAACAAGTCTCCTTGGATAGATGGTTACACAACATGAAGCCCGTCCCACATTTTCTTTGGCCCCTCCAAAGAGACGACCCAGATGCATTTAGAATATTGGAAAAGTTACTAAACGACCAGAACAAGGAATTAGAATCTGAATCGCTCTACAACCCAATCACAGTGGAAAAGAAATTGGAATCTGAATCCAAAGACAAAGTTTCCGAACCACTCTGATTGGGTCATGGGCAGACCGAAGACGGGCTTTGAGCTCTAAAAAGCAACTTTATTGGTCCAACTTGTGGATGCTACCTATTACATACAATCTTATTAGTTATAGGCCGAATATAATATAAAATTATTCGGATGCTGCTTCTGTTTTTTTATTTGCTATTTTCTTTTCGTGAAAAAACGAAAAGGACTACCGAAGTATAAGGAGCGAGATTTCGAAAAGGCGGATACGAGTCACTGACCCATAACCTTTGAAGAACAAAGTTGTAGATTCCAATTAAAACTAAAAGGGAAAAAGGCATGGCCACTTGGGGTTTTGGATGCCAAGAAGACAAATGGATAAAGAAAAGGAAAACCCAATTTGCTGTCTCTCTAATTATAGTGATCTGCCATGTTCATGATAAGACTCGGTGAAACCCTGCCTTAGGAAAAAAAATTGATTGGACAGAGATCCAAAGGTCCTTTTCCGTTGATTTTTGTTTTTCTTTTTTCTCAAACTGCAGCTTATGTGGTCTAACCAAGTCCTGAGCTCATTGCTTTCGGGAGTGCGTCTAATCTTTTCCAACATAATTTTAAAAGGCATTCACATCAAAGCCTATGGCATCTAGGTTTACGTAGGTGAGCCCGTATCATTATTATTTTATTCCTCTCTTTTTGTTACTTCCCTTTATTTCATTAATCAAATCCAAAGATAACCAAAAGAATTTCTGGTTTTGGGCTAAGGCTTCGTAAAGCCTTTTCCCCTTTGAATGAGGTAGTGAGAGATTTCAAAGGGGAGTGAGAGATATATTGGGATTTTGAAGAAGAAAAAAAATTTGGGTCCTTGTTCTTTTTTGGGGTCAATTTTTTTTATAAAAAAAATATACTTTAAATTACTACATTTGAAACATTACACTCACAAATTATCAAAATAATTATGATTTTAAATATAATCTGCTATTTGACTTTTTAACGATATGATTAACGTTTAGTATAAAAAAGTCAATTTCTGTCTAATTTAATAAAAAAATTAAACTGAAGATGCAATATATTAAGAATAGTTAGTTTATAAGTGTAATCTCTCAAACTTGATAATTTAGAGTGAAAATGGCAAAAATCAAGTTTATTTTCTCTTCTTTGTTTTTTAAATTGTGTGTCACTTCTAGAGAGAGAGAGAGCGCTCCAAAGGTGAAAGGACAATGATCTCCTCGACATATTACAATCTATTTCAGGCATATCGCATGAAATCCTGCAGGTGAAATTCTGTTTGAAGCAAAGGCCTGTCTCCTGGGCTGTACTACTCTATATTATATAAAGACGGCTGTGTGTCTAACACCGGGCCCCCAGGAAGATAAATATTTTCAGATTTCTAGTTGCCCCAAGGAAGATATTCATTTTCGAATTTGATGAAACCCGCCACAGAGCATGCCCAGTTCTCCGTTTATCAGAAAGCGGAAATGTACAGGTGGGAATTGTACCAGTAAAGTAGGGGGAGACCGGAGAAGGGGAGAGACGGCGGTAAAGCTTGCAGAAACGCTAAGCAAAGAGAAACACAGATATTGTCACACATTAATATTACAAAAACAAACCCTTGAGTCACAGGTATCCCACCTATCAGCATGTAGAGAGGACGTGTGGTAGATCTCACTTGGACACACTGCATCAGACAAACAAACACATTCCTATGGATGGTTATAAAAATTTGCAGCGCTTTTTTCTGATAAAACACTAAAGAAAAAGGGCTGCCATTGACAATCAGCAAGTTATAGAAAGGAGGACAACCACAATCCGAGGTAACACGTTGCCCTCTGACATTTCACACTTACGAAGTTTCTTTCCTCTAAGATGGGAAAAACAACATGGAAAATCCATTATAGGGCCTTCCAAGTTCCAACCATAAAGCATTCAGTGCATAGAGCCAGCTTCTTACAGAAGCAATGGAGCAGACCTCTGATCTGATTGCAAGCCAGTGGCCAATTAACTCTCAAGTAAAAAGGATGTTTGAAAAATGACAGAACTGCGTTTACTGAAATGCAACAGCAGAGGGAAAATCTACTAAGCTAATTTTCTCTGAAGCACAAACTTCTTCTAAAATTTGTTATTTAGATGGTGAGCTAAAATTTCACCAAACGTGGTTTCCTGTTTGAGTAATGCATATATATGTGCCATTTTGTCCATGAGCACTAAATAATTCTAAATCAAAATCTTGAAACTAAGTCATATTGGTGTAAAGAAATCTCCAGGCTTTCTATGCACTCACAACTAACATGGTCTCTTGACCGAAGGACGTATCAATGCAAAAGTTGCGGCTGGACCTCAGCTGAATAAAGTAAAATGCATATACGTATAGGATGTGAGTTTTTTTTTTGGGTGGGGGGAAAAAAGAGGAAGGAATGCTCTGCAAAAACATCGATGGATGATGCAAACCTGGGTTACAGTTTCCTTCAGTCTTCACATTAGCATTTTTAAGGTCAGCGTTTGCTCTAACAACCTGAAATGATGTCACAACAACAGAACTTAGTTTAGTCACTCTTGCAACTTTATTCACAGTTCTATGTTCCCGGAATCCCGAGAGGGATGAGAAAAGCCAAAAGTAAGTTCGCGTCAACCTAGTCATCAAACAAAGTCAGATGGAGGGTTATCTGAAGGTAGTGATGTAAATTCTTCCCAATCAACGCTGTTTTTCCATTATAGATAGTCAATGATAAAGTAGATTGGCAAAAAGAAACAAATGATGGGTTATCTTATCATCTATTTAATCCATTAAAGGCATTTGTCTGTCCACTTCCTGTAAGTCAAACTCTCATTATCAGAGGATCAAGAATTTTGGTTTACCCTATCTTTATATGATATATGGTGGGAGTATCTCAAGATAACAAACCTCATTCATGTCATGTGCCATGTCCTTCAATGTGTCCAATCCTTGAGCTATAACATCCAAACCCTGATCCTGTATGAAATGCAAATGATAGCACATGAGGGTTTGTACTACAGGCTACATAGTGAAAAAAAATGAGATCCAAAATCCAACTCAAACACTCTGACTTAAGATGTTTCCTCAGAGTCATTACTGCTGTTACCCAACAACCACCATATCAGGCAACATAAATGGACCTTGTTTGTAATGAGATATTGAAAAATCAAAAGCAAAGGAATATTGAGGGGAGGGGGAATAATTGTCAAGAATACTTTGAAATCAGTAAAAAGGGGGAAAGAAAACCAGACCCCAAGTAATGAAAGAAAGGGGCTATGAGCAAACCCCAAGTAGCCGAGCTTTCATGAATATCAACAACAATCACTGCTTTATCCATACTTGCCTGTTTCGTTCTCCGCATTTCATGCGCCTGCCTAAAATGATCTGATTCTTTAGTTTGTTGATAATACTCAGAATCAAATCTTCCACCTGGTGTAATATAAAATGCACGTACGGTTAGTAATGATAACAGGGTTTTAAGAACGTTGGTCAATAAATTAGATGAACTAATACCTGAGGTTGAGTCAATTCTGATCCTACTATATGAGGTGGAAGCTGTCCAACCACCAGTTTGTTTATCTCCATCAGGTATAGCTTCAATCCTCTCTCTCAGTGCAGAAACTAAATCGTTGCGAGCCTCGAGCTCTTCTTTAGAAAACCCTCTGCCCTGCAAACAGTTTTAAACATTATATAAGCTACCAACAAGGGACATCCACTGGAATGAGTAGCAAAAAATAGGAGGTAGAATCTAGCATAAGATGAAAAGAAAATCTCACATCAATTGCGGTCTGAAGTGTTTTCCTCGAATTTGAAAACAGCAACTCCACCAATTTTAATAGCTTGCTAGGAGAGCGCTTTCAATATGCTCATCAAACAATACCATACGCAGCTATACAATATGGTCTCAAATAATTAGGAAACGATAAGTTTTCTTAAGCCTTCCCCTAAATAAATGGAAGAAAGATTAATCAAATTTCAATTCACTTAAACTGGTATCCTCTCCTACGTTTTCTCGTGAATTAAGCCATATAACTATTAGAAGTTGTCAACCACTAAACACACTTACAAACAGAGCCATACTATGACACAATAAAATATTCAAAGAGGCTAACCTTTTTAAAAGCAAGTCTCTGCAATTTAGGGCGCTCCTCAAACAGACAAGCTTTGGCTATGTTTGGTTTGATATCAAAAAAAAATTTTATAATTTTTTTTCTATCAATTCTAATATTTTTTTATAAATTCTAATAACTTTTTACGAATTCTAATAATTTTTAACATAGGCTGCCTCCAAAAAAAAAAAATACAAAATACAAAAAATATTTTTAAAACTAAACCAAACATAACCTTTGGTTCTTCGAATCTCCGCATTCGTAGCGACGACAGTAGCACTGTTCCTCTCGGTGGCAGCCGCTGCTGATTTCTGTAAACCAAAATGGCACGTAATTTCCACTATAAACAAAGTGAAGCTTCAAATTCTTAATTTTTGGGTCTGAAACTTACTAAAACCACAGAACCCGCTCTAAACTAAGCCTCCTACAACCTATTCGAGCTTTTCTCTACTTTATCGTTTCCCTAACGTTCAGTTCTTCTTGACAACCAAACAGAGCCCCTCCCCGAGGAGGGGGGAACACAAAACCAGCAAGCACAGTCTTTGTACAACATCAAGTCCAACGTTTTTTCGGTTTCATTTTTCTTCCTCTCAATTGTCTCAACACTGCGTAGAAAAAAAAAATTGTCGCAACACTCAGAGAGAGCATCGCAACATAGAAAAATGAATATAACAACCACCCTTTTCATCCAACACCACCCCGAATACACACGCGCAGAGACCTGCAGGGTTGCCTCGATATCGGCCTCGACGATGCCGTATAAACGAGCAAAAGCATCGTTCCCGGAAACATTCGAGTCCTTGGTCTTATCAACATCGTACTTATCGTACTTCTTGCATATCGCGTCGACCAGTGGCGGAACAGGAGTAAACCAGAAGTCGATTTTGAATGGTGAAATGATAAAAAAAAATTTTTTTATTTAATGTAAAAAATTTTCTTAGAACTACAATGTTAAAAATTAAAGATTAAAAAATATTTTTTTATTATAATACATGTACAGTAATATATACTGCGATTGAGAGGTGACAATTGCATGTACCGTAATATATACTGCGACTGAGAGGTAACAATTGCATCTTACGATTTTGTATCTTTTGAAAATGTTACAAAATGACTTCGTTCTTAATAATTTTAAGGGAAAAATACACTTTTCACCCATGAACTACCATATATTTTACACTTTGCACCCTAAACTACCAATTTTGACACATTGCACCCTCTAACTACCAATTTTTAACACTTTGCACCCTTTATCAAATTTTCAAACTAAAATGACGATAATGCCCTTAGATATTGTTGTCAATTCATTAATTTCTCAAGGGTATTATTGTCAAATGGAGGGTGCAAAGTGTTTAATATTAGTAGTTGGAGGGTGTAATGTGTCAAAGTTGGTAGTTTAGGGTGCAAAATGTATAACATTGGTAGTTTGAGGGTGCAATGTCTTAAAAATGGTAGTTTGGGGTGCAATGTGTCACTACTCCGGTAGTTTGTGGGTGAAAAGTGTATTTTTCCCTAATTTTAAAATCTTCTTACTCGATCTACACTGTTATGCAATCATTTATCTAGTCATTTCTCGTCCTATTATGTAAATTACTCTTGATGATCTTTATCGCAGAAAATACTCTTTTAACGGTTGCAGTGATAAGACCAATATCAACTCAATAAGTCAATAAGACTAATGGAAATAGAGTATTCTTTTTTGTTTCAACCATCTTCGTAGTAAAACTTCTAATATCTTGGAAGAGAGAGAAAGATAGGTGAATAAAATATTTGGGTTAAGTCTTAAAGTCATTAGGCTTTAATTGGCATGTGCCTATATTTTTTTTTTTTTGAGCAGCCTAATGGGTGGTGGCCGCCTAGAGCCACTACCCCTTGCATCCGCCACTGGCGTCGACCCGCGTAATTATATCTATCACACTCATTCTCTCTCTCTCCTTCCAAGTTTCTCTGTCGGTGTTTGTCTTTCAGTTTATGTGGGGTTACTGATTTCAGGACGGAGATAGGGAGACAGCCAGAGTCTCACAAAGAGGGAGCGAAGGAATTTTGGAACGTCCACCGCCTCATTCAAGTCGGTATTATATATATCACTTGATTATTAAACGGGGAAAAAAAATCAAATTCATTGTACGCTGTTTACCATTTCATCTGATTAATTTTCGGCTTTAAAATTCATAAAATTAATCCCCTAGAATTCAAAATTCAAAGAGGTTAGCTCCGGTGACCCTTCAAATTTTATGACTTTTAAGAATCAATACTAGCATGTACGAATTTAGATTGATCTCTTGTTGAAAAATGGAGCTAGTGAAATGCATAGATCCCGGCTAATTTAAAAAATAATCTTAAAATTCAAATATTATAAAAACGTTGGGGGGATGTAAAAAAATAAAATAAAAATCAAGGAAAAAACAAACAAAAAATAATTATAATTTTAAACGATTCACCTAATTCAAAAAAAAACCTAAAAACAAAAAATATATAAAACAAATCTCGGCTACCCTTGTGCCGCACTGTTGAGATCCCACATTACTTAGGAGAACCTAATTAGAAGACTTAATAAGAGAGCTTGGATAACTTTAACTTTAAGACATGTCTTTTGGTCTAGAACCCAGGTCCTCATCAATTGGTGGCCCATACATCTTTCCTAAGCCATGTGGTGGTAGGGCTGTTCAACCCCGATGTAGGTGCCGGTTTTGGCTAAAATCGGCACTTACATTAAATAAGCCGGTTTTTAAATAATTATCACCTACACCTACACCGTTAAGGGCAAAAATCGGCCCTAAGCGATGCAGTTTTCGGTTAATCTACATTCATATTGGGCATTTTTTTAGTATTTTACGCACTTGGCCCAATGTATTTTTTTTTTCTTTTGGTCCATTAATCACATATCAATAAAATCTAAACTAATGAAATCCAAAATCAATAAAATTAAAGATCATCTTAATAGATAAAATGAGAATTTAAAGTTCAAACTAATAAAATTCAAAATCAATACACCAAGTTATAATTTAAAGTCCAGACTAATGCTATAGGTAGGCTAAGTTAGCATACAAGAGACAAATGCTTTAGGGGGAAAACTAAGAAAGCCAACAATAGGTAAGATCTTGAAAAATAAATGATTAAGACGGTTTTCAAGATAAAAACTGTCACATAGAGATGTAGATTATGTTCTTCCTTATGAAGGAAATGATAGCTTGAGAGTAAAAACAAAACCTTTGACACTAATACTGAAAGATCTCACCGAAGCAAATAATTAGTGGACTGAGTACCAAATCAAGTACAGTCACACTAACATTTCAAAGACTTTTTGAAAAGACCCAATAAATTTCACCAGTAACTAAGATACATGAGTCCACCGATTCAGCATGTGATATGCACGACCTTCTATCCACCAAAATACAAGATCAAAAACATAAAGAAATCCAATTGAAGCACTGATCTCGACATTTAAATACTGCTTCCAAACTCATTAAACATATGGTGGAACATTCTGAACAACAACTTATATGAGTATTTTACTGCAGCTGAACCCCATAGGTTCTATTTCTAGCTTTGTTCAATTGTTCCTAGATGGAGTTACACACAGCATACTAAAATGGTTAACGGCTGGGCCACTGACGTATGTGCGTAGGAGAGGGAGGGGAGGGAGAGAGAGAGGCACGGGGGTGGGGAAATTTTCTTCGGGAGGGAGGGGAAATTCTCACGGGTGGGATGGGTGTTTTGACAAAAGGCCTCGTTTGGCATTTTTTTTATTAAAAAAAAAAAAGAAGATAAAGTTATAGTTAGCCTCCTATATTTGGGCAAAAATCAAATACCTCCCTTAACTTTCAATCCAACAATTTGAAATCCATAAATTTCAAAACCTATCAATTTTCGCCTCCGTCTAAATCAGGTATTAAGTCCGACTGAAAATAATGCAAAATGACCAAAATGCCCATTCAAGACTAAATTTTAAAAAATTAAATAAAAATTAATTAATTAATTAAAAATAAATAGATTATTGAAATAGAGTTTAAATAGTTTTATTTAAAAAAATTTATTTTTTTATTTTTAATGAAATTTTTTTAATATTTTTTGTAATTTTATTTTGGAGGGGCATTTTTTTTTTCATTTTTTATGTTTTTCTGTTTGATTTAGACGGAGGCGTTAAGTCAGACGAAAAATCATGCAAAATGACCAAAATGACCATTCAAGACTAAATTTTAAAAAATAAATAAAAATAAAAAAATTTAAGAAAAAAATTAAAAATAAATAGATTATTGAAATAGAGTTTCAATAGTTTTATTTAAAAAATATTATTTTTTTATTTTAAATGAATTTTTTTTAATATTTTAAGTAATTTTATTTTAGAGGGGCATTTTTATCATTTTCATGTTTTTCCGTTTGATTTAGATGGAGGGCGAAGATTGATAGGTTTTGAAAGTTATGGGTCTTAAATTATTGGATTGAAAGTTATGGGAGCTATTTGATTTTTGCCCAAACATAGGGGGCTAACTATGACTTTACGCAAAAAAAAAAAAAAAAACCAGGTTTCCCAGTACCCAGGAACCGGGAATACCACCGGGTTTTTCACAAAACAGCAAACCGGCACTGACACCGGTGAAGCTGGGTACCGACAACCTGGCGCCGGTGCCGCAGGATTTTTCGGTGGCACTGAACAGCCCTATGTGGTGGCTTGTATGAACCCATTTTCTTCGACCTTATAGATCTGGTATGGGTCAAGGTAGGCCCAAGTCCAGTCGCAGAGTCACGGGATGCCAACCCGGGAAGATCTCGACTCCCCCTCAAAGTTGCGCCACCTTGCTGTTACGCGGGTCCCCCAAAATAAGCTAAGTGGTAAGATTATGTAATTCATAAACTATTTAAATTTATGACCAAGTGAATATCCATGAATTTTGATAATTTGAAGATTCCAAATAACATTTAGTACTAAGTGATATTTTCGAAAATAATAATCTTTTTTTTTTGTTAGTAACTTGTAAACCAATAAACCAAAACACTCAAACTTTTGATGAATTGAGTTGGAAAATGACAATTAACCTGCCTCTCTTCCTTGCTGTGAATATCATGTACGAGTTGTCAAAGTTTAGCATTTTATTTAGGAAAATTAGTAATATAGTCACTAGGTTTATATCACGCTGACAATTTAGTTATTAGGTTTCATTTTTTTACTATATGGTCACTCAGTCCATACCCTCATGACGATTTGGTCCTATCGTCCATGTTCCGTCTAATTTCTAACGGAATAAAATGCCACGTCAGCAATTTAACACGTCAGTGCCACACAAGCAAAGCGCTATGTTTAACAGTTAAGAAAATTAAAACTTAAGTCCTAAACAACACACAGCTCATTGAGTGGAAAGGAAATGGATCAGGATTGCTAGAGACATGAAGGGTGATATCTTTGAGAGAAGTGAAAGACTGACTAGGAACGCCTCTGTTTCTTCAAGTTTGGAGTACTGTAGCAACAGTCATGTTGCTAACTCCAGATCTCGTTACTGCGGTATGCTAATTCTCCAACGGAGAAACAGCTCTAAACATAGCTGAAACCCTTGCAAAACTGACATTTTCCTAAGCAATTTTTTGCTCACACATCAGATTCTGCACATAAATTTTAACGCCTTTAAAACCCCAGCCGTTGCTAATCTCATTGCCCAAGGTATATGGACCCAGCTTACTGCAAAATTCAACTGTGCCATTGCATCTTCAGTTTGACACCACTGTGAAAGCTTGATACCGAATAACTTTTTCTAGTATTTTACAGAAACGAGAACCTTTATAAACATTAATGCCACCATAGACCAAGCTATCCTGGAATGGGTAGGGATCACACGCTTTTGAAGAATGAGCAGAATTTGATCATCTTGGATAAGCGGAGGCTAGTCATACCTCAGAATAGAAACATTTACCCACTCGCATTGATTCGGTGTAAATCCCTTCGAAGGAAATAGAGAGCTAGGAATTCCTGTGCCATATCTGAAACCGAGGTTTTCCATCAAACCCACTGCTCTCAGATAAAACATCTCGTGTTATACCCATAATCAAGAAACCACTGACACTCAGATACTTCCCAGATCGATGGGCAAGATCAACATCCTTTATTGAAAAAGAATCCAAATTTAATGTTAACCTTCCCTTAGACATTGTTGATGAAGAGCGGAACGATCCTCTCATCGAAGCCAAGAAATCCTTGAGCAATCTGTCTAGGGTTTGCGAAAAAGGAGAAAATGGTGAGTGAAGGAAGATCCTCTCGTTTGCATGATTTGAGAAGGAAGAAGGCCTAACCTTGATGAAACAGTAAGTTTTGGATTTGTGCATTAAACGGTTTGGGTTTGTTTGAGCAGCATCTGGGTTTGTGCATTAAACAGTGAGTTTTGTCTCAATGAGATGTATGTCATTTAGGATTTACATTTTAATTTTCTTAATTGTTAAACGCAGCGTTTTGCTTGTGTGACACTGACGTGGCGTTTTATTCCGTTAGAAATTAGATGGAACATGGATGACATGACCAAATCGTCACGAGGGTATGGACCGAATGACTATATAGTAAAAAAATGAAACATAATGACTAAATTGTCAACGTGGTATAAAACTAGTGACCATATTGCTAATTTTCCTTTTATTTAGCTACTGTTCATATTTAGTTTGACACCTTAAATTCATCAACATTAAGAAAATCATCATAAATATTTTCAATTTTCAAGTATGTATACTGTTAATGTTAACACTGATATGTAGCAAATTCTGAAATCGCCACTACAGGTTGAACGGTCTTTGGCCTTTTGGATCTTCTTAAACATGTTCATTTTGGTAAAATTTTAAGAATTTTAAATATGTTGTGAATATTGAAGTGATGTTGAAGTTTTATTGGTATGCGTGTAAAAGTTGTTAAATTGTATTAATGTTTGTAAAAACAGTAATATTGAATTGTATTGATATATGTATAGGAGTAATGTTGGAATTATAAATTTAAAAAATTAGATTCAAATTCTAAAATTTTTATCCAAACAAACAGGCCCTTAATCTTGCGAAAGGGAAAAGGCGGTTTCGAAGTCGTGGAAAGACTCCCATGCCTACTTAAGCAGGGAGTGAGTACTCTGTTCAAGGATAAAATTTGTGAAGTTTGTGATCAAAAAGTGCATAATTTTTTTACCGTCGCCCTTTTCTCGATTCTTGACAACTTGCATGGTTTTGTTCCACATTTTTTTCAGTGCACATGAGAAAGTCGATTGGTGGCGTTTCCTATCAAAATTTTGCAACTTCCAAATATTTAGTATAATAAAATAATTTTTTTCATCAAATAAATTTTTTTTTTATCAAAATAAATATAAAAAATTTATTTAAATAAATAAATAATTTCTCTCTTCACTTTTTCAATAATTTTAATACACCAAAATTTTTAAACCTCAAAAATTTAAGAGCCAAACAAAAGTTGTTTCATCAATTTTCGCAGACCTGGTCCCGCGGTAGTTTGATTTGGTGTTCACTAATTAATAAGGGCTTGGACTTATTACAGTGACCTGACCTATGGGCCCATTAGTCATCCATCTTTCGTCTTCAGGCCCAACACGTTCGGTGTTTTGGTCTCCCTGTTGAGTTTTTGGGCCTAATGAATTTGTCATCGACATCATATACATTATTTTTCAGTTTTGTCTTTACTTTACAAGAAAATATGATAAACACCCACAATACTCGCATGATCCGCCTTCGTCATTGGAAATCCACAAGTCACAAGATCTTGCACGTGGGAGACTCGTGATCTCCTTCACTTCCTAATCCATCCTCAATGGTTAGAACCGTTGGGAGGGAGATATTCCTACTGCTAGGGTTGCTCCCAGCTCTCCCAAAATTAGCATGAAAAACAAATTTTAGGTCAAAAGCCGATTTTCTGTAAGTTTTTTTTTTTTTTTTTTTCTCTTTTTAACATTTTGACATCTCTAATTGAATTATGGCTTCGTCTCTGGACCTGATTTGCTCGCATATCCAACTTAGGGTTTGGTTCACATTATTCACGCGAGATGGGGAAAAAGGGGGATGATTGTGGGAGGTGTATTTGTGGCGAAGGGTCACGTGATCCTCACCCCACATGGCGAAACGATTCCCATGAAATCTGCTGGGGAGTGGGGGCCGGAAGGGAAGGGGATCCCCTTCATGAGCATTTTCTTTTTCATTTAAAAGTTTTATTTGAGGTGCATATATTATGTACATAATAGTGCATTAGTCATCTAAGGTTACAAAGGTCAAAATGGGAAATCTCACTGTGCCAAAATATTTGAAACTTAGAGTACTAAGCCAAGTTAGGCTCTTAAATACTTCATTGGTCCTTGTGATATTTCAAAATCCCAAACTGATTAATATTGATGTGTCAATGTACATTTATGTTAATAGAGCCTGTATTTTGACAACAAACTCCTACATGGCTAATAAGGATATGTCCTAAACAATATCATATATTCACGTTTTCTTTTTTAATGGTAAAAATTTGATAATGTCACCCATGTATATTGCCACGTCAGATCAGAGGTCTCACCTGGATCAAATATAACACCTAGAGATATTTTCAAGTATGATTTCAAATATGATTTAAGTGAGCAACTTAATCGCGTGCAAAGATTCAAATTTAATATTATATGTTTTCTATCGTTTTTTTTTTTAACCTTACCAACAGGTTACTTCAGTATCATGAAAGTTGCGAGGATTACCCATGTTTGGATGCGTTTACAAATAAATTCAATAAAATCTACACTTACTCTTATACCAAATTTGTTAACAAAAAAATGTTTCTTTGGTACCCAAACCCAAACAAAAACAAAGATGGTGTCCAAATTTTGAAAAATATTCTTAAAATTTTAAAAAAATTTTAAATATTAAAATTTATTGAAAATTATAAAAAATTGATAATGTATTTGATTTACTTGAAATTTTAATATATAAATATTAAAAAAATAAACTCGACAAGAAATGGAAAAATATCTGACGTCACAAATTCTAATTCTTTTTACACTGCAGCAGCCTACATTCTCTGTCTGTGCTTCTGGAACACTTCGCCGACCACTAGAGTTTAATAGTTTTGTTCTTCCTTTTACACGTTTTTATATTGCCATGCAAATGGAAGGGGTTAGACCACTTTTTAGTCGCGAATGCACGAGCAGCAACTTCAGACCCAAAATACCCATCTGTTCAACCAATGAGCTCACTGCCGGATGCCGCGTGACGTTCGCGTGACGTTCGCGCTCCTCACAAGTGCGTGGTTTCATCATCCTCATCTTCAATCCACCCGAACTAGCTTGACGTATACGAGTCAAGTGTTAACACGACCAAAGTCTCACGTTTCATATTTGGATCTTATTTTTATTTTTAAGAAAACACTAAAATATTGTACTATTATACTCTCTAAATCTTTTTTTTTTCCCTAATCATTATGACACTCTAATCCCTTTAAAGCAATTGTTGTTTTTTTTTTGTCCCTCGTGCTATGCTCTGAGAATCAGTAGAAAAATAAATGGGTTTCAGTTCGATTCTGTTCTCTTCTTCCAATTCGATTATCAGTCTCTTCGTTCTCTTTTCTTGGTTTTTCGGCCTCTGTTACATGTATGACGAACTGGGTTACAACACCTTCACTGTCTCCAGCTTCAGCTACCCTCGGACCACGCTCAGGCCCTTTGATTTGCGCTATATAAGAGGTGTGTGAGCTAGTTCTCATTGAACCTTTTTGAGTTTTGGGATCCTTGATTTAGTCATGCGCCGTATGACCGGCGTTTGAACTAATTCTCAATGACATTTTTGAGAATTTGACGGATAAGTTTGGTTTTTCATTGGTTCTGGAAGCAATATGCGGCTGTAACGATAAAGGGACGTGGTAAACATTCTGAATTTCTTAAAGGATTTTCGGAATACGCAGGAGTGTTTAGATGGTTGCTGTTTTGCTTATAACTCTAGCGTTATAATGCTTGTTTCTATATAGCTATCGGGTTGTGGGAGTTGTGGGACAGCTATATTTGATGGTTATGGACAAAACTCGAACTTTTTTTTAAATTGAAGTTATGGAATTTAATAATTTTGGCGCTTATTTCTTGAGAGCTCAATTGTTTATCAATGTCGATAATATGGTTGTCTCTTATTTCTTGTCTTGCGTTTCACTTAGGCCGTTTGCATTGTTTTAGCAAAAAAATGTGACGAACTGGGGGCAGAATTATGAATCATAGATTCCTCCGAGATTTTATACAAGTTATCTAAACCACGGCCGGTTCATTTTAAATCCGTTGCTATCGGACTTCATTTGGTGCTGTGTCACAGAATATTTCGTAATGGATTTCGTTTTTCATTATGAGGGTGTCGATGACCTAATTGATTGTTTTATCTTGTCAAATTCAATCATGAGGGAGTTTTGCTCCACAGGTTTTCACTTTGTTTCCTTCCTCTGACCCGCCTTACTATTGACGGGTTGAAGTATTTCCTTGTTTCCTATTACCCTTTTGCTACAAAACGAATGCAGTTTGTAGTTACTGCCCATCATGAGTAGGAACTACACGCTTAACTAATTGTCAGTTACAAAGGTTGAATGAGACTGGCTTATATGAAATGCTAACAATAGAATTGTGTATCACTTATCTTGTTTTCTTTCCCTTCTATGAAAAATCTACAATTTGTAACGTATCTTACTGGTTTTTCTGTTGTTCCGTGTTCCAGTTGATTTGCCGTCCTGGTTCTCTTCATTGTCTATAAGCTTGAACTCAGATGTAGAGCTTGTAAGTATGCTTATGAAGTTCAAAGAATTGATAGTGTTTTGTACTCCAGCATCTGCTTGATAGCTAACTCCTGGATATGAGTTTGTTCTGTTACTTAGATTTAGTTTTGTCAACTACTTCTTTGGTACTCCTATTGTATATATACCTTCTCCTCGCATAGGGAACAAAACTTGTCTGATAGCTGGTTCCTATAGTCAAGATCTATTTTTTCTTGAGATCAGGTCTTTCCTATTTTCTCATGTTGATATCCCATGTGTCTTTGTACTCTTCTTCTGTCCTAATGCGGAAATCACACGATGCTTCAAACGATGTCTTCAGAATGAAGCTAATTGGATCATCACTTGCTAATTTTAAGACTTTTGGGTTCTCTGCCTCCCTCATTTGCTTATGGTCCTATTTGTTTGCAGGATGCTGTAAGCATAAAAAAGGCTGCTGAAAGCACACTGCCAATAATTTGCTTCAGAGATGGCAGCCCACCATTGCCAGATATCTTGAACAGTTCCCTAAAAGATTCAGGTAGTTCAGGCAAAAGTGACCTACTTAAATAAAATTCAATTGAACTTTAGTTAAAACATTTCAGTCCATTCCTTGCAATTCCATTTATGGGCTTGAATTGTTTAAGGTATAATGTGCATATGCAAGTATCTCATAAGAAACAAGGTGACAGTTGCAATGGGACCAGTCAAATCAAACTCTTTTTTGTCTAATTGGATTCTGCTTGATGAGTTCTATGTGAATATGGAATTTCTCAGATAACTTGATGGTGGTTGCAGTGTTTCTTTGGCCATTGGAATACCAATTTATCTTCACCTGGAAATAGCCTATTTTGCTTTTTGTTTTGAATCACTGGGGAATTCTGTTTGACTTCTTTCTCTTCTGTCCAAGTTTACTCATATTATTGTTGGAAGAGTTTTGAAAGATTGTGGTTGTTGCAGTGTTTGTTCCCCGCTCTAATGGCTCATTTGGAGGAATGCAAGCTCTTCAGAATGTGGAGCAGTGCTTTCCTATGCAGAAAGACATAATGATGTGGTTGACTAATGAGCAGGTCAATCTCAAAATATTTTGCTTGCTATTGTGACTCTCTTCTTGTATTCTAAAATCAGATGTCAGTATATTTGTCTTTTTGGCTAGTTGGCTAGCCTGGAAACATGGTTAGCTATTACGTAAAGACCATGATCACTGTGAGAGGATTTTGTTTTACTTATATACTCTTCTTTGAAGGTTCCAAAGGGTATTCAGTTTGGTGCATGGAAAACTTGCAATTGCTTTACTTTTGTTTTTCATACCTATTTTAGGTCTATTTTCTATTTGATAACAGTAACAACTTACAAAGTTTTATTCAGATATCTCCAGGAGCTTGGTATTTTGGTCTTTTCAATGGCATCGGACCTACAAGGACACAATCAAAAATGGTATAGTTTATCAGTTGCTCTCCATATCTCTCCCCTTGGCTTTATAGTTTCTATGGACTTGTTTTCTCGGGGATGGCTATGAAGACTGCTTCATCCACTAAGTTTTCTCCTTTGTGGTATCCGACTATATTGTGTGATTCACATCCCTTGAAAATAGCTTGATAGCAGAAGAAAAATACTTTAGTTAAATAGCAGATTATCTATGTATTTTTTATTTCTTGCTCTCATAATTTTTGAGTCCCGTGCAAGAGTTGAAGTTTTCAAACACTTATGAGCTATGTGACGAAACCCTTTTCATTAATGAAAATTTCAATACAAATGTAGTGTTGGGAACCAGATAAAGTTTGAGGCAGATTATTGTCTGTTCACAATTAGATCAAAAGCAATTTTATTTGGGATACCGAACAGTTTTAAAATTCTCTTGTTTAATGTGCTCTCTAATTCCTGCTTGAAGTTTATATCTGAAAATTAAGCTGTGTCTTCAATCTTTTCTTCCTAAATTTCAGTACGGGAATATCATGGTGTCAGAATAATATTCACCCGAATAATTCTGATATATTTCATTGAGCTCTTGACAATCTGCTTTCGTTCTTCTTCAGTCCCTGACATTTGCGAATATTGCTATATTTGGAAGTAAAAAGTAGAGGTACTCTGTTATTGCAGATTGTCCGAGGTCCAGCATATTCTTTTAGCGCCAACATAACTGTGGAAGGATGTACAACCTTAACGATGTGGGGACAGTACTGCAATCAGACAGTTGATCCACTCTCATGTATTCCGGCAGAGAGCTACTTTCCTGGAGGAGATTTGTCAGGAGTCAAGTCGTACAACCAAACAAAGGCAAACATGGTTTCTTGCAAAAGTAGTTCGAAAACCTCTTGCCTTGGAGATGGTGAACCAAAGGTGTACTCCTTGGATGTATTGGGAGTGGCTCAAGAGTTTACGATTATGGCAAGGGATATCAAATTCAATGTAACAGCAGCAAACAACAGTGGGAATGTTAATGGAATTAACTTAATGTCCTTCGCTCGGCATGGTGCAATTCCTTCGGCAAGTCTGCATGATTATTCCAGCGACCTTAGTAAAACCCCTTTATCTATTCTCTCACCAAAGGTTGGTCGCTGGTATATTTCCATTTTACCTGTAAGTACTTTGAAAGAACCGGGAGGGACTCAGAACAATGGTACAAAAGTTTGCTATTCCATGGAATCACAAGTGCTCGAATGCCCCTTTGGGAAGGCTGGAGCAAATTGTACATGGGAAAGATATGTCCTTCAGGTGGGATTATAGATGGAATTGTTGTCCCTTTTAAATTTCTGTCTTTATAATATGAAAAGCTGCTATAATTGGATGAAGAGGAGTTTCTCTCAATTTGCACCATCTGGTATGCGCAGGGAAAAGCATTTTTCTTGAAGGACTTCCTGTCTTGACTCATTTATCTTACTGAGCATAAGTGCATTTATTAGTTGTTTGAGTTTAAAACATGAAATGGGTTAGAATTGGTGACATATGATGATTATAGCATGTTAGTGGACATCAGTAAGATTCAGGTTTGCTTATTTCACAGTGGAAACACTGTCATCTATGTAAGTTATGTACTTTGTAATATGTTTCTAAACAACTTTTGACTGTATGGACTTCTGTTTTCACGATGCTTGAAAAGAACCTATTGGCAGGAATAACTTATTGACAAGCTGAGAATGGTTGTCTGCAGACGGTTCTCAGGAGAGATTCAAACCCCTTTGAATCCTATTATTTGCCTGTCAGTGGAAAATTAGCCTCGAATTCAGCCAATTTTCCTGTCGAACCCCTTGCAAGTAACTCCTCATACGGTGGAATACCAAATGATAGTTGGACATACTTTTTTATGGAAATTCCTCGTGGTGCAGCAGGAGGAAACATGCATATCCGACTAACATCAGATTCAAAGATAGATTATGAAGTATATGCTAGATTTGGTGGATTGCCATCTCTTGATAGCTGGGATTATTTTTATGCAAACAGTACGAGAAATAGTGATGGCTCCATGTTTTTCATGTTGTATAATTCCAGCAAAGAAAAAGTTGATTTTTATATTTTATATGTCAGAGAAGGAATTTGGGGCATTGGATTGAGGAATCTTAATACTACCAGTAGTGCTTCCAAAGATCAAACCATCATGTCTGTTTCCCTTGAAAGATGTCCAAAAAGATGCTCCTCTCATGGGGAATGCAGAGTTGCTTTTGATGCAAGTGGATTGACATCATACAGGTTGTTTGTTCAGTCCTCCCCTCGTTCTTTTATTTTAAATACACTGCCTTTGTCTTTCATTGTGGGATATATATGTCATCTCTTGATTAATCTCTTTGCCCAAATCTATTGTTGTCAGGGGTGGAGTTAGAAATGTTTGGTTGGATGCACTATATTAGTGAAATACAAGCGCATGAATCTCAAGCTCTGTGTGTGTGAGTCTATGTTTGCTTGGAAATGAGTGAAAAAAATTCATGTTTTGTGAGGGAAGACTTAATTAATACCATGAGAAAAACTGTTTATTCAATTTCTCTTTTGTGCTGTTTAACATCTTAAGGTTTGATTACACATAGCTTTTTCATGAACTCTTCCTTCCATAACTCCCCCTTTCACTGGAATAGACGAGATTTGCACCCAAATCACTTGGACAAATCCCCCCAAAACTTCTTGAATGTGAATTTGGCATTTGTTTGTCTTCTCTTGGCTAAGTAGGCATTTGCATTGTCTTTGCAATTTATTTCAGTTCTGTTTTTCTGTTTGTTTTTGGTTCCTCTTCCTCGAGGCTTTTGACATCCTCAACACTTGGATTTAGGAGGTTGGAGGCTCATAATTTCTTGGAGTTCCGGGTCACAGAAAACTGATTTTTAATTGCGTTCACATACAGGATTAACAGATGTCTCAATCTTTTGGGAACCTAGCTCTGCCCTTGACTGTAGCTGTTATCATTTGGATGATCTCTTCTTGAGATTTAAGTTCCTTGACTCTTGTATTGAGTACTTTTCTACTTTCTTCCTCAGCTTCTGCTCCTGTGATCGAAGGCATGGGGGCTTTGACTGTAGTATTGAAATTGTATCTCATCAAGGTAAATGCTGATATGGAGCAGTGTTCTTACAGTTGGTCCTTTGTTGTAATCAAACCAATTGTTCTTCCCCCCCACCCCACCTGCTGGTAATCTCATTGAAGTTGTAATAGGCTAAATCAGTTTTGCGGTTTTCTCAAAAAGCCCCTGCTTGTCTTGAATGATTTACGAGGTTAAAAATTCTAGGTAATGTTCGGTTGCAAAAATTCTTCAAATTTTGTAGTGGTTTGAATATTTAGGTAGATTGGAGTTTTATTGATTTTTGTAAAAAGTTGGTGAAAAATTTTAAAGATATTTGATTTGTAAATTGATTTTTATTGGAATTTGTAAAAAGGTGTAGAGAGAGATGATTTGATGAAATTTTTTAATTAAAAAAGTATTGGAGTTTGGTGAAAAAGTAAAGAGAGAGAAAATTTGATTGAATATTTTTTTCAAAAAAAAGGGATTGGAGTTTGTGTAAAAAGTTGTTGGAGTTTGTGTGAAAAGTTATTGGTTTTTGTGTTGATTTTTTTGAGATTTTGGATGTTTGGTTGTGAATTTTTTTGCTTTCAAAATAGTCAGCCAAAAAGGTGACTTTTTTGGGGGGTGGCCAAACATCACCTAGTCTGTGATAGGGAGCCATAGACCACTCGATTAAATGAAGAAGTGAGCTCAAATCTTTAGATCAAATGCTTTTATTGATTTATTCATCTACTGTTTGATTTAGCTAAACAATTATTGCATATGGATTTTGTCCCGAAATTTGGTATCACTCTAGTCCACACTTTTTTGCTTGATTCACTTGCCTGAAAACTGCTGTAGGGCACATATGGCAATCAATTTTTCTAATTGCATCAAATGCTGCAGCAGTACTTCCTGCTTTTTGGGCCCTTCGACAAAAGGTAATGCTTGTACCTGCTTTTAGGATTGCATCAACAACAATTTAAACCTTCTTACAACAAAGAGTAGGGATAGATTTTGGTGATGATGATAGATTTAATGGAAAGAAGTGAATCTAATAATTTAGATGGTGTTTGCAAACCAAAATTTTGGGAATGTTGTAAAAATTGAGGTGGATTAGAGTTTTATTTGATTTTGGGGTTAAATACACTTTGCCCCCTTTATCTTTGGGTCATTTTACATTGCACCCTGATGTATTATTTTTGAGATATTGGACCCATAAAGTTACACATTTTTTCGATTTGGACCCTGTACCGTAATTGGGCATCAATTTAGACGGATTTCGTCAAAATTGCCTCTCACGTGACTGCCACCTAAGTGAGATTACGAATCTGCCATCGACCTCCTCCTTCTTCGCCTCTCTTATCTTTGGGGGTATTTACACATTGCCCCCTATCTTTGGAGATATTTACACATCTCACTTAGGTGGCAGTCACGTGAGAGGCACGTTTTGACGAAATCCGTCTAAATTGAGCCAATTACGGTACAGGTCCAAATCGAAAAAATGTGTAACTTTATGGGTCCAATGTCTTAAAAATAATACATCGGGGTGCAAAGTGTGAATACCCCTAAAGATAAGGGGGGCAAAGTGTATTTAACCCTTGATTTTGAGAGAAAGTAATAAAATAAAATAAAATTTAATGGGAGTTGGTAAAAAAGGTGGAGAGAGATTATTTGAGTGAATTTTTCATATTTATTGTAATAGAAATAGATGATTTGATGGGAGAGAAAGAGATTATTTTAATATTATTTTCTTCACCAAAAATTTTGGTTTGCAAACATCACCTTAATTTTATCTCTTACTTTCCCTCTCACGTATGAGCCAGACTCACCTTTCATAAGTGAACTCAACTTGTGAAATATCTAATTTAAGAAAGTGGTAAAGAGTGGAGTCAGCATTCGAACTCAAGATCACTCTTCCAATACCCTACTAAATCACTATTAGTCCCAAATGTTTAGGCTGGTAGTGGTGATTTCAGTCGGGAAATTTATATATTTGACACTTGTGATGGCTTGCCTATGCTTGACAAAAGAACAGGAAATCTTTCAGACTGGGGGGAGGGTAAGGTTATGGACTCAATCCCAAAAGGGTTCATGAGTTATCCAAAATACAAAGGTGTCAAAGCATTATGGGTATATTAGTCAGATGCTCGAAATCTCAAATATTGGAGGAGTTTATCCATAGCTTATATGTGTATGCAGTGATTAGAAACTTGATAATATTGAAGTTATTGCAATCAACCAACTTGAATGTTTGATCTTCCATGATCTTACTATTGCCAAATGGACTACGATTTGTGTTATGCAGGCCTTGGCGGAGTGGGTAGTTTTCACGTCTAGTGGAATTTCAAGTGGATTATATCATGCTTGTGATGTAGGCGCATGGTGCGCATTACCCTTTAATGTCTTACAGGTAGGAGTTATTCCTGCACCATTTTTCTTTTCCAGTAACTGCCGTTTACTGCTGTAGGATTTATGAAGATTTGCTCCTTTTTGGGTGGCCCAAACATAGAAAAACAGTAGTAAAATTGAGGTATGAGATTTGTACACTTCTAAAAAAACAAAATGGACAACCAGGGACATCAAAAGCCTTGAAATCACTTGGAGACGACATCAATAGACCTTTGCTTGAGGTGTTTCGAAGAATGGGTTTCCTGTGGGAAGTGAGATCCAAATTATGCAAAATGCTGTAGATGTTCCCCTTATCTTATCTTAAATGAGACTCTCTCTCTTTCTCTCTATCTCTCTCTCTCTCTCTATTTTGAGATCGTATTGATATATCAAATGGAAAATGTTTCAGTTTATGGATTTTTGGCTCTCTTTCATGGCTGTGGTGAGCACTTTCGTGTACCTAGCTACCATCGATGAAGTTTTTCAGAGGGCGATTCACACAGCTGTAGCTATTCTTACAGCCCTCATGGCTGCAACTAAGGCAACAAGGTACATGATGCTGTTATACAATGTACTTGGATATTTAATATCAGGTTATGAAAATTTCATGTTCGGAATTTAACCATGCTACACATGCAGGTCTTCCAATATCGTTCTTGTGATAGCAATTGGGGCTCTGGGTCTTCTTATTGGCTGGCTGATAGAGATCTCTACCAATTGTAGGTCGTTCTCCTTTTCCATTGGGTGCTCTTTGAATGTGACTCACAGGTGGGTTCCTTTTTGTCGTTTTTCTGTTTCTTCTCCTATGAATCGTTAAGCTTTTAAAATAATGGACCTGCTTGAGCCAACATGGAAATGTTTTCTCAGCATGGGCAAACAGGGAATAGAAAACCATAAACATTACACTGACACAAATATTATGGCTAAAAATTGTTTGGAAGACTAATATGTAATTAGGAAAATTAACTTCCAAACTACAGAGTTCGGCACTCCCTACTGAGCAGCATCAATGGCTTGCATTGTCCAAAGAATTAATTAAGGCAATAAAGAATTAAGGCAATAATGCAGGTAAATATACTTTCAATTTTAACTGAGGGTAGTTTGAACATTTCAAGTTCGAAAGGGTGGACATTGCACTCAAAGTTTTGAATTGAGTTGCTAAGCATCAAAGTCAGTAGCTTGAAGTTTCTATTGCGAAAGTAGTTGTAGGTCAAGGGAGTTTAACCTAATTTTCCCATTCAAGAGAGTTCGACCTAATTTTTCCATTTAATTTTTTAGTTGCGTAAAAGTTTTCATATTTTTCTGCCAATAGCTTGCCTGAGCATCTGAGGCACCATGGTTCTACTTAAATAGTTTTTTATCCTGTGTGAACTTTAATACGGACATAATCTAGATGTGATTCCACTTGTAAAATGTGGCCGATAACATATACTTAAAAACAGAGATTATTTTTAGGCCTAAGCTTGTATTTGAAAACTGGAAAGTTGAGGAAACAAACACTTGCCACATGGGGTTCTACACACATTCTCTCTCTCCCCCAGATGTCAGAATTTGGGAAAGCAATATAATGTCGTGAAATATGCTTATTCCATTGTAGTTAGAACATTTCGGATCAGTGATCCTAGCATAGGTGGAGGCGGCATCTAGAACTAGCTCAAACCTGACATAGAATAGATAACCCAACTTGGTTGAGGTTGGGGCGGCTCCTTGCCCTTGCTGAAGATGTGTTATATGCTACACAAATAAGAGAGCTATTTTTGTACTTGAACCTGATGAAAGAACTTTGAATCCACTATGGATTATCTATTCATTCTCTCTTCAAAGGTAACGCTGCTTGTTTACTGCAGCTGGCAAAATTTTAAAGGATGGGTTCAAAACCTTATCCAGACCCTCTTTAGACGGTTCCGCTGGGGATTTCTGCTAGCGGGCTTCGCTACATTAGCCATGGCAGCAATAAGCTGGAAACTCGAAACTAGTGAAAGCTACTGGATTTGGCACAGGTATGAAGATACGTGGGAGAACATTCTCTGTCTCTGTCTTTGTCTCCTTCGTGTCTATCTCTCTCTAATGTGTGCGCAAAAAATGTTTTTCAGTGTCTGGCATGTGACAATATATACATCCTCGTTATTCTTCCTTTGTTCGAAATCTTCATCTGTAAATAACGAGAATCAAAGACCCCCAGATAGAAACTATGAGTTGACTCGGCAAGATTCATTCTCAAGAGGTGTGGCGGGATTGGAGAACGGAACATGAGCGATTTTTGCATGAGTTCCAATGACTTGACTTCTCCTCAAGGCAATTGGCAGCTGAGAGTATATAACTCATCTGATTGCATCAACTGAAGCAGTGATATCAAATAAGACATCTTTAACTGCATCAACTGGAGCATCTTGTTGAAAATTCTTATTCTCCGCGAGGTTTTGTTCCCTCTTTTCTTTTGGGAAGTAGGTTTTGTTCATATTTATTTTTCCTTTACTTATGTATTGGCCTGGGTAGGAAGAACCAACCAAGCCAGCTCAGAAAAAGGTTCTAGTGCTTCCAGGTAGAGAATAGGACGCAAGAATAGTCTGAAGGGTTGCACGCTTTTTTTTTTTTACTGTGTTCTTCTACCAAACTTGCTAAAAGAAGCAGCACTGATTTGGTTGACCTTATTCTGTCACTTGTGATTTACGGCGGATATATACTGGGCTCATGTCTGAATGACTCCCTGGCAACACCGCATCCCATATAAAGGCCAAATCCATAAACCAACAGATCCCACAAAAAATGGAAGTGACCCCTTGGGGATTGTCCATTTCTTTCGAAGACCAGCTTTGAAAAAAACAAACTGGAAACTTTTTCAAGGGCCAATTAACACTTTACAACATGTAATTAGGGCTCAGGATCCTCTACAATTGTCAATTTGAATTATACAGTGTAATTTAAAGAGAGATAGACACAATAGGTAAATCTTATACCATTTCATGTTACTCGGTAAAGATTTGAACAATATAGATTCTACAATAACTTCCATTTGTTATGTTTATCTCTCTTCGAATTGCACAGTAGAGACTTTATAATAGAGTCTACCTATTATGTTTATTCTTTTCGAATTACACCGTGTAGAAAATTGCAGAATATTCTAGTTCTGTAATTACAATACAATTTGCAATTTGCATTATAAACTCATAAACTTTACACATTATACTTAAAACTACTAATATGTTTACACTTTGCCGCGTATGCGAGAATCTCGTCTTTAAATTAATAAATAAATAAGACATGTGGCACAATTTTAATTGTCATACTGTGATATAAGGTATAAAATATAAATATATTGGTAGTTTTTTGGTGCATTAGGTCAAGTTTGGTAGTTTGAGGTGTAAATTACAAAATGAGTAGTGCTTTAAAAGTGTAAGGTGTATTTTTTAAATTACAAAATGAGTAATAATTAGAAAGTGTAAGGTGTATTTTTTTAAAAAAATAGAAATAAAGATACAGCCTTCAAAAAAATTTCAGTGGACTTTGAATTTGGTCATAAAACAATTAAATCGAACTTCGGCTTTTCCAAATAAAAAATTGAACGCCGAGGAGGTTGCTTGAAAATAGAGTCGACAGTTTACGGAGTTTCTCCCTGCTTGTTAAAAGTCGTTGGTTGCATCAGAAAGTCGTTCGCAGAGTTAAAAGAAAAAAAAAAAACATTCTGACCTGAGCGGGCTGAAAGAAGAAATGGTGGGTAATATAAAGACGTACTCCATACAACTTCCTTCGGATCTCCAAGAAAACTTTTCAAACCAACAATAACGGGAAGCACCGGAAACTACAGCTGAGATTACCCTTTTCTAGTCGTGCTGAAAAGAACGTCTTATGGAACATAGCAATCCAATTTTTCGTTAGCCAGTTATAAGTCACAGGAAACACAAGATTTCCCGACCCACAACCCTTTGCCTGTCTGGGTCAACAGTAACAATAGTAGTAGAATGTGATTCTGGTTTGATAATTAGTTAGCTTAGATATGGCTCTTCTACGTTGTGGTATTTGCAGGACTACTGCCAAAATGGAGTTGATCGGTTTAATTTTCGGATTTCTTATAAGTTGAGAGAGGGTAATAGGGTGACAGATTTATTAGTTAAACAAAGGGTTTTAGAGAGATGAATTTCGGCTGCTAAGAATTTCAAGTTTTGCAGAGGGTAAGGATTTCAATTTATTCTTGACTTTGCTAATATCAGATTTCAGTTGCTGTAGCTATTTGTTTCTGTTTTGCATGTTGATTTTTGTGTTTTTTTCCGAGCTTCTCTATGTTTGTAAGTCCTATTTGGACGAAGTACGTCTTGTTCTCAAGAAAAAAAGAAAGATAAACTCCAGCAGAGAAACATGATATTCCTACTAATAGCTGATAGCTCGGAACCTTTGTTCCAAGAAGACAAAAATGATATACAATTGAAATAGTAGGTATTGTACTATAATTAAGTTATTTCAAATACAAGTAGCCCTTATGTATCAGTTTCCTACAGGAACAATCGAAACAATTGGTAAAATCCAGAAAAAAAAAGGGGATACACAGAGACTGCAGTAAGTAGAGAACTTCCCCAGCTCAAATTAAATTTCCACACGCAAGCCAAATCTAATAAACAACTTATAAACAACAGCTCTTATATACTACATAAAGTGAACCTTTTCACATCGATGTCTTTGGACCCACTCCTGACGTGATGATTAGCGCCCTCATCTCACGAACCATATTCTTTACTCAAATTGCTGGATTCTCTTTCTCGAATATCCCACCCAGAGTTTTTCCCTCTCTGGTCCCAAACAAGTTCTTTGAAACTGGCTCCTCTCAATATGGTTCTCATATTGTTCTGTCACTATTCTTTTATTGAAGCGCTCATTCGGGAACAGGAGGAGAGTGAACGGAAGTCTGAAGCTGATATCTCTCTGTAATCCTTGCGGATGCTCCAAAGGATCTCTGCACACTTCTTCATGCTAGGTCGATTTTGTCGGTGTGAAGCCACGCACTGTAAGGCTAGTTCAAAAATCTTTTCGATGGCTAAGTTATTTGCAGCAGTACATTCCAAATTTGGGTCCAACGTAGAAATAGCATCTCCATCAGTAAATTTCTTCATGGCCTGCAATTAAACCTCAAGTTGCATTAGGGCAGAGACTTCTTGTTTGTAAAATGCTCTCGAGTAAATTAATTGCCATATCCACTAAAAGAAGGGGATGGTAATTGGACACTAAGATGTAGACATTTGATGGACGTATGCAACAAAATCATATCTTAAGAATTTCTGCGGGGGAATTGCATTGTTTTCTTTTCCCCATAGAAAATCGCTAATGACAACTAATAGCGACTAAAGAAGAGGTTGAAGAATCATACCCATTTCGCCGTTATCCGCTCTTTGAGCTCCCGTTTTGTTTCAATCGGACGCCTGCCTGTGACTAGTTCAACCAATAACACACCAAATGAATAAACGTCACTCTTTTCAGTAAGTTGATAGGTTTTGAGGTACTCTGGATCCAAGTAGCCTGCAGTTCCTTTAACTTGAGTAGACACATGTGTGGCACCTGAATCACTGTCAGCCGCCAGTCTAGCAAAACCAAAGTCAGCTACCTTGGCTCTAAAGTTTTCAGTAAGGAGAATGTTGGAAGATTTTATGTCTCTATGAATGATAGGGTGATCTGCAGGGAAACCGGCACGCTATCCAGTTAGATCTCCAAAAGTAAATTATGTACTTTAAGAGGCAAACAACATCAATTTTGACAAGGCAAATAAGTCGGCCCACCATGGAAGGTATACCTGTATACATATGAAGATAGGTGATGGCATGGGCCACATCAATTGCAATTTCTAGCCGTGCAGCAAGGTCCACAATGTTGCCATGCATACCTGCATTGGTTCTCCAATCAGATTCAGGAACTCAGGTTATCTGCAGTTACAGAGAGACACTTGCGTACCAACACATACACACAGAGAGCGAAAGTAAAGACACGCAGAGAGAACTCACAATCCAAGTGTTCTCTTAGGGTCCCATTGGGGACATACTCCACAACAACAATTCTTTCATCTTCATGCTCCAAATATCCATAAAACTTGACCAAATTCAGATGTTCCACTTGCGCCAGTGTTCGGATCTCACTTTGAAATTCCACCCCCAAATGCTTATCATATAGACTCTGCAAAAGAAAGGTAACTACGCACTTGTTAAAGATCTGAGTGACGCAATTGTTGAGTCCTAAACGTCGTGCCAGATGCAGAAAATGAAACATCCTAAATTACTTTGATCAAACCTTCTTGGCACGTTTTATGGCAACAAGGGTTCCATCTTCAAGTCTCCCCTTGTATACTGTCCCAAACCCACCTTGTCCAATCTTGAAAGAGGGAGAGAAATTCCTGGTGGCCTTGAAGATTTCCTCCATGGTGAACTTTACACTCCCAGGCTCCCGCGCATGCGTTGAGTTATTCGAAGTGGCATAGACTCCTCGATTTGTACCAAGTCTTCTCACACTACCTGTTCTTGAACCATCTGATGCAATTAAGAAACCGACGCTTAAAAAGTTTATTCTAAATCGTCTCACCAGTGCAAATGAGTTTGATTAAACATTGCTCTGGTAAATACATACGTATATATATATATATATATTTTCCATATATGCCAACCGAAGGAGAAGGCATTAGACACCGGATTTGTTGTAAACGATTTTATTCAAGTTTCCACAGAATTCTCCGCAACCTAAAGAAGGAACTAGTCAACAGGTTGAAACTTCCGGACTTGAATCGTAAAGATCAGGATCTCACACTAACTCGACGCAAAAAAAAAAAAAAAAGATGGAATTTCACACCTGCTCCACCAAAAATTGCCAAAACTCTCAAATTTCAGTTCCTTATTTACTGAAATTTTGAGAAAACTAGAATTTACCAGGGGTAGCTCTGAAGTCCTCGGAGTTCGCAATGCTACAGGCGGAGCTCTTGTTATCCGGCGGAGTGAAGCACGCTACGAAGACCCCAGCGACCGATCTTGCCGCCCCGGCCACGCGACTCCGGCCACTGGAGCCGGAACTCCTGGCTGTCAAGGCGTCGGAGTATGCGGAGCTCGGGGAGTAGGGCACGCGGTCCGGCGTGCTCTGGACGCCAGAGCTACGGTACCCACGGCCGTACAGTTGATTTTGGTTTTTCATTCGAAGACAGAGAGTGAAGGAGAGAGACCGCGAGAGAGAGGGAGGGAGGGTGTGAAAATGGCGGGTAGTTGAGAAAGAGCGTTAGCTTGAGTGGGGAGAACGAAGACTTTGATTTTCGACGGAAGTAAGGGCAAGACTAACGTACGCTGGTGGTGGTACTTGGAACCACTAAACAGAAATTGACAGGAATTAATTGTGACCCTCAATTTATTTATGTCCTGTACTTTCGGTTTTTTGTTTGTTTGTTTTTTTTTAGATTTTTTAATTTTTAAAGGTAAAATGTTTCTTTAAGTGCCAACAAAACTTCTTTTTATTTACATTTTTTATTTTTCAATATTTTGATGTCAAATCCATGGTAGTCAATCCTTCCCCTTGAGAGCGAACTAGTGGGGATAGATTGATTTTTTTTTTAACCTTTTTCTAGTGGGCAACTTAAAAATGGCATGACGAGCACTATAAGTCTATAAGAAAGAAGAGAGTTAGAAAAGCCTTTTAAATAAAAACTATTAAAAAAAGAAAAACAGTGCTTTAAGTAATTATTATTGTCAGTCACTAATGATATGTCCTTATAGATCAATTTTCCCTGATCATATGTCCTTCCTTTTGAAACATTAGAAAAAGCACGTTAAGTGGATGTGTGTGTATATATATATATATAACAACATATCCATTATCTGTCATCAAATATGGAAATAGTAAATACTAAAATAGATTATGGACATTAAAATAGCTATTTTTGTGGGCTGAAGCAAAGAAAAGGAGACTTCGTGAAAGTCAAAATATGATGAAATTAGCAAATGCCTAAAGAAGTCATCTAAGTGATAATATATATTACACTTGTTTCGATTTAATTACTGGTTTACTTGCTTTCATGTGCAACAGGATAAATTTCGTCCTTTTTTTTTTAAGGGGAGGGTGTACAAGTCAAAGTCAACTTTTATCCTTCGCTTACCAGTGATTACTATTTCGGCCATGTTAGATGATACTCTAGGGCGCTGTTTTGCACTTAATCAACATCTCACCTAATTCTTTCCTAATTTCGGAGAGAAATAAATATAATATATATATATATATAGAGAGAGAGAGAGAGAGAGTTTACATGGTCTGAAATTTTATACTAAAAATATAAAAATCACATATGTAGTCTACCTTATTCAAAATTTTATACTAATAACATTAAATAATGTAATATTCACTTATTGTGTGTATCTAATTTAAAAAACTTAATTTACTGGAAATAAATAAATTTTATTATTTGAATTATACTCTCAAGAGGTCCAATACATGTAATATTTAATTAAAATTGAAATAAGGTGTGAAAGTTCAGTCTCGAACTCATGACCTTTACTCTAATAACATGCGAATTTATTACTTATTCAAAAAAACTAAAATCGATAAAAATGATAGATTTTATTATTTAATAGAAATTGCATGGAATTTTCTGTTTTTGAATATTCCGGCCAATGTAAAATGAAAAAGAATAAGAGATAAAAAGGGGGAAAGGAGTGGATCATTGTCTTAATGTTCCAGATTTCAACGTGGACCTACGCTAAACGGTCGCTTTGGTTTTTCCTGGTTTAGAAAATTATTTAAGATCTTTATCAATTTGCCGTAATCAGACTTAGCTTTCGACCGGACAACCACAAACTTAAATCGAAAGGACGATTGGTTGAGCATTAGCGCTCACAAGACCACCTCGAGAGAGAACCGGTGGTTAGCGGAAGAACCAACCGAACAACTTTGCCCTGTAACCGGACCCGGTGTCTGGTCTTGTATGCTCGACCATTCGAGTTTCATGTTTTCTCTTTTTCGACAAATTAGACTTTCAATTTCTTTTTTCTTTTTTGACACATTATAATCTTAACTTTCCCAAAATTTTCAACCATATGGGTTGATCATTAGAGTTCTAAATTTTCCTTTTTATGGTGATCAAACCTGCATTCCATAGCACCCAGGTCCCAAGTCATATTTGACCCCACTTTCTTAGCCCATCTTGTTCTCGTTGAAAAGTCACTGGAACCAGCTACTACGTCCAATTTGCACAAGAGCGTCCGAACTCCATAGTCATACTTCTCCACTAATGACGGAATATAGACGTCTAGCTTGTTTAAACTGCGTTCTAGGATCGCTCAATGAGTCAATAAAATGGAGTTTACGAAAGAGTAGAGAGATCCAAACACAACGGCCAGAGCCTTCCTGTTTCTTTCAACATCTTTCAAGAACTGTTGCAGAAAACTCAGTTCCAATAGACCATATGATGACAAAAATGGACTGAATAACCTCGACTCGGCAACAAATTCTTAAAAATTACTTTCCTGTCTGCAACAAACAGAGAGGCTTGAGTTCTATACAAGATCCTACGTTGTGAAAAACAGCTCCCCATCTTTGATGATCCGAGGATTAGTCATGTATATCTGGGCTTGTCCTCATTGTGTATAGTAGTTTGCATTCCTGCAGTCAAACCAATATTTTCTCGCAACTCAAAACTTTCAAGAAAGGACTCAGAAATCCCTCCTAAGGCAGAATTTTTAGTAAGCAACAGTCTACATCATCTTAAGGGCCCCCAATTTTGAGGCCATCATCAAGATCCAGTAAAGACATGGCGTAATGCTGTCTTAAAGTTGCTATTACACCCGACAGCCTTTCCCCACTCCCTATCTGTATGATCAAGAATCGTGGTCAGTAATATTGAAATAAATGAGTGTCTTCTTTCGATTATATTTCGACAAACCAAGTTCACAGATTAGGAGTTCTTAATTTCAACATTTATCCCCATATTAAACTCTACAGATCATCACTCTTTCATTCACTCTTAAGATATCATTTTATGTATCATAGAACTACATCCAAAATGTCACTGTCTTGCTTAGAAAAAAAAAAAAAATATCACTGTCTTACAGTAGGTTGAAATTGCACTACCACCCAGAGAGGTGATCAAAAGAGACTTGCCAGCAGTATTTTTTTTTCCAGCATACCATCAGGAAAGTTATAAATAATAAGGGAGAGAGAGAGACCTTTGATTAGAAGCCAAACAAGTGCACATTTGCAGTTATGGTGGATGGTCATAGTTAGATTGATTAGAAAATTAGTGGAAACCACAGTGGGTAGAGATTGACAGAGTTATACAGTTAGTTGAAGATTGCTAGAGTATAAATAAGTCTGTCCAAATCACGTTTCTTTTAAGAGAAAGGAAGACTGAAAATAGATGATTGATATTAGCATCAACTTCAGGTTGATAATACAAAATATGAGAATAACTCAGATATCCATGCAAATTGGATTCCATCTCTCAGCAAATACCAGATACCAAATAGTAAAGAGAAATGAGAGCAAAATATTGCATTTGATATATAAGTATAAAGCCAAGAAAAAAAAAATATAATTATAAAAGATAATAAGTAGACAAAAATGTTTTGCAACGCGGAACAGATCTCGGCTGATTTACCAGCAGATCAAATCTGGTAAAAGTCACATTGACAAGGAGACCAAATCAGGCCACAATAACTTCTACCATGTAAACACAATGCTTGACCGATTGATTTAGTATGGTTGAGATTTATTTTCTTAGTCATTGAACAGTAAATATAGTCAATTTCTCACCTTGTTGTGGCCAGCTTGCATGCAGAACAGATGAACACGAACCACGGCCCTAGAGTTGTTTAGGTCATTATATGAAAAGAATTGAGATCTTAACAAGATCAGTTGAACAGATTTTTTGGGACTAGGAAAATAGAGCATTTGAATCAATTAGAAGCATGAATGCCACCCTTGGGATTTCCAGAGGTAAATTTAATTCACATGTAAAAGATAAACTACATTAGGCTTCATATACATGTACGTCACCTCGGGATTTCAAGAAGTAATTTGCTTGGTAGCAAATTCATTGAAACTGCAATTGTTTTCAACTTCCTTAATTGAGCTACTCCATTCACTACAGACTCATAATATTCCATTATGAATTTGCACTCTTTAAAAGAGGTCAAGTGATTGAGATGAAAATGAACAGAGCAATAATGGAAAGGGACAAGATTTAGAAACATAAGTAATTTGTGCAGGCTGTTTGGAAACTGAAATGCGAAGAATTGAGTGGTTATTTGACCTACTGAAGATTAATCTAAATAATAGTAAACCCTACGGACTCCAATTCTTAACAACTAATGACAGAGGTAACAAACAACATTCGGACATACAAGCAGACAGAAAATTCAACAAAACAAAATCAAGAAACCTGGACAGGCATAATATTCTTAAGAGTTCTACCGGTTGGAGACTCTCAAAAAGGTACTTTACTATGAGAAACTTGCGCTTTCTTCCTCCACTCAGAAACACAGCAAAGAATCAACTGAGCAAGGAAAGGAGGAAGTCTAAACTATCTCATTTTGTTGAGATAAAAAAAAAACTAAATAGTAAATAAACTTAAGTATCACCTGATTAGGTTACCATTTCTCTGTAAAGTACAGCAGAGATTTTCTTCTTAGTCATTTGGAACCCCGATGTCTCCCACCTCAAATCTGAATCAGATAGCCAAATTTGCCAAATGAAGAATCATGAATGCACAAACAAAACACTACAGCTCTAATGCCCTCCTATAAATTATCTTCCACACTAAATTTTTCTGCACCAAGCACTTTTTTTTTTTTTCATCAAGTTCAGCCGCAAAAAAATGTAGATCCTTGCCAAATGTTGGTGGACAGATCTAAAGCTAGAAAGCTAAGGACCATAATAGCAAAAGCAATTCGTGATATTACTTTGAGAAGCCAACAAAATTTAATATGGAAAATGATGTTGGGAGGTCAGCAGTAACAACACAATTTGGTAATAAATTTGAGCAATGGAATAAAAAAGGAGTCAAGGAAAAGGAATGCAGATTGGAGTGTGACCGTACTCGTCACTTCATATCCACAAGGACTGCATCATTTGGAACACTCAAATACTATGGCAATACCAGTAATAGTCATGCAATTTCCCTGTTAGACTGATTTATGTACATATACAACTGTAGATATCATAACTGTAGAACCTGATTATAATAGTGTTCAAAGGCTTGCCAGTCCATCATTCAAAATTTGAAGCAAACTGACCACTTGAGGGGCACTTCTTCAGAGTAAAATCGTCAATCAGCAAGGGATGTTTAGGGTAGAATCACCTAGAAAATAATTGGATGTATTGTTTACATTGAATATATCATCTTCATCCTTCATCAACCTATGCAACATTCCTAACATAGCATACACCTCTAGAGACTGTGGGTGGGATTTATCACTTGAGATGAATGTGTGAACATTACCAGCAAGCTCCACCCAGCTACAACCTGGAACTTTAGACTCACATCTGTCCCTCATCATTTTGCGCACTCCTGCCACATCAAGCCAACGCCTTTCAGAAGCATACAAGTTAGACATTAGAGTATAATTCACACGCTTGTTTGGCTCCAATGTAAATAGCTTTTCTGCGGCCCATTCCGCTAATTCTAGATTTTTATGGACTTTACATGCACCAATGAATGCTCCCAAGCCATCTGACCCAGGTTCTGTTGGCATTGAGGTCAAAACATCAAATGCCTCATCCAAAAGACCAGAGCGGCCCAGAAGGTCAATAAGACAGGTAAAATGCTCTGATTCTGGCACAATCTTGTAGCAATTAGTCATTAAATAGAAGTAATGAAGCCCCTTCTTTACTAGCCCCCCATGGCTGCAGGCGAAGAGAACCCCAAGGAAACTGATTGCATCTGGCCTCATGCCATAAGATAACATCTTCTCGAATAAGTCAGTAGCTTCTTTGGCAAGACCATGGAATGCATATGCGTATAAAATCGAGGTCCAGGTAACAAGATCAGGCACCAAAACACAGCTAAAACATTGATATGCACCATGGATGTTACCACACTTGGAGTATGCACTTATCAGGGCATTAGAAATTGATAAAAATACTTGAAACCCAAACTTAACAATATACGCATGAACCTGCATAATTTCATTAATGGCAGAAAGATTGCCACATGAGCTCAGGATACTAGAAAGAGTAAGTTCATCAGCATAGAGACCCGCTTGGAACATTTCCTGGAGTAGTCTCATAGCCTCCTTCCCATCTCCATTATGTCCATATCCCATTATCATAGTGTTCCAAGTCACAACATTTTTCACGTCTATCCCATCAAAAGCGCTACGAGCAGCACCAATGTTTCCATTCTTTGCATACATATGAATGAGAACACTTGCCACTTGAACATCTAAATGAAAGGATTTTCTAATTGTGATGCCATGGATCTGCTTTCCCAAATTACAAGATCCCAAAGCATCACAGGAACTCAGCAGGCTACTAAAGGTAAACTCATCCCCCTTCACGCCTCCCAACTGCATCAAATTGAACACCCCAAAAGCCTCTTCAACCAAGCCATTTGAAGCATAGGCAGACACCATGACATTCCATAAAACCAAGTCTCTGACCAAAACACCATTAAAAGCCCGCCTAGCATCTTCCAACAAGCCACAAGTTGCATACAAATTGACAAGACCACTGCCCACAAAAGTATTCAAGTCAAATCCCACTTTCACGATGAAACAATGCAATTGTTTGCCAATTACTACATCATCCAACTCAATGCATGTACGACACAAACTGTTAAAAGTTATGTCATCTGGCCCTACCTTGTCTAACAACATTCTCCTAAAATAAGAGAAAACCAGATACAGATTTGACCTGTTATTACTACGACAGTCAACAACACCGCATATCACTGTATTCCAGGAGATCACATTTCTCGCACGCATTTCACCGAACAGTCTCTGTGCATCATTAAACTCCTTACACCTAAAATAAACATTCAAGATATGATTTTGCAAGGACAACATGTGATACAATCCCATTTTTATCATGTATGCATGTACTTGTTTTCCTTCGGGAAGGAAACCCAGCTTGGCTGAGACTTTGAGGGCGTTGGAGCAAAGAGAATGGGCTGAGTGAGGGTCGGCGAAATGAGGTGACTCGGAAAAAGCTAGACGGGCTCTGAGTTGGCTGAGTGTAAGAGGTAAAGAGGTTGTGTGAGATGGGTCTTCTCGTTTTTGGGCATCTTGGCCGGTTAGAGATGAGGGAGGGGTTGGAGGGAAAGATAACAGTCGTTTGAAATGGACGGTCGGGATTGAACATGAGCGGCATTTGGGCAGCATCCGATGATGGAGTCAGCGGGGGACACTGAAATCAAATGAGGCCGAAAGTTAGAAGTTCCTAGTTGCTCGTTAAAAATCTGAAAAACGCCAGCGTTTTTTGCTTGAGTTGTTAATAAAATGGCAACTTGGTTTATCTAGCCTAAGCCAACGTGAAAGACGGGATTCTTTTTATATCTAGCCTATGCCAACGTGAAAGACGGGATTCTTTTTATATATATATATATAATTTTTTTTTTGCTTCAATCGGACATCCAATTGGAAGAGAGACATAAAAGATGCACTCAATAAAAATTAAACTCGAAAAGTGCTTATGCTAATGTAGGACACAAATATTTTATGTGTCCCAATTTGAACAACACCATGCAATTCAAGACAAAAGAGACAGAGGATCTTGATCAACAGTAGAAGTACACCTTTTCGATTGGATTGCATTGTTTTTAAATATATGTTCAGCCAAGATAATTGGTTTTAGATGTGATGGCTAAATTGGTATTAAACTAATACTATAGAATTTGAGATAAAGTAAGAGATAAATACCAAATTGGTCCCTATAATATACGAGAAAATCAATTTGGTCCCTGTGATTAGAAAATCATAAATTTAGTCCCAATAATACCTCCTTTTGTTTCGCCATTCATCCCTCCTCCTCATTCTTTTAGGTTATTCGACAAAATTCACTTCAAATCAGCCCCATCTCCTTGTCATCTCTCCTCTCAGCTCAAAACATGATATCCTCTTTGACACATCAAATAAAAATTTCCCTTTAAGCTCAGAACATGATATCTGCTTGGCTCGATGAATCTTCTTCTGAATATTAAAAACCGGACCATCATCCCTAGTAGGCGAGCTCACCGAACCTACTATGCTCTTCGTGCGGATCTGGCTTGGCGGTGGCCAAGATAGCAGGGTCTAAGGTTTTCTTGAGTTTTTTCTTGCGCGGGCAGATTGGGATTGCATTTCTTTGATTCGGTTAGACTCCATTAACGAGCTCTTTGTTCGTTCAATCTTCTGCAATTGTTCTTCCGTCATCGTAATTTCTTTCAACTTCTCATTCACGATGGCAAGTACATGCTGGACAAGAATACACTTCGACTTTGTTTAGAAAGACCAACGACAGAACATCTTCAAACTAATGAATAAGGATCACCAAGGCATTCAACACTCGAATACGAAGCGACTCGAACGGCTACTTCCAACATTTCGTAGAGGGGTTCTTGTTGACTAGCAACATAGATATATCGAACTATCATCATCTTCCAAAACCCATTGCTTCTAAAGAACAAAAGTATGTTGCAGCCATGGTCACTCCCTCAGATTCGCCCTTTCACCTCCTATCATGCCTGGTTGTGTTATTGCTTCTCTCTTTGCTTTCCTTCGCCTTCGATCCTAACCCGTTACAGGATTTCTGTGTAGCAGACATGAGTGCCCCTCCATTGCTTAATGGCTTCCCTTGCCTTGCACTTCAGGTGATTTTTTCTGAAAGAGGGTAACACAGCAAACACCTTCTCTCAAAAGCTTAACACTCTTGGGATTTCAATGAAGGTGGACTTTGCTCGTGGAGGAATTCTTTGCATGAGATCATTATGACACCACCGAGATGTGTTAACACAGCAAACACCTTCAGTGTGAATCTCATTGCCGGCAATATTCTTTCTTTCCTTGGGCTTAACACTCTTGGGATTTCAATGAACCGAGTGGACTTTGCTCGTGGAGGAATAAACCCACCTCACTCTCACCCACGTGCATCAGAGACTGGTGTGGTCATGAAAGGAAAGCTACTCGTGGGGTTACACCACCGATTCCTAATGATGTGTTAACTCAGGCATTATAAGTAGAAGAAGATGTTGTCAAGTCTATAAAGTCTAAGTTTGCTTCTTAGGCTTAAGGTCTTGCACATAACCTCCCCTGTGAACGGCTACTCAAACCCGATTGTTATACGATTTCTTGCGCTTTAAAGGCATTATCATCGGCGTTTCCTCATTTGGCCAATGAGGTTCATTGTTTTGTTCTTCAGCGTGGGTTGGTCAAGGAACTTTTTGTCATCAATGCTTTGATTATATCCTACTCAAGATGTAATGAGATTGGGTTGGCGAAAACTATGTTTGATGGGATGCCGGATAGAGATATCATGTCGTGGAATTCAGTGATGGCAGGGTATTCTCAAGCTGGATTTTTTGAGGAGTGTAAGGAATTGTATAGAGAGATGTTATGTTCAGCTGGGTTGTGGCCCAATGGGATGACAGATGTTAGTGTCTTGCAGGCGTGTGTGCAGTCAATGGATCTTATTCATGGGGGTTGAGGTGGAATGAATTCCGTGGAATGACTTAACGGAATGAGGAGGAGGGACGAATGGTGAAACAAAGGGAGTATTATAGGGATTAAATTTATGGTTTTCTTATCACAGGGACCAAATCGATTTTCTCGTATATTACAGGGACCAATTTAGCATTTATCCCATAATGTAATTAGACAAAAATTAGGCCTAATTGTACCAATGGTCCCTGTGTTTTGGTATTGTGATAAATTGATCCTTTGAGTTACATATTCGTAACATTTCTAACATTTCAATCATTACGTCAGTCTTTCACTGCATCATTAATAGAATTTGATAACGTGATATTTTATAAAAATATAAATACAAATATATATTATCGAAATATATACAAAGACTACGCATCAATAATATGAGCTTAGTATAGAGCCATTTTCTTCTTGTTTGTTGTTTTACCATCCCACTTAATTGAGAAAGTTATATCGAGAGAAGGTTTTATTTTGATACAAATGATCTTTAATCTCAAAGGTCCAAATCATTAGGAAAACTATCTTGTTAGCCTAGACCTGTCCTACAAGGTAACTTCCCTTTTGGTATTGTGTTCTACTCTGCAACCTTACAAGCAGTTAATCTGAAACTTGCTTAGATGATAAAAGTATCAATTTTATGTCTATATAACTCGAACTTGGTACCTTGAGGATATAAAAAACGATCTTTCAACCATTAAACTAACACACGAAGGGACACGATGGAGCCTTAATCTCATGTTTACCTACAACGTTGGTTGAAAATCAAACCTTGGCAAGTGTTTTTACTATCAATTGTATTTGTCGTTAAAGGCAATAGCTACGGCGTCGGAGAACAATATAAAAACAAAAAGCTTACAACTCACACCGTTTTGCAGCTGGCCAACGATAAAATACAATAACCTTTTAACTTTGCAACCCATTTATAAGATAAAGTTCTATCTTATTTATGCCATAAATCCAACCTAGTAACTTCAAACGGTTTCTAGTCATACGTCAATTAATATTTTTTTTCTTATTTTTTTTAAAAATAAATATGCTTTTTATTCTCGATGAAGATCTTGATAATTGGTACCTCAAACTATTATTTTATTACATAAAACCCACGTACTGTTATTTTAGGTAAGTGCATATTTGTGGGAGTGCTAATACCGAAACACCTGGAGGATTCAAATGTCAAAAACTTCATGCCACGAACATTTCTGTCGGTCTATTTTGCCGACAAGTGCCACTTGAGGGGCTTTGAACGGCACCTGGGCCCTCGTCTTCCACCACACAGTGGCGAATATTTCATGAAATCTAAGCTGTTGAAATGACAAATGATAAGACCCATACCCGACAAACAAGCCGCACGCCAGCGATCTACTTCAAAACAGCGTCCTATTGCCTTACAAAGAGACGTCACGTACGAATAAAGACACAGGTCTCGTATATATATACATCTACGGGAAAAGAAAACGAATATAGTATTAGTTCCTAGGAGGGTAATGGCCCATGCACTTCCTTTTTCATGTTTTTTAATAACGAAATCCATTGATAGAATAATAAAGTCCCAGTTTTTCAAACGCTTCCCTGTTAGTATTGACTTCCCCTGTCACCGATACGAGTGACGCAGAAGATAGTGGTATTCCTTAATTATCCAATGAAATTAGTAACTAGCTTGTACACCCCGTCGGCTATTTGATAGAGATAAGAGTGGAGAGCACAAGGTGCAACAAGTAGAAGAAAACAAAAGCAGATGACGTAAAAAGTTTCTGAACCTTTCTATAACTACTCTTTCCTTATTCGAAATTCTGCCAGAAATTTCTCTCCTTCTCCAGTGGTAAGCTTTGCGGTTCTCTCTGACCAACTCCTTATCTGGGTTTAATTGTTTCTTTTTTGTTGGAATAAATTGAATATGATTGGACGGTCTGGGGTTTGACAGTTTCCATTTTGTCAGAACGATGCACTTGTTTGTTAATTGGGTTTTCCTTTTTCTGTGTCTTTTAATAAATTTGGGTTCGTGTCTGTTGTTGTATCTGTATGTGAGTTTAATCCTATTTTGTTATTTCAAGTAGTCTGCTTTTTTGGATTTTTGTTTTTGTTCTTGTCTCGAACTTCGGTCACTTGTAACGAACTAAGCACTGATTAGAACAAATTTGTCAAGATAGGTGTAGGAAGTGCAGACGAACATGTCAGCGCTCAGATCTCGTTAGGCTCTGAAATAAGTAGGTTTAGGTAATCATTAACATCTCTACACACGGATACACACTTGCGTGAATGTTAACACTTGGAAGTGTGGTGCCTTGTGACCATTTCTGGTGAGAAAGGATGGTGGCAATTGTAAAAGTACTAAGGCTAATTCGTATGCTAGTGATTAGAAGATGATGTGTTGGATATGCATCACATTTCCTCATTTTTGTACTTTAGAGCAAATAAATGCAAAGTTGGATGCAGCCATTTGAGCTGGATTCTGATTGCATAGCAGAGTTTTATATTTAGATTGGTTTATGGAAGTTGTACGAGATTCCTAAAATGGTAGTTGAAGGTGCGGGAGGAAAGTATAGAGTAGTATCTTTAGCTATCATGGCTTTATTGGGCAATATACCCATTCCTTTTTTTTTGTTCATGTATGGTGGCAGAGTTTCCTGGCTGTTGACTGATGGGATTTGTCATCAGCTTAAGAATTCATGTTCACTAAGCAAGTATGGATATGGTTTCAACATTCTAATTTACTTAATCTGCATACCCTTTGACTGCTACAATGCTAGTCATTCTAGACATTCGTAAACAAAACATTTGGTTACTCAGTATTTGCTTCTAAGTTTCTTATGGAGTGAATCTGGATTGTCAATCTTAAAATTTATAGGGTAGCTTAATTGTGTATTTGTGCACCTGTTTTTTTCCTGTTTCCAATTCCAAACTCTCATATTTTAATCTCCTATGTTTTACTTTTTACAGCTCTGCGCTGGGTGGTTATTTTTTTTTCAGAAGATTTGTGCTTGTACTAACATCTGTTTACTTTGCATCTGTGACATTTGGCTGTCATCTGATGCCAAAGAACAGAAACAATGCACCAACTGATGGTAGTTTTGGGTGGTTAATAAAGATAACTTCCGGGGATGGGAGGTTGCTGCTGTTCTTCCAGAAAAGCTCATCTCCGGGGAACAACAGTCTATTACTATGTTAGCCTCTATCTTCACAGAGTTTGGCATTATCATTGTTATGTGCTCCTCTTTTTTCATGCTTGAATTGCTATCCATGTAGCATACACTATGGCTGCTCTATTTATTGTCTGATCATTTACTGCCTTGAGTGTTGCTCATTTGTATTAACACAGGACTCATTGAATCGGTAGTTCCACCACCTGGCATAAAGAGAAGATGTTTTAGTTTCCCTGAATTAGTTCTAAAATACTTTAATGAGAAATGATCAGTATTCAAAGAAAATTCAGACGCCTTTCCCGTTACCTTTAGGTTTTGTGAATATTTATTGGTATACAGCAAGGACTCCCTCTAGGGTGGTGTATCTTTTGGCAGGAACTGAGGAATAGTTTGTAGATATCTTCCATATAATTTGCACACTACCTCATTTTAACCACAAACAATTTGATCCAAAATCCTGCCACAGTCTGTTATCAGGGAGTCTCTAGTACAGCAAACTCCCATTTGGTCAGCAATATCGTTATCATGGTCTTCCAAGATTTCCAGGAAGGATTATGATAAGACATATTTTTCTACATTTATCTTGTTTAATTCATCAGTCCCTTTGCAAGTCCAATTACATACCAATTGTGCTAGGGTGACTCTGACATCCTTTGCGACTTCATATCAGCACTGAGTACTGGATCATATCTGCTAATATGAATGATGCTGCTCGACTTTCTGCTGAGTTACTTTCCCTCTTTTGTATGTTGTTTTCCTTTCCCCGTTGCATATGCCTCTTTGATTCCAAGCACCTGATATCTGAATGAGAACCATTTCCATCCCAAGTGTTGGCCTGATTGCGGTTCCTTTTGGTGACCTGGTTCAAGATGCATATCCTTTCCAATCGAGAAGAATAGTCTCCCTTTAATAAAGGAGAAGTAGGATCAAAGCCCCACGGTATGGATGCGATTCTTGTTTTCTTTGTGTCTTTGATACAGGAGAGTGGAAACAAGTTATATTCCTGTGTTTAGATTTTAAGAATGCAGCTGATTAGGATATTTGAGCTTTGACCTTGTTCAGCAGTGAAGTGACTGTCCGGTTACAGGTATTGCAGATAATTGACTGTATCTAATATTAAGTGATTACTCATAGGGGAAGACATATGAACACTTTGTGGTGACCAACAATGTATGCTCAAAACTAGCATCTGGAAGCATAGCTCCCTAATTTCTTATCTCCAGTTGTATCATTGCTCTTCGGATATTCGTGATCAGAAGAAGGGTAAAGCAAAAATATGAGTTTATCGATATGATGATTATTGATACCTGAGATTTTAGGGTTTTGAAGCTACGGTAACATGTAGAAACTGACATGATTTTTGAATTGCTGTTGGGAAACAATCTCTGAATATTTATACTGCTGCGGTGGTACGAGTCCATTGTTTGCTTTTCTGCCTTTGGTTATGATCTACCAGCATGGATCTTTCAGTGTTTATCTTGGGGTAGTAAGCTGACACATTGAGTTTTAATGTGCACTATTTTTACGAGTCAACAAGTCAATATGGAGTTTGGAGTAGAAACTTCTGGTGGATTGCTTTCCTGAAAACTAGTTTTTGGGACCTATATTGTGTTATATGCTTTTTGAACAGTTTCCATTCTTCTCTACAGTGCCCGCCAGCCTTGGAAGAGAATGATTCCGTGACATCTCATGATGGCTCAGCCTCTGCACTTACAGCGGAATTCCTAATTGATTTAGGACTGGATGTATCAACACCTGACACTTACCGACCTCCTCCTGCACCGTTGCCGTACAATTTGGTTTTGGGATGTCCACAATCAATGGATTTCGAATCTGCCAGAGGAACAATAATTGGCAGTGATTTTGGAACTTTGACAAGATGTGAAGATCTTGACGAATTTGAAAGCAAAGCTCAAGCCAATTCTTTGCCTGTCTCACCAAGAAAGTTAGAAGTTCCAAATGTAGAAGAGCCTAATGTGACTACAGCAGAGGAAGAAGATGTTTGTCCCATTTGCCTCGAAGGTGCCTTACCAAGGAACTGGTGTTTCTGTTTTCTTTATAACATTTTCCATTTTTCTGCTTGTTGGAAATAAACCTTTCTTGCATTACTTTGCTAAATAGCTCATAGTTGGTGGTAAACTTTCTGTGTCCCAAAATGCAGATTATGTGGCTGAGAATCCAAATATTATCACAGGATGCGAACACCACTTTCACCTCTCATGCATTCTTGAATGGATGGAAAGAAGCGATGCCTGCCCCATATGTGATCAGGTATCAGGTTTTCCTCTTGCAAATAGGTCCACTGGTTAATATTCCCATTTTTATTCACTAGATCACGTCTAGTTTTGTGGCTTTTCTCAAAATTGCGTGCCCGCCTTCTGTATTCCTCAAGTCAACAATTATTCGCAATTCATATCTTTGCCTAATAGATGAGTTTCCATGTGTTGACGGAGTCTTTGCTTCTCTGATTGCAACAGGAAATAGCTTTTGACAATATCAGTACTTAGTTGTTCATATTCTTTTTCAAGATGGAAGTTCATTTGCTGTTTGCAACCAAAGCTAGCCAACCCGGTGGCATAGATGTAGAGCAGTTTTTTGTTTTGTCGGTGGTCATTTGGCAATGGCCCTTAGATTATTTCTACTTGGGTGAAAGTAACATAGAAAAGTGAAAATATTGCAAGTTAATTTGAAATCTTCCATTCCCCATTCGTCTTTTCTTTGTTTCTTCGACCTGGACGATCAGTTGTGAGATCTCCAGATGTAGCAATTTAGATTTGAACAAGGCTGGCTTTGCGCAAGGCCAATGCTGCCTGGTATGTTGATTTGCTGTATTTCTCTTTGATGTACAGATTATACCCTTCATTTGCTGTTGTGTAAATAGATTTTATTTTTGGAAATATTTTTCCAATTTGGATGGATTTGACCCTGGTGGACTTCTGATTAGCATGCATAAGTATGGAATGACCAATCAGATCTGCTCTACTTTGTTCATGAAGATCAACAGCCTCTCTGTCAGAGCTTCACAGAGGCTGTGGATCCTATGGGGGAGCTCTGTACAGAATTTTAGTGGCTACTTTAAGGAAGTCGCGTCCTCCTAATAACAGCTTTAATGCAGCAGCCATGAAAGGGTAATCTTCATTCAGGGGGTCCCTCTTAGTTTGTACAGCAATACAACTGCAATCTAAGAACGAAATCTGGAAATTACATCTTCGCAGTGCCAAATTTCTTTTCTTCCGTTTCGAATGGGACCCCCACCTTTTTTTTCAGAATTCTTTTTAATTATCTAAAAAGGGGGGTGCAGTTTAAAATGGAAAGTGCATAATTTTTCCATTAATGATACGTTAGAGTGAATCACAGAGAAATCTAAATGGTATGGACGAGAAAATGCACCGCCATGACCAAACTTGCTGCAGGCAAGGACGATCTTTGTATTCTTAGGTCAACAAAGAACTCAGAAAAATTCAGCGGGAAAACATTTTCTCTCATTCCTAACAACACCTTTAGTGTCTCTGAAAAAATCTTGATGAAGAATAACTAAAAATTAGCTTTCCTTTGTCAGTTGAAATAGTCAGAGCATCAACTCACCATACGATGCTCAACAAGGTAGCGAACTACATCCCTAACACCGGAGGATATTGGATTTGAAGTAAAACCGAGGAAAACTTTGCATCTCACAGACTTTCTGAAGGTTGGATCCCTCTCCTCCTCGCTGGGGCAAGCCTCAATTAGGTCAACCTTTCTCTCATGCGGCCATACAATCCAAAAATCAGGAAGAGTAGAAACAAAAATCAGCGAAAAGAAGGCATAAAGCATACTGCAACAAGGTAGGACATGACCCACCACCTTTTCAACCGAGCCGTTGCGGCACCTTATGAAGGTTATCCCTCATCTCCTCCCAATCTTCGGTCCGGCAAGTAGAGCTTCATATGAGCGACTTCTGCATTAGACTTTTGAATCAGTGGAAAGATCAAATGGCGCGTGTAAAAGGCCTAAGAAATGACCCAATAAAGAAGGTGGTACTTGACAACTAGTACCGTTAAAACCGGCACCTTATGTAGCCATTTTTGCTATTAGCGTTAGTGATGGCAGTGGCCAAATTTTAAAAATCGGCTCATTCGGTGGCGGTTATAGCATCAACAATAGACATCTCGACCATAACTTCATGCATGTCAGTCTTCTGTTAATCGATTAATTTCTAAAAAATGAACCACAAATAGCGGTTTTCGATTTTACTTGAGATATTATTTTTTAAAAACTGAGCTTCAAATCTTGTCGTTTGGAAGCTGAGGTTTGAAAAAAAAAAAAGTCCCCTGACCCATCATCCCCCTCTTCACCCCGAGTCTCTCTCTCTCTCTCTTTCTCTCCCTCCCTTCTATCTCGATCTAGCTCAATCTTTGGGAGTAACCATCCCCGCCAAAATCGGTACTACCTAGTATTAGTTACCGCCAATAGTAGGGACAAGGCGGTCCTCTATTTAGAAAAATTGTCTAAAGCGGTTGCGGTGTCAATGTTAGCGCATTGCATATGCACAATCCTAACCAGTTCATTAAAAAATGACTCTAATGATTCATTTGTTGAAAGCTAATATTATAGGGACTGTAACTGTATTATGCTTAAAAAAATAGGAATAATTGACTTTTGAGTGTTTGCAGAGCAAGGTGCAGGTGAGAAATAAGACTAATATATCAGCTGTATAAGGCTGGGTTTTTTTTTTCAAACTTATCTAGCTGTATAATTGATACGACTAATATGTGCAACACAACGGATTGGACTACTTTCTATATCATGGGCCCATAATTATTTTTTCTTTTTATATGTTCCAGTGGCAGTCATTCCTTTAAATCATCCTTTGCATTTATACAAAATGCTTCAGAGAAATTGTCTTCAGTTTTTGGTAGGTCAAGATCTTTTGTAATTTACTATATAAATTGTATGATAAAATTTAGAGATAGATAAATATAATAAGTGAATCTCATTGTAAGCTACATGTTACCTGAAATTTTGTAATTTATTATCTAGATTGTATGATAAAATTTAGAGATAAATAAATATAACAAGTGAATCTCGTTGTAGGCTACATGTTGCCTGAAATTTTATGTGAGTAGATATGTACAGCATCAACTCTATCTCGAGAAAGTATTTACATAAAGGCATCACTCAAACATACTCAAAAGGTTTTACTTACTGTCATAATAAAACTCAAATCTGCCAAAATTTTCTGAAAATCCTGGAATCCAAACATGAGTTACGGAAATCCCGCAGAATTTTTTGGCTGTTGCATATTGTTTTCTAAAATCCGTTCATCAGCAATGATCTGTTCTGATCTTTGGAGGAGGAGCATTTTTCCTGCAAAACTGTAATGAAGCTCGTAGTCAATAGAAGTATTAGGTTATGCATATTGTCTTCTGTAGACTTAGTAGTTTGTTAAAATCGTCGCACTGAAACTGCTGTTAACCCAGAAAAAAAAGTTTAATATATGGCCTTGGATTCTTTTGCCAAGTTAGGCCGACAGATAGTTCAAAGACACCTTTATTGTCAAACTTCATGCCTAACTATATACTAACAAAAATTCTACGCCACCTAATTAATGTAACTAGCAAAATCGTGACCGTTAGTTTTTTTCGAGAAATACCATACCATTACCAGACATATACAGCTTGGGATTTCCTCCACTTAGCACACGGCCAAATGCAATGTGTTTGGGGCTTGTACTAAAAGGGCGAGACAACATCCTCGTGGAAAACGAAAATGTTATTTCTTTATTGTATTTTTTAGGCGGAAGAATATCCGTAAGTATTTACAATTTCTATACGTAGAAGAACAAAGGTCAAAGGAGAAGAGGGAATTAAACAAGTGAATCAAATCAGAGTGATTCGAGACGGATATTCTAATCCTCCCACAATTTCTGGCGTCCACCATGCTCTGGCTCCAACTCTCGTTTCCTAAAAAGACCAGACTCTTAGGGCACGTGCCATGGAAAGTAGTTCTTATCGTCTTTTTCACTGATTACGTATGTTAGTTAGCACTGACCATACTGTGTTAGGTGTCTAATGGCACGTTTGATTTCAAAATTTCATCAAAATTTTATTAAAATTTCGTGCTAGTGTTAAAAATAAAGTGGTATTGAAATAGGTGAATTAGTGATAAAAGTAAAAGTAAAAGTAAAATTTTAAAGTGTGCTTGATAAAAGTAAAATTTTGTTAAAATTAAGTTGTCAAATGCCATTAAATAAATCTTGTACTTCACTAGTTTATGCCTTAGTGAAAGACATGAAAATCGGTAGAATGACGTGTTTTTAACGAAAACCTTATTATGGAGACTAATATTGGAGAAAGTGCGAGGCACCTCGTGAGTGCTTCAGGCTAGTTGGAATGATCAAGAAAAAAATAGTAACCTCAGGAATAAGATGACAGCCTGGGATAAATAGACACCTTGAGATAGTAATTGGGATCTTGGGATATTTGTGGGAAGGTAGAGAAAGTGTTTGGGTCGCTCAAAATGATTGTGGGAAGGTCGAAATTCACACTCTAACTCACATACTCGGAGAATATAGTTAGGACCCCGCTCGGGCTCTCGTCGCTTTAGTGTCATCGAAGTGCCAAGGGGGAGAACATAATCAGGTCGTAAGGGAAACTAGAGATGGGAAGGTAGAGAGCAACAAGCCTCCCTTGGCGCCCAATCACAAAAATCTCTACTTGAGCCAACTCTGTAGCGATAATCCAAGATAGAAGTCACCTATTCTACAATACTTATTTAAAGTAACCTAAGGCTCAAGTTGATCTGTAATTTTTCTATTGCCTTGGAACAACCCCCAAGCATGAGTAAATGAAAAACACAACTTTCAAAATATTAATTGAAACTTAAGAAAGAGCTAGTTAGAAATAGTAAAATTGTCCAAAATTCGCGAGATTTCGTAATTAATTGTCAGCCTGACCACCTTAGAGTAATTTAACCATAACTTTGTCTAGAAAATTACAAATCCTATGCTATTTGATGCATTAGAAATTAGACTCGTAGAACTCTCCAACAAGCCATAACTCGAACATAGACACTTCGTAAATCATTTTAGACATTAATTTTAATCACAACCCTCGGTGCTGACCATACCTGTATCAGACTAATTTGTAACTTTTTTAACTTGAGAGACTAATTTGTAAGTTTCTTATACAACAGGTACTCTAAGTGCATTTATGCCATGTATTTTATTTTCAGCAAAAATTAAATTATATAACTTCATCCAAGTCTTTTTCTGTTTTTTGTTTTATTATTATAGAAAAACATCTATCACTAACAATTAAATTGGACCCATAATAAATTCACAACAGTAGCATATATTTACCTTTCTTGTATTGAAAATTTCTACAACCAATTTGCCAAAAGTCGCGTTGTTAGGAATATGTTTATATAATCTGTAGGCCCGAATTACGATTCCCTTCTGCTTATAATAGTGAGTTAAAAAAAAAACATTTTTCAGTAGTTATTTGACTTAAATAGGAGAGGACGAGGGTATTTGTGTAAAATTGAAGACCCATACAGCGATCTTTTAACCTTTTTCATCGTGTCCGTGACCGTGAGATGGCAGCTTTTCTCTTCGAAAAAAAAAAAAAAGAGATGGCAGCTTTTCGCTGATATTTATGTAGAAAATCCACACAGTACAGCCCCTCTCTCTCTCTCTCGTCTAAAAGTTCTCCCTCCCTCCCTCCCTCGTCTTCGCATATTCATGTCAATCTCCCGGGAAATGCTTTCCGGCATACCAAATATTGCTGAAAAAACTGACTGAAATGTCACCACTCTTCCTCCTTTTGACTCTCGTTGTTTTCTTTCTCTCCTTCCTCACCTTGCACTCCGCTTCCCCGTCAACAACGGGCGGCACCATTCTCGTTAAAGGAAGCTCCACGATTCTGAGCGAAAACGCAACGTTCCGGCTGGGCTTCTTCAACACCAACGGCGACTCCAACTGGTACTTGGGCGTCTGGTACTCCTCAGTCCCAACCCCGACCTACGTCTGGGTCGCCAATCGCCAACACCCAACCAGAAACCTTGATACTTCATCGTTCGTACTAGACGGGTCGGGTCGGTTAGCCGTGAAACAATCCGAAAACGAAACGGTCTGGGAGAGCACGAACACTGAGTTCTCAACGGAAGGGAGGTTTCTGGACAATGGGAATTTGGTTCTGCTCACCCGCGAAGGTACGGTCTCCTGGCAAAGCTTCGATCATCCCACGGACACGTGGCTACCTGGAATGAACCTCACGAAAGTCCGATTCCTAACCTCCTGGCGGAGCTTCTCGGACCCCTCTCCGGGCTTGTATTCTCTGCGGCTGAAGCCACCGGACTTCGGCGGGTTCCAGCTCGTTCATAATGCCACCGAGGTTTACTGGAGCACCGGGAACTGGACCGGCGAGACATTCGCTAATGTACCAGAGATGACCATCCCGTACATTTATAAATTCAGTTTCGTGGACCCCTTCACCCCCACGGCGTCATTTGGCTTCACCTTAAGGCCGTTGGATACCGGGTTGGTCCCGCCGCTGTCCCGGTTCAAGATGGACTACAGAGGCCAATTGCAGCAGTACACGTGGTCGCCGCAGACCGAGCACTGGGACATGTTCTGGTCGCAGCCGGAGTCCGTGTGCCGTGTGTACGGACTGTGCGGGAGCTTCGGTCTCTGCAATAGCAGCGGAGTGAGGCCCTGCGAATGCCTTCCGCTCCCGGGGTTTGAGCCAGTAAATCACGAGGCATGGGAGTCCGAGGACTATTCCAGTGGGTGTCGCCGCGAGATTGAGAGTTCATGTGAGGGGAATGACCGGTTTGAGGGGGTCGGTGCTGTGCGTTTCGATGGGGCGGTGAGACGGTCCTTTTCGAGTGATCGGAAAGGTTGTGAGAGCGCGTGTTTGGAAGATTGCGCTTGCTTCGGATTATATTACGACGTGAGTAGCAGTTTATGCAAGAACTTGTACGGGTCACTTTTGAATCTCCGGAATATCAGTGATAGTGTAGATGGTGAGGAGGTGTTGTATGTGAGGGTAGCAAGAGGGGGAAGAATAGAGGAGAAGAGGAAAAGATTTCATCTTTTAAGTTTGGCTATTGGCATTACTGGGTCAGTTTTGGTATTGGGATTCATAGGGGTGGTGTCGATGGTTTTAATTGCAAGGAGGAGAAAGAGCAGGAAAGAAGTAGACGAAGATGGTGGTTTTCCAATATTGAATTTGAAGGTATTTTCTTACAAAGAGCTTCACTTAGCTACTCGGGCTTTCTCGGAAAAACTCGGGCATGGTGGGTTTGGGACAGTGTTTCAAGGCGTGTTGTCGGATTCCTCCACTATCGTGGCCGTGAAACGCCTGGAGAGGCCTGGTGGCGGTGAGAGAGAATTCCGGGCGGAGGTTTGCACCATTGGGAACATTCAACATCTCAATCTGGTGAGATTAAGAGGCTTCTGCTCCGAAAATTCTCATAGACTTTTGGTCTACGATTACATGCCGAATGGTCCTTTGAGTGCCTATCTACGCCGAGAGGGCCCTAATTTGAGCTGGGACGTTCGATTTCGGGTGGCAGTTGGTACGGCCAGGGGCATTGCGTATTTACACGAGGGATGCAGAGATTGCATCATACATTGCGACATCAAACCCGAGAATATTTTGCTTGATAGCGAGTTTACTGCCAAGGTGTCAGATTTCGGGCTAGCTAAGCTAATCGGTAGAGACTTTAGCAGGGTATTAGCCACAATGAGGGGTACATGGGGCTATGTTGCACCGGAGTGGATTTCTGGGGTTGAAATTACAACCAAAGCTGATGTCTATAGCTTCGGAATGACATTGTTAGAATTGATCGGGGGCCGCAGGAATGTGGAGGCACCTCCATCAGCCAAAGGGGGTGGAGCAGGAGTAGGGGAGAAGTGGTTCTTTCCTCCATGGGCGGCACAACAGATAATTGAGGGCAACCTGGTGGCAGTGATTGATAGCAGGCTTGGCGGCGCATACGATACTGAACAGGCTAAGCGTGTGGGGTTGGTAGCAGTGTGGTGCATTCAGGATGAGGAGGCAATGAGGCCTAGGATGGGAATGGTGGTGAAAATGTTGGAAGGTGTGGTGGAAGTGACCGTTCCTCCGGCGCCCAAATTGTTACAAGCACTGGTTTCAGGGGAGTCCTTTTGCGGTGTCAGGGCTGATTCCGGCAATAGGGTATCCTCCGGCGGCGGCTTCTACGGTGATAACATGGCAATCGTGTCCAGTTGTGGTTCAGAATCATGTCTTGGTGACGTCCCTTCCCCAGCAAACGAGAATGTGAATGCTTAACCAAAAAGTTTGACTGACCCGGGCTAACTGCACTGTATCTGTAAGCGGGTAGTGCGTGCGGTTGCCCCCTCTTCTGACAGATTTCCTTTTTTATGTAAACAATTTCACGAGAAGAGAGGAGAGAGGTTGGTAAAGTTTATTTTGAAACCAGAGTTTACAAGATTCAAAGGCCTAGTCGTAGCTTTTGGTCAAATGATACGTCTATTATAAATGGCCCAGAGAACACTCATCAGAATCTTACATGTTTTAACTGGGACACAGCTCACAAAGGCATGTCTCTGTTGGTCCTATAAACAATATAATCCTAATCTCTTCCCAGGCTGCCTAGCTAGTTTCTCAAGGTCCTGACTGAACTTGATCCTCCAATGATTCTGAGTTTGTGGCTCGATCCATACCTATTCCCCTTTGCCTATGTTTCTGTCCAATCAGCATCTCTCTTTCTTTCAACGGTGGGGCTGGAGAGTGCTTGGTTATCACCTTTTTCATGATTACAACTGCGACGTTACACCTTGGTAGATGCAGAGGGATATGCCCTATTGTTTGATCCAAAAACTTCAGGCGCATCTACCTTTTCTTTTGCTTTTCTTCTTTTCGATGATATATTGTGTTAATGGCCATGCCCCACTGTAACCCATTGCGGGGGTGCTGGGGTCCTCTGTATGTGAAGGATCACGGCCCACCGGGGGCTTCTTTTTCAGGACTTTCCAGTGCCAAATGAAGAGGGTCATAATTCTTTTCGTCCCCTAGCTCTGTCACTGTGTGCTCAACCCTTTTGAAGCTACTGTTCCTCGTGTCTCCTTTGCGTATCCGGAACTTTACGGAAGAAAATAGCTTTCTTTGAAAAAAACTTTTACAAACTTTTCATGCTAATAAATGAGTTCCTTCATATATTTTATTTTCATGATCAATGCTACTAAAGAAGACTTACGTGGAGCTATTGTGAACTATGTCATGGCCAATTTTGTGGACCGCACATTTGATATCTGGTCTCTTATGAATTTTTTTCAGAGCTCAGAATGAATCTACTTCAGAATATCCACATGGTCCGGTCCCTTTTCATTTTCTCTGGGTCCATCCGGTCATTTCCATCATCAATTAGCACCTCTGCTGTTACTTCACACCCGAGGCCCACGTAGAAAGTAAAACCACCGTTCTCCTGGTTTTGGGCCGCCCTACCCCACCCATCAAAGTTTCCTGCATGACCTTTTTATTTATTTATTTATTTATTTTAAAGCAACTTTTAGCAATGGGGAGAAGTTTTGCCCCAAATGACAAATATGATAACTAAATAGTGGGATGGATGAAATTGTGCTCTTGGACGAATGGTATCTAGTGAGTAGAAAAGAGTAATTCGAATTCCACTGCTTGCGATGTCGGTTAAGTGTTGAGGATTTGTTTTTGTGCCCCTAATTCGGTTAGTGTGTTTCTCAAGATCTATTGATCACGTGCACAAAAACCGGTTGTGTATGGTGGAGGAATAGGATTTAAGGGAATTATGCAAGCTTTTTCTAAAAGCATAGGCTTTCTATGTCGTAGATGGCGCATTTTTAATGAATTTTCAATGCATAGAAAGGTCATAGTATCCAATGTTTACTTAACGCTTTCCTGGCGTTATAAAGGAAATAAAATAGAAAGGAAAACAAGAAGAGGTGAAAAATTGAACTCGAGTTGAGACGATAAGCAACTCGCACGGTGTAGTTTGAGAGTAGGAAACCCCACTTGCGCAATAATCTCCTCTTGACCACATCCCTTCGGCCTTTTATTCAGAATCTTGGATAAAATATGACAAAACCATATTGAATTCCAGGACCACCCCTAGGATTCCGTGTCCCCATCCCTCTTACAAACTTGGTTATAATGGTTACTGTTTGCCAAGATAAAGGACGGAGGTGTAAAGTGTCAAGACTCTTAAATCAGGTGAGCAGTGACGAAGTTAAGAATTTATCTTAGAAGGCTAAAATAATACTATAATATTCTATTTTTATTTTTATATTATATGATTTGCTATATATATAAAATATAAAAAAGTTGTATAAATACAACTCAGATTATGAAAAATATTCTCAAAGAGTTTTCTTGACTTGAGAATATATAGCCAGCTTTTATATTAGTTAAACATTGAGTATGCTGTAAAGACAATAGAGATAATACAAAAGTAGATATAAACAAGAGAGTTTAAAAAAAATACAAGAGGAGAAAATACTAATATTTCTAAGTTTAAAAATATACTCATATTCTCTATTTTTAACTCTCAAAACTTTTTACTATTCAAAAGTTAGAGTTTTAAGAAAAATTTCTTTTGAAGATTTAAGTTGAATCTAGAATTTTTTTAGTCCTATAAATGTGTTTTTAAAATCTATCTAAACTAAAAATGATAGGTTATTGTTAAATATTCAAGGTCAAAATTTATATTTCAAATTCATAAGAGGCTAAAAAATGGTTTGAGGGTAGATTTTTGAAAATTTTGAGGAGACACTTTTCAAAATCTTTGGGGTGTCATGGCCCCCCCTCCCTCTGCAACTGCATATGGATGTAAAATATAATTAACCCTATAAATTTGAACAACGACAAATAAGTGCAACACATTTCCCTATTATCATTTGGAACTCTACGTCTTACCATGTGTAGAGTCCCAAACACAAGAGATCAGCATGTAACTACCATTCTGCCACAAATAACTGAAAACTAACTCTTGCTTCCCGAGATGAGAATCAGTCAATCTCTTTCCCTCTTATATGGCAAATTTCCTTTTATGGCTAGCCTGAATTATAGCTACTACCTCAGATTGACACAAACCATTCGATGGCAGCTTCACAACAGTTAAATTGGAAAAACAGAGACAGAGACACAGCTTAAGATTTCTTCGTATCAATTCAACCCAACACTTGAGATCAAGGAAAGGAAACAAGAACAAAGGGTGCATTCAAAATCAGTCAAAATAGGGGATAAGAAAGGAAATGAGGCACTCGAAGCAGAGGAAAGGAATAGTTTATCCTCTGCTGGATCATCACCTAGGCAAGAACTAGGGTCCCGGAGTGGAGCTCCGTTGATAGATGGTATCGTCTTGGAGACCCCGACGGAGCTCCATCATGCGCCAACGAAGTTGATAGAGACCAATGCTGGGGATTATCCTCCTCCAAAAAATTTTGAAGACGTAAAATATATCTGTTATTCAGAGACTGCGAAGCTATGGGCAATTGCAGGCCCTATAGCGTTCAACATTTTGTGCAACTATGGGATAAACTCCTTTACGAGTATATTTGTTGGACACATCGGAAATGTGGAGCTCTCTGCCGTCGCAATTTCCCTGTCTGTCATAGCAAACTTCTCTTTTGGCTTCTTGGTTAGATTCTGCCATCTGTAGATTCGTTTTTCCTCCCAGTTTCTATCTTACATTTTCTCCTATTCCATACTTGTACATTTCGTGTATTATTCTTTAAGGTTTGTAGCAAACAAAATACGTGTTAGTGTTCAAATAACAAAACTCTTCATGCAAGTGTTAGCTCGATTGTACATCTGGTGAAAAAAAATTTAACCCTTCGATTGCCAAAAATGATGCAGTTTTGTTTTGTGTATAATTTTACGTATCCTTCTACTTGCAACTTCTTTGCTCTTTCCTTTTCTTTTCTTTTCTTTTTCTTTCATCCTTTCAAACCAGTGTGAAATGAAATATGTCCTTAGAATTCAAGAACAGAATAAACTCGTGGGGGGTTCTAGCAAAATTTCTTGCTCTCCACATGAAATAAAGCATGAGCTATTTTCTGGGTTAGCTTTCTCTTATCACTGTCCCTTAGGTTTGGACATATATTTAGTTGCATGGAAACCTTGTTTTTTCCTCTGTTGTTACATCACTAAACCGTTGAAGTGATTCATAATTATTCTATCAGAATGAATGAAAGTATTTTACCGACCCTTAATCTTTGTTAAACGAAATCGCAGCTTGGTATGGGAAGTGCACTGGAGACTTTATGTGGTCAGGCCTTTGGTGCCGGGCAAGTGGAAATGCTAGGGGTATATTTGCAGCGTTCGTGGATAATTCTCTTTTTGGCCTGCTTCTTCCTTTTGCCTCTCTACCTATTCGCCACGCCAATCCTCAAACTCCTTGGACAAGAAGATGACATTGCAGAACTTGCTGGAAGGTTTTCCATGCAGACTATCCCTCAAATGTTTTCACTTGCTATCAACTTTCCTACTCAGAAGTTCTTGCAGTCACAGAGCAAGGTTGGAGTTCTGGCGTGGCTTGGTTTTGCGTCTTTTGTCCTACACATTGGCGTCCTATATCTCTTCATTACATTGTTTGGCTGGGGTACTGCTGGTGCTGCTGCTGCCTATGACATATCGGCGTGGGGCATTGCTTTGAGTCAGGCGTTTTATGTTGTTGGTTGGTGCAAGGATGGGTGGAAGGGATTGTCATTGTTGGCCTTCAAAGATATGTGGGCGTTCGTGAGACTCTCCATTGCTTCAGCTGTGATGATTTGTCTAGAGATTTGGTATTTCATGACCATAATTGTTCTGACCGGACATCTGGAGGATCCTATCATTGCAGTTGGCTCCCTTTCAATTTGGTAAGACAACATTTATTCGTTTTAACTCCTTAATTAACAACCTTGGAGACCAAGTGGTCACTTGGAACAGGCGAACTCTCACAATTTCTGTTACCAGCTCGAGAAAGATAAAAGGACAACAGGTCGTGGGAAAAAGACTGCATGTTCGAAAAGTACCTCAGTCATTCTCGAGAAAATCAGATGTGACATTCTTGTTTGCTTCTTTTAGTTTCTTTTTCGGATAACGAGATAAATCTAAACACTTATTCGCTCACGTGCATTAAGTTTGGACAGACCTAACCTAATATTATCACGAATTAAATTTAATGTCACGATAAATTTTAGAGAGATTAACCGGCTTACTGACCAAACTCCGATTATAAATTTCATAAAGTACTCCAATCAAAACCAGATGTGACAATTTTTATTTGCTGCTTTTAGTTTCAGCATTACAAGTTTGATCTAAAGAGTACGGAAATTAGTATATGGCTATATAATACAGTTTTCAAAAATCACTTTTCCGATTCCAAGTATTAAGTGTTAATTTTTGTTTTGTTTTTTGATGTTTCAGCATGAATCTGAATGGGTGGGAAGGCATGTTGTTTATTGGCGTCAATGCTGCAATAAGGTTCGAGGAAAAAAAAAAAAAAAAGAGAGAAGAAACTTCATTTTTTCTTCAACAACTCATGCTTGCTTCTCGGATCATGAATAACCATTTTCCTTTGATTCATTTCCAGTGTTAGGGTTTCCAATGAGCTTGGATCTGGACACCCCAAAGCAGCGAAGTACTCGGTCATTGTCACAATCATCGAGTCTCTCTTCATTGGGATTTTCTTCGGCACCCTTATCCTGGCTGCTAAAGACTATTTTGCCATCCTCTTTACAGGCAGCAAAGAGATGCAACGGGCTGTTTCCCATTTAGCAGTTCTTCTTGGTGTAACCATGATACTTAACAGTGTTCAGCCTGTCATATCAGGTAAAGAGAAAGCCAACAGCATAACATATTAGAATTTTTTGCGATTTTCTACTTGAATTACATAGTGCAATTTGGAGAGAGAGAAACATAATAGGTGGATCCTAAACAATCTAGTGTTGTCCATGTAAAGTTTTATGCAACATAAACCTACAATGAGATTCGCTTGTTATATCTTATCTCTCTTTGAATTGCATCATACAATTCAGACAGAAAATTACAGAAAATCTTAGTCTCATCAAAACCATGCACCCAAATGTTGTTTGTTTAGCACAGGAAAATTGGAAATCAAGCATGACCATGATATCTTTGCAGGCGTTGCTGTTGGAGGAGGTTGGCAAGCTTTAGTGGCTTATATAAACTTGATTTGCTATTACGCTATAGGACTCCCTCTTGGCTTTCTTCTTGGGTACAAGGTTAAATTTGGAGTGAAGGTAAAAAATATCACTTTCACTTGCCTAATCCAACAGGAACTTTTACTGTAGCACTTGATTTTAGTTTCTTTTTTTTCTTTTTCTGACGCTGTAGGGAATCTGGATTGGCATGATTTGCGGGACATTCTTACAGACACTGATCCTGGTGTTCATCATTTGTAAGACTAACTGGAAGAAAGAGGTCAGAATGATTACATTCATCACTTTCTCAAAGATTGTTTAGACAATACCTACACATTTTCACTGCTACATGGGCTAGGGGAGTTGCATGTGGAATACAAAATCTTACAAAGATTATCGAGCAATATGAAATCTCTGTCTTTAATCATTTAAACTTGAATTGCAGGTAGAAGAAGCATCAGAAAGAATGAGGAGGTGGAGCGGCCAAGATGAAGGCTTAGATACGATATAAAACTCAAGAGTGTAACCTTTGATTGCCGGTGACATCCATACTATTTATATTCCTTGAAATGCCAAAATCGAGCATGACAGTGTAGATTTGTATTACTTATACCTAATCATTTGTTTAGACCACTAGATCAGTTAAAGCTAATGACAAGCAAAATTTCATACATCCAGACTTGAAGGAAAATTAGACATCAGGGGTTAGAGATAAACTTACGTGTACTTACTCGATCATATCTTTCCTACCATTTGATTATCTCTATCTCTATATCAAAATCAACTTGCCAATATTATCATGCCAATCTCAGAGAAGATTTTGTTTTGTGGGGGGGGCGGTTGGGTTTCTTTTCTGACAAAAATCATGGTGAACTTAGCAACTCCATAAGTATTTATTTTCCCTTGGAAGAAAGCCTACTCGCTGAGATTTTTAACAGAGGATTAAGGTACATTTATACAGGGTTAGTTTTTTTTTTTCTTTGTTCTTGTTCTGCCCTTTTCTTATAACAGGGAGAATATTTGGGAGCTATTGGTTTTTTGATCTTTTATGTCGTGGGTCATCCCACTACTTGCGATGTATACGCTTACAAAATACTGACTCATAAACTCGAGTTCAAGCCCTCCTCCAGCCCAAGGAAGAATATCATCCCATTACCTTGGAGATTCAGCTTGATGTCTCAGTTTCCAAATTTTCCAGTTCAATTATAGCGTTAAATCCAAATTCTTTCCCAGCAGTGAACAATGACTTCAGTTCTTCTGCCGTTTCGGTTGTGCTGATTTTGTTCTCCTTGACCTTGATATTTTCCTGGTATTGAGTTAGGGGTCCAAATGATTAATTGAATTTTTCAAAATAGACGCATTTACCAAGTTGTCATGACACGACGAATTACCTTCTTTACATAATCGGCCATGGTTGAGTTAACTATTTCTTGTATGACAAACTTGGTGACACGCTCCTCACCAAGTATCTGTAGGAGGAAGCTCTTCGGGACCTGGGGGAAGCCAAAAGTTTGTCATCTCACAAAGCAGAAGTGAAGTGTATGCAAGTATGCAACCACAGAAAATCCAAAAGCAAATAGATCCAAAAATTGATAAAGATGACAGACTAGCTTAGATTAAGACATTTTAAACGCATCAAAAATTGCCATCTCTCCCACTAGGTTGACAATCATATGTAGGAGACATGCAAGAGCACCACACATAAATACACGTGAGATGCTAATCAGATTAATTACATACCAGAAATTCATAAAGACCAGGCATCTGGAGTTCATCTATACGTTTACACTAGTTCTTCCTAATGTGTTTATATTAAAATTATACGGTACTAGTCAACATTGTCCGGTTTAAAGTTTAAAGGTGGTGAAATAATAGTATTGGATTTTCTGGTGCGACAAGCTCCTTTGACACATTACAGCCCCTAACTTAGATTCCTTTGTCCATGTGGCATACTTGCAGACAATCGATAAGGGTGGAGGTTGGGATCTAAGGTTCTATAAGGAGGGTGTTGGTAGCAGAGTTTACGCCTTATGGTAGGAACAGTACGATGGTGACAATTCCGTTTTCCCTGGACACCCGAAATAGCCTCTACTGTATGAAATGCAATTTTAGAAGTCAAGATCAATGAAACCACAGTTTGAGGATAGGATGTTAAAATATGTTGATCCCCTCTCTAAGTAACCAACATTTGAGACCAAATTAAAGTCTTTGAAGAGTAAAGGATAACCAGAGGTGAAATGTTTTGAGAAAAAGCATAAAAAAAAATGAACACCGGAATTCAGGAAATGTCAAACGGTAGTTTTTGTCAAAAATCCCAAGGTTAGAAGCCACTTGCCTGTGATGTTTTCCCTTGAGTAGCACCAGTGCACAAGCAAAACCAAATATTGTTAGAATTCGTGTATTGACAAAGTAATAAGCTGCAGAAAACACAAATTTTGAAATGAAAGGACAACAAAGATACTCTCATTCTAATCTACCTGTATCTTTGGAACCTAACACACAGAAGTCCCAATGTTCCATTGAAAAAGAGGGATTTTTCCAAAGAGAATGGATTATGGGAGTGTGTGACTTGAACTAGATTAGTCCTTGCAGATACATTTTGAAGGCTTATCCTCAAGGCTACTTCAGGTGCTCGTTCACTTTATCGGTCATGCCTAGCCAGGTTCAGAACATCTGTTCCTTAATAGTATATATCGATCCTTTCAAAGTTAAAAATAAAAAAATCACTTGACCCCTTCCCCCCTTTTTTTCTGGAGGGTACAATCTCAAATGAATCATTTTTACTTAAGGTTTATATACTTCTATTTAAAGTATAAAAAAGCAGTAAACCTAGAATAAACAGTGCAGTGGCAAAAAAAAGCTCGGTACTTCCATAATCTCATCATATTGTTTTGTTTTTCCATTCCATATTCCCCCAGTCTCGAATAACAAGAAGTTGGAGCAGATCTTTGATCTTTTATTAGCATTCCCTTCCTTGGATTGGGCCGCATCCATCCAGAATCCAGTGAACAATTCATTTTGATAAGATAGATAGATTGCCTCCTTTTTTTCTCTTGAATAAATAGATTGCCTCCAATTGGTCACATAGATTACAAAAAAAAAAAAAAGATTTGAGCCATAGAATTTCTCAATTCTGACACAAGGTACTTATTAGATCTAAGAAAAAGGTTTATCAGCTCTATGGGATTAAATCCCAAGTTCTTGAGAATTAACTGAAAGGTAAGAGCCACCAGTTGAGCTGTAAAAAGTGTAACTAAAATCCTAAAACAGTCGCATTCACATAGAACTACAAGTCCTTTTTGTTTTGAGTTATATTATATAACATGGGAGGCAGTAAAATGAATACATTATTTCTTTGGTGCCTCAAACCTAAATAAGAATAGTAAAGCTATCTGATGCAATTCTAAGAATTCGGGTACAGAACACATGCATATATATACAAAGATATGTATATTTGTGTCTCATATAACTACAAGTCTACAAAGCACCTAAGAATTTCCAGCTATGATTCATAAAATCAACCATATCATTCTAGATCTTTTGAATCCACCTGTGCCCCTCCAGGAAAAAGGACCCCTTATCTTGAGAAACTTCATACCATGAGTATATCATTTTTTTCTGATCAGAAAACATGTATAACAAAAAGTTACAACTTGAACAACTTAATCAGGGGGAAATCAGTAATACCTCCTTTTTGCCTACGAAATCCTGGAACTGGAGGTGCTGTGCGAGCTAAATTTGCCAAAACTTGATCAAATACTTTTTGCGTCTCATCCCCAGTCAACTCCACTCTTAGCTACCAATTGAACATCACGAGAATTATAAAAAAAGGTCCACTAACACCTCAATACAGCAAAATCCAGAAGAATGCTGAAATCTGGGCAATAATTCCGCAAAGGTTAAAAGGAACCTTTTGTTGCCTCCAGGACCAAGCATTTTTTAGGTATTTGCAGGTATTGTTTTAGCAACATCGACAAGCAAGAAAAAAGATACTTCGCAATGGCTTTCCCGTTACATTTACCAAAGACATAAATGGCAACTTCCATGGCTAACTAGATAAGCTAGTGTTTTGAATTTCCAATAAGCATAGAAGAGCAACAGTTTTATGTTCTCCTCTCACTCATTTTCATCAATTGAAATACTAACCTTTTAAACAATATGCAGAATATAGAACTCGAGGAGCCAAACAAACTGGGCCAAATGAAGAAGAACTTGATCAGTTGAACTTCGTAATTATGAATTAATATTCACAGTCATTGCAGGGAGGGTAAAAAACTGGTTTAGTGAAAACTACTACTTGCTGATGGATATTGACACTTAAATTTCTAGTTTCACCTACAAATGAATAACAACTCCAACCAATCACATCATGGTAGAGAAAGATCCAAAGAACATTACAGCCATTAAAATAATCTGATTCGTTCTCCATAGACAGGTTATCAGTAAAGAAAAACTGAAAAATAAATTTTTAAGCCATGTAAAAATCTTTGATATATAAGGTCTGTGCTTCAAAGTCACCGATCAGTGATGAGCTTGACCCAGCTCAGATCCCTGGAAACACACAGTTGGAACAAATCCTAACAGTTAATTGTTAGGGAGGAAGATTCATTCAAGATAAAAAAAAGGAAGGAAAAACCTATTGACTGGCACAGTATGCAAGAATAAAGCAATAGGAAGGAAACGAACATCAAAGCAATCGTCCAAAACTACCACTAATGCTTAGAGAAACATCATATCATCACTTCATAGAAAAGTAAAGACGAGTAATTGGGGATGAACAATCAACAACACAGATGCATAATACAATTTGATCTTGCAGGCTCACTTGTATCTTATTTTCATCTTGAGACTCAATAACTATCTTAGCATCTCTCAACGTTACTGCATTTCCCTTCTGATCTGTAATAGATGCCTCTAAACCTACAACACCAAATTACCGATTACAGACAATAGAACAAGTGTAGGAGTCAGAGATGTCCAGACTTCCGATCAATCAACCTGATAATATAATAATAGAAAAGACAGAATGAGAACGAACAAAGAAACTGAACATAATCATGATCAGAGTCTGCAGTGAACTTCACCAGAACTAGATGCAGCTATCTGTTTGGGCAAACGTCTTAGATCCCTCCTATGGGGACTACTAGGAAATACTAACCTGAAAATAACAAAAATATGTAAATAAATGCTTCTCTAAGAAAAATCTACAAAATCTTGAAACAATAGCAAATTAAATACAATCCAGCTTGGTATGGTGATATCACAAGGCTTAAGGAATTTCGATACAACAAACTAAAAGTTTGGCATGCAACATTTTTGATGTAGGAGAAGTACGAAGCTGGGGAAGTAAAGTTGGGAAACGAAGTAACCTAACTAAAAGTTGATGCGAACACACAGATGCACATAAAAAAGGGATCTGTTATTTAGCATCCTATAAGGGGGTAATGCAAATAAATCACTACCCTCGAGATCTGTAGAAGAGGTCAGCATGTACATATTGCCTTAATGTAAATCTTGTTCTTTTACAATAGGTTTACTGTTCAACAGGTAAATCAATTTAAGAAGCATATGTAAACTAGGCAATACAGAAAGACTAGTAATTTCAAACTCAATGCATCATAGGATTATTCATTGATGTAAACTGTTTCCCAAAATGTGATTTCTCATATGATATCCTGGTATGATCAGGCACACAAAAAGAAATTACTCTAGATAACGGAAAGATTTTTGACATTTCATAGATAATTATGTTTTTGACACTATGTATGTTCCCTTTGCGGTTCATACAAAACCAAATCAGTTTGGATCACAATAAGCTGAGCATACACCATTGGAGGGAGTAAAAAAACTTGTCTCAATTACTCCTCTTGCATTATGCGATAAAAGAAGATATATCTATCAAATAAGCATACGAATCTAAGAAAAAATTACTTAAATTAATGACTTACCTCCCAAGCAGAAATTGCTGTGAATTGCAGAAATTGATGCATGTGGAGTTTCGACATGTGAGAACATTAATGCGGCAGCTTGTTACAGAAGGTTGCTGGCGAAGACAATCCAGTTGAATTATATAAATATCGGAAAAATGTAATTTGAGGCTTGAACAATCAGAAAACCTTGATCATCTTATGAGGTGGGAGAAGATATCGATGAGACAATATAAAAGGAGAACCCAAAGAATGAAGATGATTAGGCTTTAGAAAGGCCACCTACATCATCCTCAAAGCTCAATAGGCTACATATTAATTGTATGAACTTAATGCATCATACATTATAGGAGAAACAGACACAATCATTGTAGCCTAGTACATCTGACAAAATCGTGACAAGCCACAGTTTTACATAAAACTATGGTCCATAACATCCCCATTACTTGACGACAATACTCAAACGGTGACCAATTGGGTTTCCTAACAAACCATTATTCTGACACCCCACTAATCAATTAGCCAAAAACCGGGAACTAGAAAAGTAGTAACATTTAATCCCATTATTTTTCCTCAAACAGACGCACCAGACGACCACAGCTCTGTTCATGAAATTCCTTAAAGAGCTGTTGGTGATTCTATAAACTGTAGTAAAAGAACCAAAAAAAAAAAACTACTTGGTTTCGTACTCTGGGAGTTCGAAGTTGTCTCAATTCTGAAGGAACAGTCTTCACCGCCGTTGCGATTGAAGCCATTCTGCTTCCTATGTAATGTTTCGTGTTCTCGCAAAAAACTTATCCAAGTTTCGTCCTCCTAATCAACGAGTTGCTGTTTGGTTGCAGTCTTGCAGACGAGCCACAACTGAACGTTGCATCGTAAACGACGCTCTTTTCGCAGCGCAAGATAGGGTCCACAGGGGAGCAGTCGAAAACGCTGACAACCGAGGAGGCAACGACTCGTCGTTCTTTTATTCAAGTTTATCACTCATTTTAGGACGTTTCGGCTCTACGCATTTTCGTATACGATATTTTTGAATAATCGGCCGAACCAAAAAGCACTGCTCTGTGCTCTTTTTGTTCACCCACGCAACAACGTCGTCGTTTCTGCAGCTGAGCGCTGTCTGATAAAGCCGAACGCTAGAGGGAGGAGGAGAAGAAGGAGATAATGGAAATAACCGTTAATACCTTCTTCCTCTGTTTAAGTCCGAAGGTATCCTTCCTCGCTGTCTTTTTTATTTTTTGCCAATCTTTGAGGTTTTTGCACTCTACAGTGATGATTTTACTTCACGAAAATGGGATTTGGTGTAGACAATAAGTCACAAGAAACTCGTAGATGGCTTTGCTCCAAATTTTTCTCGCAGAAACTCGCATTTTTCAGGCCACTTGAGATACGGTTCTCGACCATTTCGCGCACGGTAATACTATTCTCTGAACTTACAGAGCCTTGAGTACTTCGAGTTTGAGAACATTTACTGTTATTAAGAATCTACTTCTTCGTATTTGCTTTAGCACATTTTTTTTCTTGGCTAAATTCCGAGGCTAGAAAAAGTCTGTCATTTTTTTAAGGAGTAAATTCGGGTAGTTTTTTTAACAACCAGTGAAACTTGCGTATGCTTAGAAAAAAAAAATATGTAAAACTTGCGTATGCGCCTTATATTTTTCTTTTACGTTTTCCTTTCAATTCACAGGGGAAGCCATGAATATCTTCCTGCGGTTTGTGCTATAGTATCAGGTGCAAATCCAATTCACTCTCTTCCAAATCGGACTGCTGAGTTTCTGTCTAATGTTTTTGTTGTTTACCGTTCTGCAAAATAATGGTTTGAGTTACTTTCTTAGGTGCGGAAGATGTTGGAGTTTCTTGTTATCAGTTTGATGATTTCTCTGTCACTAGGACAAGTGTCAATGGGGCCGGAGAACTAACGGTATTGCAGAATATCTAGATCCATACTGTAGTCAAGATGATCCTTTCCCTCTTAATTTCTGCTGTTGGATGATCAACAAATTTTTCATGCGGAAGGTCATGATTAGACTCTACAATTATTGATTTCTACCGCAAATTTTCTTCAAAACTTTTTGTCACCAGATACATGTCGAGGTACTTGGTGCCAGAACCCAAGCAATTTTTGACGATGTTTTTGACAAAATGGTTGCTGCAGCCCAGCCAATCCCTGGCTTTCGAAGAGTTAAAGGAGGTAAGAATTTTTTTCCTGGGGAAGATTTTTAAATGGAGATTCATTTCTTTAAATGTTTTTGGAACTACTGATGGTAAAATTTGAAAAATCACCGTAGTCCAGGAGGGGCGGAGCTTTTTTTTTTTTGCAAACTCAAATCAAAAAATGAAAGAAAATCATGAGTCTCTTTTTTAGTTGTGGAAGCTCGGATGCAGCTAATTTACAACAGCAAATGAGCTGCAATGATTGTATGAAGCAAGTCTGCACATATATGCTAGTGTGTTTTTCTTTTCCTCTTATCAATATACTCTAACATCTTCTTGTCATGATTTCTTCCTTTTGGCTATGTTGTATCTGACAAACAATTTGAGGACTACCAGGAAAAACACCAGATGTAAGTTTCTTTGTCTTTTGACTCTGCTTCCGCTTGCAGTCAACTTATTTGACGTATTGTTATTAGTAATTTAAGTGGTGAATGGTTTACAATTGGAAGTTAAGTGAGGATGTCTCGGTGTGGCATCCTTGGGACACATCATCCACTCTAACACTTACCAGCCACACGTGATACATGCTCCTTACAGATCAAAGAGCTTGGAAAATGGTTGTTGGTACACGTATCTGATATTTGAAGTTCGTTTGTTAGATGTAGTACACTATCTTCCTATCAATGAAATATCGGTTCATCATATTGAAGTTGGTAACATGTGTGTACTGAACAACTACAAACATCTCTATACTCTAAGCTAACTTTTTGGCAGCGGGACTTGTACTTTTTCTCTTTCAAGTTTTAGAAGTGGTTGTTCTTTGGAGGAGACCATTATGCCCTGTTCTGCTTAATTTCTGGCCTGGTAGCTCTTTTATTTCGTAATATGGAGAAGCCAAATAGCTCCTCTGGATCATTTAAGGTAGTTTCCATCATATCCATGTGGTTGCACCCATCTAAACCACCCAACAGGGACACATGCATGAACCAGCAGAGATTGATACCCACTGACATGCATGCATGCGTTCATATATGATGACTCTGAGCTGCATGCAGTGCACGTTTTGGTTTTGTGATAGTTTTAGAGACAGAGAGACAGAAAGAGAGATTAGTACTGCTTACATGCGTAGACGAATTATCAACTAACCTACTTTACATGTGCCTTGCTATTGATATGCACGTAAGCATAAACATAAGACACACACAAGCATTGCAGGTTAATAATTTTGTTGACTGGAGAGGTTGCATTTCACTTTTTTTGGTGTTTACAGATACCAAGAGACATTCTTTTGGAAGTCCTTGGACCTTCTGAAGTTTACAAGCAAGTAATCGTGGCAGTAATGAATTCTTCCATAGGGGAATTTGTAGAAAAGGTAATAGTTATTAAATTGGATTTGATTCAGTAATTTGTGTCAACTAGATATGGGAAGGTTTCTTCTTTACTTGCATTTGCTTCATTTAAACAATGCTTGCTTCTTACTTTGATAAATTAGCTTCATATTAGCCATGCTTTATATAATAGTAGGTAAATCCTGTCAAAAGAATTCCAATGCTTGCACTTGATGTTATGAAATTCAAATCTTCATTTCCAATTGTTGAACCTTATAAAAGAATATATTTTTAAGAGATAACCAACCTATTTTTCGTACACCAAAATTGACCTTTTCTAATATCATACTTCCTGTAGCATTTTAGGAAGTCTAACACACGTATTGAATAATGGAAACCAGGAATTGTATTGTTTGTTTCAGTGCCTGGCATGTTAAATCCTAATAGCTTGTGCATAGTTCGAACCGTGTGGCATTGTCTAGTATTAGATATGATAGGAGATTAAAGGATCTTTTGAGTGGGTGTTCAACGTCAAAGACAATAGCTTTACTCTAGATATGCATGTCCACCATATTTCAACTATGTTCATTTGTAATTTGTTTTGTCATGATGGGTATTATCTTTGTTCATTGCTTCGAGGAACTTTGTTTAGGGGAATAGGCGCCTTTTTTTCTAGTAAACCTGCATTTGGTAGTTCTTCCATCACCCTTATCATTTTGCCTGTACTTGACCTATATTGATGCTGAACTGCATCCTAGCAGTGCGTTATCCTAGAACATGATCACCTCCTCCTCTCTTGAAGATTGGGGATATTTTTTTTCTAAGCAATGGTGGTGGATTTCATTTCCCAATAGGGGAATACAAGGTGCTTAGTACAATCGGGCCTCCAGGGCAACAGTTACATTTTACAGGGGCACACAAGCCTATCTCTTGAAGATTGGGGATTTTGTGGTGTTTCCAATCACATGTTGAAGGAAAGGTTTAAATTTTGCGATTTTAAATTTTTGCAGGAAGGTTTAAAAGTTGGCAAAGACTTGAGAATTGAGCAGAGTTTCGAAGATCTTGAAACCACATTTGAGGCAGGTGAAACATTCAGCTTTGATGCAGTCATCCAGCTTCAAGAAATCAGCTGAAGTTGCAACATCCCTTCAATTAGATTTCAGAAGGAAGTTGTACGAAAAACTGAATGTGTTTAAACTAAAAAGTGGTCAACTCCTTCAGTTCCATAATTGTTTACGGCAGCAGCCTCTCGGCACCAGCTTTTGTCGCAATTCTAGTAAAATGATCAGTCTAGACGAATCACTCGGCCAGAAGATGAAAAGCTTGATTATAATGCAAAACAAATGGAAGCAGTAGTTGCTTACCCAAAAGAAAAAAATAAATAGAAGATGTAGTCAATGGCCCTAAAGTTTGTTAGGATGCAGCCATTCTTCCTGAAGCAAGTGATTAGTATTGTCCCCAAAAGAAAAAAAATTATTTCCCTAAGCCAATTCTTCGAGCACTATTTATTTTTTTCTAAACTAAAATTGCAAGCCTCATTTAACTTGTAACTACAAAAAAAGTTTTGCCGTAAGATGTGACATGGGCTCAGAATTTTTCAGCCACTTATTTCCTTTCAACTGAATAATAACCTTTTGGACTATTCGAGGTGGTAGCTCATTGATGATGGGCTCTGGTTAGAATTCAGGGGTTAGGTCTCTCTTGAAAGTTTTAATCTTAACAATTTCATTTCAACTGAACAATAATCTTTTGGACCATTGGAGGTGGTGGCTTACTGATGATGGGCTCTGGTTAGAATTCAGGGGTTAGCTCTATGATGCAAGTTCGAAATTTGACAATTTCACTTAAACTGAACAATAATTCTTTGGAACATCTGAGGTGGTGTCTTACTGGTGATGGGCTCTGGTTATAATTCAGGGGTTAGGTCTCGATGAAAGTTTGAATCTTGACAATTTCATTCTACTTTGGATGGTCCTAACATATGCATGTGCTTAGTTTTTTTTTTTTTTTCTAAGCGTGCATGTGCTTAGGTTTGTACATGGCTGATGATAACATCAGACCTTTTTTCTTAGAAAAAAAATAAATAATGAATAATCATCCTTTAGTTACTGGTTAATTACGATTCGGTTGGATTCGGGTACGTGGATCGCCCGATCCGTTGCCAACGAAAAAAATTTGACACCAAATAGAACGAAACTACGAAGGAAAACAAAGGAAGAAAGAAACGTTTTTATTGTTTTTTGTTTGGTTTTGCTATTCTCAGAGAAATAGAGGAGAGAGGGACGGGGACTGCTCGTATTTGAGTTGCGACTACAGAAGTTTTGCTGGGCGATTACATCTCAACCACAACCTTCATCATGGTTATTATCTTTCCTCCCTCCCCTTAATATTTTTTTTGTTGGGTTTCAGTATAGCGAAACTTCTCCTTCGGTTTCTTAAATCCAAGTTTTTTATTTTTATTTGTATTGTTGGATTCTCTCTATTTGCGGTTGATTTGTGCACGCTTTGTTTTGTGTTTTGTGACTGGGCCTTGTTTCGCTACATTTTTGTTGTTGTTGTTGGTTTTGTTTGTTCAGGTACTTCTACAGCTAGACCCTTTTCTAAATGAACTCACTAGCATGTTTGAGCGCAGTACCGAGAAGGGTTCTGTTTGGGTTACTCTTAAACGATGTATGTGCGGATCTTTTTTCTTCTGCAATCCATTTCCTTTTAGATGGGTTGATGAATTCTTGGGTTGTTGTTTAATCAATGCTTTTCATTCCTGTCATGTTGTAGCATCCTTGAAGTCTAAGGTGCAGAAGAATAAAATGGCCACTTCTGGTGAAGCAATTGAGTCTAGGTGCCATATCCGTGCCACTGATGGGAAAAAGACAATTTCTACTTCAGTATGTAACTTTTGCACCTTTGTACTCATTGCTTGCTCTTCTATTTTTTAGCTTCTAAAATTATGCTTGAGAACCGAGGCTATTCTGGAATGGGGTAATGTTTTTTAGCCCAATGCTAGTATGAGCTTTTTGTCTTTTTTTTTTTCCTAAGCAGTATGAGCTATTTACTTAGTTCTGAGTATTGTGGCTTTATTGTCTAACTTCTCTGCGGATCTGCGGAGGTCTATTGTCAGTTGTTGAGTTGTACTGTACTTTTAGTTCTGAGATCTGAAAGATGTATCCGTGTTGTTTATTGTTTCATGTGATTCAATATGATGCAGCCATATATAGATGTTTAATTGAAACTATGGGTACCACAGGAATGTTAGTGTTTAGAAGAGATTCATTCGAACCTATTTGCAGAGAGACCTATTCCTTGAAGTAATTAATTGTGAGAAATGGAAAAATTACAATACCATTGAGGAAAACGTGGGTGGTGACTTTTCCCCCATGCTTTGAAGTCTAAAAGACTGGGGAGATTGTATGAGGCTCATGAGGAATAGTTAGAATGGAGTTCTTTTAAAGGATCAACCGATTGATAGATAAGAAAAGACTGAGGCCGTTTTGTTGGGTAGGGGAAATGGGTGAAGCTCTTATTGCTTTTGTTGGAAGCTGAAGGATAGGCGATTGGTGTACTCCAATGTCCTCTACAATGTGATGAATAGAACATGTTTAATTGTTAGTGTAAAACTTGAGATACCGCATCCCCAATAGGCACTCCTTGAACAGACTCACACACACACACACACACATAGAGAGGAAGGTAGGGAGGGAGGAGGGAGGTCCTAGCTAGAACGATGCTAATTGGAGTTTCTTGGTAGAAGCTAATCTGGTCATATGGGTAGCTGTAGTAATATGTTCTCACAGCTTCTAGGAATTTGTTGGGCAAGTTAAGATAATCTGTGCTATCATGTTTCTAGGAGTAGGGGAACGTGTGGAAACCTGGATTTAAGGATAAAGGCTAGTTAGAATTGAAGGCATTTCTACCCATGAGTTGATTGTCATCAAGCTGCATCTTATAGTAATCCTGGTACTTTTAGGTTGTTTTCTTGGTAATTAATTTATTCATGCATTTGAGAACTCTATCATGGGTGATTGGTTAATTCTGGATAGTCTGGTGCTGCATTATGCTCATCTTGGAGTGGTGAATTTAATGGAGCATTAGTAAAAGGAACTAGCGCGTGTGATGTGATTGACATTATACTGTCACGTTTGATAGTTATTTTCCCGAAAAGTTACCGTTTGTCTATAAGATGTGCTCTTGCTCTGAATGTTTTCAAAGATTCTTCAATTTGGAATACTGACACTTGAAGAATAATTCTTCCATCTTTTGTGTCTATTGTTTTTGGAGTTGATGTGGAGAAGGTACAGCATTGTCACATGGCATATCCTGTCGTATGCAATATAAAGGCCTTTGATGTGATACAAGAAATCGGATCATCTCTTTTTATGCAGTATATGAAATTGCTCGTACTTGAGTACAACCTTATCATTTGGGATATCATGTATTGTGCGTGAGGAGAATGCTTTTGTGTGTGTACAAGGAACTCTGGTTATCTGTTTTACCCAATATTTGGAATTTGCATGTAATGAAGCAAGAAAATACTTTTTTAGACAAGAGAATTGTAAAACACAAAGAAAATGTAAGTGTATTGGGTAGATGGTTCTGTCGGATCATTTCCCGATCATGTTGGAGAATGGTAGATTTGGCGGAAGGAAGAAGCCATTCCGATTTGAGAATATGTGGCTTAAGGACGATGGCTTTGTGGACCGAGTGAAAGAGTGGTGGGCCTCGTATGATTTTTCAGGAACTTCCAGTTTCGTGATAGATTCAAAGCTGAAGGTTTTGAAAAAAGATCTCAAGGTGTGGAATCAGGAGCTATTTGGGGATATTTCATTTAGGAAAACCACTTTACTCCGAGAATTGAATTCCCTTGATTGTTTGGATAAAGGGGAAATTTTGGATGATAATAGCAAGGAGCGGAAGTTGGTGGTGGAGGGGAGTTGAATCATTTGATTGAGTTGGAGGAGTTTCATTGGAGACAAAAATCAAGAGCACGTGTTGTGGAACTGAAGGATCCAGCTTGTGGCTGGATTTCTGGAAGACAGAATATAGGCCAAGAATTGATCTCCTTTTTCTCTGGATTGTATACTTCAGGCAGACCTATTATTCCATCAAATTTGGATGATCTCGTGGAGTCTATGATAACGATGGAAGAGAATGAGGAGCTGATTCGTATTCCGGATAGGGAGGAAATTTGGGAAACTTTAAAAACAATGCATCCGGATAAGGCGCCGAGTCCTGATGGGCTGACTGTATTTTTTTCAGGCAATATTGGGAGATAGTTGGGGATGATGTAATTGCTACGGTGTAGGATTTCTTTGTGGAGGGTCGTCTTTTGCCTGAATTGAACTTTACAAATTTAGTCTGGATCCCTAAGGTCGACAACCCCTCTATGGTTAGTCAGTATAGACCTATGTAATGTGATTAACAAGCTTATTTCTAAAATTTTAACGGAGCGGCTTAAGAAGGTGTTGCCGAAGCTTATTTCTCCCTATCAGTTAGCTTTTCTGCCGGGAAGGTTGATTTAGGACAATTATATTGTGGCGGCTGAAGTGTTTAATAGTATAAACCATAAAAGGGGTAGGGGATGATGGATGGCGGTGAAGGCTGATTTGGAAAAGGCATATGATCGGGTGGAATGGCAATTTCTTCTTGTCGTCATGAGAAATTTTGGGTTTCATCCGGTGTGGATTAATTGGATTCAGCAATGTGTCTTCTTCACAATTCTCAGTTATGTTGAATGGTAGTTCATTTGGGAGGTTTTCACCTACTCGTAGTCTTCGTCAAGGTGACCCACTCTCTCCGCTCTTATTTCTTTTGTGCACTGAAATTTTATCTCTGTTGTTATTAAAAGAAGAGGCTGCTGGAAATATTACGGGTATTAAAGTGGGAAGAAATGCTCCGGTTATTTCCCACCTCCTTTCTGCGGATGATTTGCTGTTATTTGCCAAAGCAAATGTGAGGAATGCTTTGGCTATTGATAAATGCCTTGAGGTGTATATGGGGTGGTCTGGGCAAAAAATTAATAGAAGTAAATCTTCTATTTATTTTAGTAAAAATTTTCTAGACCTTCAGCTATGCCCATTAGTTAGTTACTCGGTCTGAAAAGGATGCCGGTTATGGCAAAGCATTTGGGGATGCCTTTAATTTTTCCACGTTCTAAGTATAAAGCTTTGGCTGATCTGAAAGAGCGTATTTTTGCCAAGATTGGTGGTTGGAAAGCTCGGCTCCTTTCTCAAGCAGGGAGGGCCACTATGTTGAGGAGTGTTGCATTTGCTTTACCTGCATATTCTATGGGTTTTGTTACTTTTCCCCAAAGATGGTGTGTTGAAGTGGATAGGGGCTTTAAAAATTTTTGGTGGGGTTTCAAACCTGAGAAAACCAGAAATTTATCTTTAAAATCTTGGGACTCTATCTGTGTTCCAAAATCTTTGGTTGGATTGGGTATTCGGGGTATGACTGATCTCAATAGGGTTTTAATTTCTAAGCTTGTGTGGAAATTTTAACAAATCTTGATTGTCTTTGGGTCAGTTTGTTAAAGAGCAAATATTTGAATCATATTGCGTTGAGGGAGGCTGTGGGGGGACCGAAAAATTCTTGGGTATGGCAGAGCATTATTAAATGGAAAGATTTAATCAATGTGGGGATGTGTTTTGTTGTGGGAAATGGGAGAGATATCTCGGTTTGGGATGATCCATGGCTTCCAACAATTCAAGGTTTTAAACCTTCTTCTAGTAATTTGGATGCTAAGTTGTTGGTTTATGTTGTAGCTGATCTTATTGATTCTGATTTGGGTCAGTGGGATAGATCACTAGTTTGGAGATTATTTGATCAAAGGCAGGCTGAAGCTATTTTGCAAATCCACCTCGGGAGTTCTAATTGAAAGGATGAATTGATGTGGATTCCAAATAAATTTGGATGTTTTTCGGTAAAGACAATGTATTGGGAATTGATGAAAGTTAAAAATTTTCCTACTTCTCCTGTGGAGGTTGGGTGGTGGAAGAAATTATGGAGGATGCAAGTGCATGAAAGATTTAAATTGGCTTTGTGGAAATTGTTGTGGGATGCTGTTAGTACAAAGGGCAATGTAATGCATAGAATGGGGTGTACTGTAGATGTGGATGAGGCTTATTGTGTGTTGTGTGGGGAAGAGGTGGAGACTACAAAACATATGCTAATTGATTGTTGTGTTAGTAGGATTCTTTGGCAATCTTCACCGTGGGCTTTGGATATTAGTGTTTTTACTAATGAGCCTTTGTCCTCTTGGCTATTGACTATTATTGACCCATCTCGTATGCCTGAATTGTCTGCACATGATTTTCAGTATTTTCAGATTTTTGCTTTGAATGTTTGGGATCATTTATAGTGGTCTAGAAATCAGGTGGTTCATCATGCCGCTACTTTGGACATTACTGCGTTGATGTTCAGGATTAGAAGATCTACAAGGGAACATGTTGCAGCTTGGGCTCGAAGAGATGAGATGATGGAGCTTGCACGATGGAAACCACCTTTATATGTGAAGATAAAGGTTAATTTTGATGTAGCAATGAGACCGAAATTTGCTTTGGGTGCTGTTGTATTTAGGAATCATTTGGGTCGAGTGGTGGGGGCTAAAGTGCAGAAATTTTCTGTGGCTGGTCCCTTGGAAGGGGAAGTTTCTGCTGCTGTGATGGGTATTCAAGAGGCACGGGTTTATGGTTTTCAGGATGTTATCATTGAAGGGGATTCATTTCTTGCTATTGATGCCTTTCGCAAATACCCAGTGCGGAATGACTGGAGGATTTTTGGAAGAGTTGAAGAGGCTTTTGAATGTGTCTCTTGGTTTAATTCTTGTACGTTTAGTTTTGTTAAAAGAGGTGCTAATGTGGAGGCGCACCATCTTGCTCGTTGGGCTGCCTCTAAACTTGAGTTAGGAGGCCATCTCGATATTCATGAGCACTACCCGCACTTGGTTTGGGTTTATGCAGGGATTGATCCACCCTGATTTCTTTTTCCTTGCTTTGTTTTGAGTTGAATAAAGAGAATTTTCAGGAAAAAAAAAAAACTTGAAATTATATCACCTAACCTATTTTGCTTTTTTGTTAGGGAAATACTTGAGTTGTTTTGATTTTTTTAAATTTCGTGGTTGTGTTGGTTTGTCGTGTTTTCTAGGTGTTCATTTGTTTCTGGGTTGACACAATTTGATTTCTTTAGTTCTTTTTGCTGAATCAACCTCGTAAAATTATGCTAAACCTTTCATGTAGCATACGGTAATAGTTGTCTGATTGGTGAAACCTTTAGCACCATCAAAATGAATATAAAAACTTTAATAAAATTATTTCTCTCCTCACTTTCACTTTTTTTCCAACTCTCAATAAGATTTTTAAATTTTTTTGACATCTACCAAACATAAACTTTAGTGAAACTCTAATTTCTGGTAGAACTCTAATATCCTAAATTTTCACATCGCGTCCAATTTTTTTAAAAAAACATTTTCAGACATGTCCGCACATTTCACCTGGTTTCTTTCTTGCTCGTTGCAAAGGACGTCTTAGGATTCTCTCTCTCTCTCTCTCTGTATTGAAGAAATTAATAGTCGACCACCAACCGACAAAGTTTCATTCGCTGTCTGGGAATGAAAAGGAAACATGGGAAGTAATTAATCTATTCCCCGGATTCAGAGTTTTGAGACCTATCTCTAATACGATAACTTCTGATGGTAAAACTTTGTGAAGTTTTTACTTAAGTAGCAGAAGACTTCCATGGATCACAAGAGAGTGGTAGCCTGATGGATTTGGAGATCTGAAAATAGAGACACTTAAGAATCGATGTAGGCAGGAAGTTTATAGATAGAACTCTTGCCTTCAAAATCAATTACATTTTTGTGAGATTGCAGTGACGCCTCCTTTATCAGAGTAGGTAATTATAATTCAATCCAGACATTTTCCAATAGGTGAAAGTTCCTATAATCACGTCCAAGTCTTCTATCTTTTTCTCTCTTTCAATATTTTTACTTAAAAAATAAAATAAAATTCCATAGGTTCTTCTTCCATTCCTTTTCTTTATTTTCTTCCAAAATTTTCTTTCTATTTTCACTTTCTTTCTTCTTTTTCCTCTTTCGTTTTTGGAGAAGGGCTCGGCCATCATTTTGTTGAAGGGAAGAAATGTGAGTATTTTCTATTTAAGATTATGCAATCATATCAATTTTGTCTGGGGAATACCACCTATTGATGACTTTGATAGTGGTACTTTTTCTTTAATAATTACCTTCTTTTAATTACTAAAAAAAAAAACACTTCTTTTAATAGATTAGGAGACAACTGTATTCTACTGGGTACCCAAGTTCTTCATTATTTGAAGGACCCATGCGAGGCTCTTTTCAGCTTTTCTTTCATCTGTTTTCCATGCTTTCTTGCTGGCTTCCATTTCATTTCTAGTAAAAGAAATCCAAAGACTTCTCCTGTACAAACTTTTACCTTAAGCTGCCTCATTTTGTATGCTTTTTTTAACTTTTTCCCGATCTGGCATTGGAGTTACCGAACCACCCACTAGTTAAAGTACAATCATAATTCTCATCGAGACCTCACAAATATAACCTCAACAGCTGGAAAGCTTTTACGTTGTTTGTATGGCAGGCACAGGGACCCCTTAATTGAGAAAGAAAATATATCCACGGAAAACAAAAAGAAGAGAGAGGAGAGAACTAGAAAGTTGTAGACCAAATAACTCACAATGACGAGTCTCCACAAAGCCAATGCCATTCACCCCTTCCCTGGTTCTTATTTTTATTACAACGACCAACGCGTAGGCAGGTCATAACATACTTAAAGCTTAATATTTAGTTCCGAGTCCCTCATAATCATAACATATACAACAACTTGTAAGCTCTGCATTTGACCTACGGTGTACAGGTACAAAGTAACCATATGCCATATGCTGCGGGCAAAATTGTGATAATTCATATCCTACCGCATGAAATCCCTCGGGTCAGTGACATAGCCAGTCAGAGCAGATGCTGCTGCAGTATATGGGGAAGCAAGATAAATCTGGCCTTCTCTGTGCCCCATTCGGCCTGGAAAGTTCCTGTTTGTTGTAGACACACAGACCTGCAAAGACCATCCCTTATATGAAATCCACATAAATTATTATAGTTGTCATTAAACATCAGCAATCTAAGTAAAACATGATGGGGTCGTCACAATAGATAATTATGTTACAATACTCTATACTACGATAAAGACGTTGAAAAATCTAGTCTTCCATCTTCCAGTCTGTTGGTGTAAACCACCACAAAAGCCATCTCACCCCAATGCCATTTTAAAACAGTATTTCAAGTCAGCATCCCTCACATCTTTTGTACTGGATTACCAAACATGTCTGACTCCAGAGAATTCCAATCCAACCTAACATTTCAGCCGCCAGAAAAGATGACATTTCCATCATACGATGATCTTGCTGCTAAACACGGTCTAGATCTTATCAATGCAAAGAAAAGATTGAAAGAAAACTCTTAAGAGTGCTGTAATCTTTAAAGGCATTAACAACCCTCATGAAACATGTAATGCATTCCAGAATCCCATCCGGATATCTTTCAAGAACGGTGGAGGCAATGACCATTAGGACTGGGCATAGGTGAGTTATTAATTCCACTTCAAGTAGTCTCTTAATTTCCCCAAATGATTTTAGCTGGAAATTAGGAATTCTTTGAACAATCGAACAAAAGGCTAGTTTATGCTGAACAACCAATCGTGCTTTTTGAAAGGTACAAGAGAAGGAAAGGATAACTTGCCATAGGTTCATTTATGCGTGCATAAGTGTCTTTAGGGCCACCCATACAAGCACCAAAAGTAGGATTTGCAGGTGTGTCACATCCAGCTTCTTCGAATATCTGGGAGCAAGTCTTGCCACCAGATCCTGGTACTTGGAGACCATAAACGTCCATCCAAACCTACAAAATTTGTGCTATAAGTACTCAACATTTCAATGATAAAAAAACTCTTCCTGTGGCTCTATTCTATGTATCTAAGCTGCAATATAGAATTACAAACCTTTTGGGTTGCAGGGACAAGGAATGTGAGAACCTTGACCTTTTTCCCCTGCAGGATAAAAGCAATTAACATCTTTTTCACTCAATCCCCAAAATAAGGGGAAAGAAAATATTAACAAGCCACAAGAGTGGCATTGGGAAAACAAATAAGTTAAACTGAATTAAGAAGCTCTAAAGAGGAGCATCATTACAATGAAAACACCCCCACTCTAACTCCTAAAAATGTGCAAAGTGCAATCTCATACCAAAATCTCAATTTCATTGCTCAATAAAATAAACAATGATGAAATGCCGAACAAAATAGTATACCAGGACAAAATATACAAGGCATATTGAATATACAGAAATATTTAAGACGGGTTCTGTAAGCTAAAAATAACCCCGATGCTCATGAATTATATAGTTTGCCATTGTAAGGCAGATGATTACAGATTTTTCTCAGGATTCTAAATAAAAGATAAAGACCAAGCAAATCAGCCACCATTAAGCAACAGAAAATTGAGGATAAAAAGAAGGAATTAAGAAAGAACATCATCTTTAGGTTTTAACCAATGCCATCAATAAGCAACAAAAAAGCTGTCCAATGGTCCGTATGTAAGTTATATGGCTTCTTACTGAAGCTGGGAACACTTTGGCTGCTGCCATAAAATCCTCTATTTTTCCCCCAGTACAAGATCCGATATATGGTCTGTCAATTTTCACATCTTTGCATTCTCTTGCTAGAGCCCTATTATCCGGAGCATGTGGCTGCAAAATACATAAACATCACTACTCAGAAAGTGAGGCAAGGAGAAATCTGTCAAGAACTAAAATAAAAGAAATACTCTTAGGAAGATTAAATATGTCATCACCAGGAATAGTGTCCCATTTGATAGCAAAATAAAGAAAAAAGAAAAGAAAACGTAAGGATGTGTTCTCTTTGGCAGCTATTAAATTACACACCTTCGCTACCAGTGGTTCCAGTTTTGAGACATCAAATCTGTACTCAGCAAGAAAACTAAAAGCCAAGAAAATTGAACTCATTAATGGAAATGAAATCCAAAAGTGGTGTTTACCAAAAAAAAAAAAAAAAAAATCCAAAAGTGGGGTAAAAAGTAAACGAAAACAATTACTTGAAGAGTAACAATGGGTACACTAATCCTAGTTCATCTTCACATCACATTGACAAACTGTGACTATTCATAAAAGGATAGAAAACCCTTCTAAGAAGCAGATACTGCTGAGTTTTAAAGCTGAAAACGATGTTACGATCAAACAACACACTAATTCTTCCAGTCAATTCGAGTGCATCTTCAGGACCTATAATAAAAACTATTCACTAATGACCAAACAGGAGCAAAATAGAGCCCTTTCCAATGACCAACTTACATGGAACTTCCTTTGATCTTTCCATACCCCATTGCCTCAGACATTATCTTTCATAAATTCAGACAACATATTTCAGCACTGAAAAGGTCCTCAAAATGTCATATAGAGCTGACATCAACTACTGTTAGCAATCTAATTGTTTGACGTTGTTTCAACAACTTGTAATCCTTCCCCCCCCAAACCCACCCCACCCCCACCAAACACCTCACACAAAAAAATACAAAAAAAAAGGGGAAGATCTATGTTTTTTTCTGTATAGATCAAATCTACGTCCAACTAGAATTGACATGATTAATATAAAGCTCCACTGGAATAACAACTAATAGGCAGCAATTATTACTACCTTGCGTGTTCATCACTATAAACTGGTTCGTAAGTGACGGAGGTCTTTTCCTGTGCAGAAAAAAGATAGTGTTAGAAGCGCATTTTGGACATTATAAATGTATCCAAGGGGAAAAACATATCCTGTTCCACAATAGCACATTTTTTAAGCAATAAGTTTTTAATCGAGGTAATAACCCTCCCCCATTAAGACAAAGATGGGCTTCCAACCCAGGCTTGTGGTCTATTACCATCAATTTTTAGGATAAAAGAGAGAGGCATTATCAAACTGCATCCAATGATGTTGTACTAACCTCAAGGTACTTATATGTGGTGCTATCAGCAGGGACAACACCATTCTTTGCCCCAGCTTCAATGACCATGTTGCATAATGTCATCCTTTCTTCCATCTATCCAGCAAAGAGGATTAGAGACCATGAATTCATGATCCAATAGAAAAAAAAATACCGGATAAATAAGTGTGACCATTTGCATATTTATTCAAATCACTTACAGTTAATTTCTCAATGGTTGTGCCAACAAACTCCATAGATTTGTATGTGGCACCAGATACAGATATTTCACCAATGATCTGCAGGGGAAAGATTGTTCAGGGAAACAAACAAACAGAGAAAGGAAACTATCCCGACAAAGCGGTTACGAAATGTTGGCCCATGTTAAACAGGTGCTATACTGTATAAATTTCACTAGATTGCATGACCAGTTTAACTTACTTGCAAAATCAAATCTTTTGCAAGCAAATAATCTGGCATTTCACCATCCATTACAAATCTCAAAGTTGGGGGCACCTGCAAATCAACGAGTGAAAATTTGATATAAGGATACAACAAATACTCTTCTGCATGGCACAAGAAAAATATGTTATTAAGTTATGAGATAGACCCCACAGACAGATCACAGATATTGGCAAACAGACATAGCTCAAAGTAAATTAAGAGGTGTAATCTTCCCAGAGGCATATATACACTAGCCAAAAAGGCATCTAAACTACCTTCCAAACAGTGGAGAACGTCTAAGTTCCTGCAGTTGCTGGAAGAACTCTAATCTGGGACGTAAAAGTATCTTTGGAATACCTCAAGTATGAAAATTCAAATATGTTCGAGGACATGTAAGGGCAAGCCAACAGAGCGTTGGCACTATTTCCAGGATTTTGAGGGAAGTAATTCACCAAAACTGTACAAATGTTAGCTAATACACCCGTAGACTCAAACAATTTACAGTGTTAAAAATTCAGAGAGAGACAGCCAATAACTGTCAGACACCAAAATAAATAGTCTATAGACATTGAGCAGGAGCTTCCCAGCACCCAACACGAAACCCGCATCGGTGTTGCCAATTGCAGTGGCAAACTGCCCAAAGGCTCCGGCTGTACAAGTGTGAGAGTCTGTACCGAGCAGGACCTGAAGGCAATATTTAGAGTTCACGACAGCAGAACACAAAGTCATATAATCTACATATACTATCGGCATTGGATAGATTTCTTAAAAGCATATACCTCTCCAGGCCTACAATGACCTTCTTGCGCAAGAGCAATATGGCATACACCTTTGTAATCTGGGTTAGCCCGAAAAGTTATTCAGTAAACTCCAACTATAAGCTCTTGAGGACAGATAAGAAAATTTCTAATTAGCAAAGAAGACTATAGAGCCATACCTTAAAATTACTAAGATCTTTAATATCATAAAAGTACTTGATGTTTTGCTCCATGCAGAAATCCCTCAATATATCCACATTGCGGTTTGCACGTTCATCACTTGTGAATATGTAACGTTCAGGTATTATTACAATCTTCTCACGGTCCCAAACCTTGGTTCCGGAAAAATATGAGTCCTTACAGAATCTCGGGCACAGCTAATACATAATTCATAACACACTCTAACACGCTCAAACACTTCCAAACACACCCACACACAGAGATATCACCTAGCATGGAGCATTTAAGCTCACAACTCCACAGCAACCATATAACTATGAAGTGTGGGTATGAAAAACAAAACATATCTCATAACTATGTGAATCAGATGTTTTTAAAGATCATTTTCGTATTTATTGGGATTCATTATTCAAAAGAACAACTTGATGAACACAAACATTACCTCAACAGCATCAAATGAAACTTTAAATTTCATCATATCAACATACTAGATTTACGCTATTATACATCCGAACCACTTCCAATAAATTTAACCAGAGGCGGATCGCGGGGGGGTGGCGCCTGGGCGGCCGCCACCCATTGGACTGTGAAAAAAAAATATTACATGTAACATTTTTTTTTTTTTTTTCATAAGTTGGTCTGGCCCTATGGGAGCCCGGCTCACATAGCCCAGTCCAACCCAGGTTTTCCCCCTGCAGGGCCTGGGCCCGTTAGGCCCAGGCCCTTTATTTTTTAATAGGCAGAGGGTGAAACGGCGTCGTTTCACCCTCTGCTTTAAAAAAAAAAAAAAAATTTAAAAACGTGAAACGAAAACATGTTCACGGTCGGCCCTCTCTCTCTCTCTCTCTCTCTCTTCGAATTTTCCCTCCCTCTCTCCTTCTCGCCCACCGGCCACCGCCGCACCATCGTGCCCACGCCTCACTGCCCCGTTGTCCACCGCCACTGCCGCCGCACCACTGCAGCTGCACGCCTGCACCGCAGCACCAGAGACCAGCGTCCAGACTCCAGCCGCACCACTGCAGCTGCGCCTCTGCGGTGTCATCTGGTTAGTCTTCTCCCTCTCTCTGTTTTACTGTGAATCTGTAATCCTGCAGGCTGCAACTCCTTTTTTACTTGTTGATTGCGCCGACTAGGCGACTCTCCTTATTTCGTGAATCGTGGCCGTGTTCCCTCTCGAAAGAACTTAACCTAAAATTCTTAGAAAAATTAGAAAATTTAATCGAGAAGAAAACTAACAGAAAGTTCACAAAAGGCTCTCAATTATTTCGTGTAAACGGAAGTATTTGAAAATTTTTTGTTGCTTAAAAAAATATGGTTAAGGGGTTTGCAAAGTAAGGAGAAGTATTTAGACATTATCTTCACCGACATAAAAAAAAATTGTATAAATAGTCATAGGCCGTGAGTTGGGTGTAGTACGTGTGTTAAAAAGAGAGAGAGAATTCAGAATTAGGAGAGTGAAATGTGTGGTGCATGTTCTGTACTGGGAGGGATTGCATATTTCTTTCGATGTCATTGATATGCTTGATTTTTTCAATAAAATGTATGAGGTAAAGATACGAGAGCCTATTGGGTTTTCTTGTAGATGCTTCTATATAATATGTCGAAGGATTGAATTTTATTGCTGAAGCATGAAAAAATTAAATGTTACCTCTCATCATGTAAAACCCTAAAATGTCACGGTGTAAGCCTTTGGCCCTTTAGCCTCTCTTGACTCTCAGCTCTCTCTCAATTTTTGCAGGATTCTCGAGATTTTACACTTGAAAATTGCTGGACCTCCGACCCCTAGTATGTCTCTCTATCCAAGATTCTCTCTCTATAATTCAGTAGAAAAATTCATTTATTTAGTATGCTAAAAATGCTTTAGAGTTTGGAATTTTGTGATTTGTGAAATTGTTGGACAGTTAAAGGATGAGATTGAATTGGTTTGGATATTTGTGGTTTGTGAAATTGTTGGAGGATGGGATTGAATTGGTTTGGAATTTGGATATATGTGATTTGTGAAATTGTTTATTTGAATTGGTTTGTAAAATTGTTTTCATTTTTTAATAATTTGATTGTAATATCAATTGAATGCAATGTAACTCTTAAGACAATTTTTTGCATTATGAAGGAAAACAAATTTCTTGTCATTTCGCCTTTAAAATTCAACCCCCTTGGATTTTGATCCTGGATCCGCCACTGAATTTAACGTATCAGCTTCTCAATTAGTAATCAGCAAAATCTTAGTGAAGCGCAATATTATCAAAACAAACGAAATCTCAATGCAATGGAGCAAAAAAAAAAAATCCAATACCTTGGCGTTCTCTCCGAATTCTTTCTTGAAGATTCCTATCGCACCGGGGCCACAAACATCATGGGTCATTAATACGTCAACGTTGACCCAGACATTCTCACCGGGGCTCAACTGGGATTTCTCAGAAGCCCCAGCCAATATCTTCTCGGTCATCGTCATCCCAGTCTTGACCTGAAATTAACCAAAATCCCATCGTGAAAACCCATGAAACTATCAGACTCGTTTACCAAAAGCACAAAATGAAGAGATTAAATGATATGAGCCCAACTAAGCCAATGGTGGAAGGCCTGCGTTCTGATTGCTGCGGTGACATGACCGAGTAAATTTTCTTGGACATCGTTCTTCTGCATCTTTTGGACCATTGGAGGTGGTGGCTTACTGATGATGGGCTCTGGTTAGAATTCAGGGGTTAGGTCTCTGATGCAAGTTCGAAATTTGACAATTTCACTTAAACTGAACAATAATTCTTTGGAACATCTGAGGTGGTGTCTTACTGGTGATGGGCTCTGGTTATAATTCAAGGGTTAGGTCTCGTTGAAAGTTTGAATCTTGATAATTTCATTATACTTTGGATGGTCCTAACATATGCATGTGCTTTGTTTTTTTTTTTTTTTCTAAGCGTGCATGTGCTTAGGTTTGTACATGGCTGATGATAACATTTGACCTTTTTTCTTAGAAAAAAAAAACAATAATGAATAATCATCCTTTGGTTACTGGTTAATTACGATCCAGTTGGATTCGGGTACGTGGATCACTCGATCCGCTGCCAATGAAAAAAATTTGACACCAAATAGAACGAAACTATGAAGGAAAACAAAGGAAGAAAGAAATGTTTTTATTGTTTTTTGTTTGGTTTTGCTATTCTCAGAGAAATAGAGGAGAGAGGGACGGGGACTGCTTGTATTTGAGTTGCGACTACAGAAGTTTTGCTGGGCGATTACATCTCAACCACAACCTTCATCATGGTTATTCTCTTTCCTCTCTCCCCTTAATATTTTTTTTGTTGGGTTTCAGTATAGCGAAACTTCTCCTTCGGTTTCTTAAATCCAAGCGTTTTATTTTTATTTGTATTGTTGGATTCTCTCTATTTGCGGTTGATTTGTGCACGCTTTGTTTTGTGTTTTGTGATTGGGCCTTGTTTCGCTACATTTTTGTTGTTGTTGGTTTTGTTTGTTCAGGTACTTCTACAGCTAGACCCTTTTCTAAATGAACTCACTAGCATGTTTGAGCGCAGTACCGAGAAGGGTTCTGTTTGGGTTACTCTTAAACGATGTATGTGCGGATCTTTTTTCTTCTGCATTCCGTTTCCTTTTAGATGGGTTGATGTTGGGTTGTTGTTTAATCAATGCTTTTCATTCCTGTCATGTTGCAGCATCCTTGAAGTCTAAGGTGCAGAAGAATAAAATGGCCACTTCTGGTGAAGCAATTGAGTCTAGGTGCCTTATCCGTGCCACCGATGGGAAAAAGACAATTTCTACTTCAGTATGTAACTTTTGCACCTTTGTACTCATTGCTTGCTCTTCTATTCTTTAGCTTCTTAAATTATGCTTGAGAACCTAGGCTATTCTGGAATGGGGTAATGTTTTTTAGCCCAATGCCAGTATGAGTTTTTTGTCTTTTTTTTTTTTTCCTAAGCAGTATGAGCTATTTCTTAGTTTTGAGTATTGTGGTCTTATTGTCTAACTTCTCTGTGGATCTGCGGAAGTCTATTGTCAGTTGTTGAGTTGTACTGTACTTTTAGTTCTGAGATTTGAAAGATGTATCCGTGTTGTTTATTGTTTCATGTGATTCAATATGATGCAGCCATATATAGATGTTTAATTGAAACTATGGGTACCATAGGAATGTTAGTGTTTAGAAGAGATTCATTCGGACCTATTTGCAGAGAGACCTGTTCCTTGAAGTAATTAATTGTGAGAAATGGTAAAATTACAATACCATTGAGGAAAACTTGGGTGGTGACTTTTCCCCCATGCTTTGAAGTCTAAAAGACTGGGGAGATTGTATGAGGCTCATGAGGAATCGTTAGAATGGAGTTCTTTTGAAGGATCAATCGATTGATTGATAAGAAAAGACTGAGGCCGTTTTGTTGGGTTGGGGAAGTGGGTGAAGCTCTTATTACTTTTGTTGGAAGCTGAAGGATAGGCGACTGGTGTACTCCAATGTCCTCTAAGATGTGATGAATAGAACATGTTTAATTGTTAGTGTAAAACTTGAGATATCGCATCCCCAAGAGGCACTCCTTGAACAGACTCACACACACACACACATAGAGAGGAAGGTAGGAAGGGAGGGAGGGAAGTCCTTGCTAGAACGATGCCTATTGGAGTTTCTTGGTAGAAGCTAATCTGGTCATATGGGTAGCTGTAGTAGTATGTTCTCACAACTTCCAGGAATTTGTTGGGCAAGTTAAGATAATTTGTGATATCATGTTTCTAGGAGTAGGGGAACATGTGGAAACCTGGATTTAAGGATAAAGGCTGGTTAGAATTAAAGGCATTTCTACCCTTGAGTTGATTGTCATCAAGCTGCATCTTCTAGTAATCCTGGTACTTTTAGGTTGTTTTCTTGGTAATTAATTTATTCATGCATTTGAGAACTCTATCATGGGTGATTGGTTAATTCTGGATAGTCTGGTGCTGCATTATGCTCATCTTGGAGTGATGAATTTAATGGAGTATTAGTAGAAAGAACTAGCGCGTGTGATATGATTGACATTATACTGTCACGTTTGATAGTTATTTTCCCGAAAAGTTGCCGTTTGTCTATAAGATGTACTCTTGCTCTGAATGTTTTCAAAGATTCTTCAATTTGGAATACTGACACTTGAAGAAGAATTCTTCCATCTTTTGTGTCTATTGTTTTTGGAGTTGATGTGGAGAAGGTACAACATTGTCACATGGCATATCCTGTCGTATGCAATATAAAAGCCTTTGATGCGATACAAGAAATCGGATCATCTCTTTTTATGCAGTATATGAAGTTGCTTGTACTTGAGTACAACCTTATCATGTGGGATATCATGTATTGTGCGTGAGGAGAATGCTTTTGTGTGTGTACAAGGAACTCTGGTTATCTGTTTTACCCAATATTTGGAATTTGCATGTAATGAAAGACAAGAGAATTGTAAAACACAATGAAAATGTAAGTGTATTGGGTAGATGGTTCTGTCGGATCATTTCCCGATCATGTTGGAGAATGGTAGATTTGGCGGAAGGAAGAAGCCATTCCGATTTGAGAATATGTGGCTTAAGGACGATGGCTTTGTGGACCGAGTGAAAGAGTGGTGGGCCTCGTATGATTTTTCAGGAACTTCCAGTTTCGTGATAGATTCAAAGCTGAAGGCTTTGAAAAAAGATCTCAAGGTGTGGAATCAGGAGGTGTTTAAGGATATTTCATTTAGGAAAACCACTTTACTCCGAGAATTGAATTCCCTTGATTCTTTGGATGAAGGGGAAATTTTGGATGACAATGGTAAGGAGCGGAAGTTGGTGGTGGAGGGGAGTTGAATCATTTGATTGAGTTGGAGGAGTTTCATTGGAGACAAAAATCAAGAGCACTTTGGTTGAAGGAAGGGGATAGGTGTACTAAGTTTTTCCATAGCGTAGCTAATTCAAATAGGAGGGTCAACACTATCTCAAGGCTGGAGGTGGATGGCGTTCTTGTAGAGGATCCGGCCGTGGTTTCTGCAAAGATTGTTGAGTTCTATGAATCTTTGTATAAGGAACCGTTCGCTTAGCGACCATCATTGGATGGTTTGACATTTGATAGTATTTCAGATATTGAAGCCTGTTGGTTAGAGAGACCGTTTGATGAAGAGGAGATTTTTGGGGTTGTTCGAACCTTTAATGGAGATAAGGCACCAGGCCCAAATGGTTTTTCCGTAGCCTTTTTCCAAAAATGTTGGGAGGTGGTAAAGGGGGATGTGTTAGCTATGTTCAATGAGTTCGCGCAGATTGAGAAGTTTGTCAGAAGTTTAAATGCTACTTATATTGTTCTTATTCCGAAAAAAGTGGGCGCGGTTGAGTTAAAGGATTTTTGCCCTATTAGTTTGGTGGGAGGGGTTTATAAGATCCTTACTAAGGTGCTCGCAGATAGATTAAAAGTGATGCTGCCTAAGATTATTTCTCCTTCTTAAAATGCCTTTGTGCAAGGTAGGCAGATTTTGGATTCAGTGTTGATTGCCAACGAGTGTCTTGACTCTAGGCTTAGAATGGGTGTTCTAAGGTTGTTATGCAAATTGGATATTCACAAGACCTATGATCATGTGAGTTGGGATTTTTTGTTGTATATGTTGAGGAGATATGAGTTTGGGGAAAAATTGTGTCATTGGATCCACTTTTGCATCTCAACTGTTAAGTTTTCAGTAATGGTTAGTGCAGCTCCTTGTGGATTTTTTGGAGGCTCACGAGGCTTGCGCCAAGGAGACCCTCTCTCTCCTTTGTTGTTTGTTATTATTATGGAAGCCCTTATTAGGATGATGCGGGAGTTGGTTGTTGGAGGGGTCATTGGGGGTTTTGATATTGGAGGAGGGGGAAGGGATATGCTGTCTATCTCTCGTTTATTATTTCCTGATGACATTCTTATCTTATGTGGGGTGGAGGAAAGCCAAGTTTGGAATCTTAGATGCTTACTTCTTTGTTTTGAGGCAGTTTTTGGACTTAAGGTCAATCTCTTTAAGTATAAGGTTATTCCTATAGAGAGTTTTGGGAATGTTCAGGAATTGGCAGCCATTCTGGGTTGTAGAGTCTCCTCACTTCTGATGACATACCTTGGGCTTCCTCTTGGAGCCAAGTTCAAGAGTGTTCGCATTTGGGATGGGATACTTGAGCGAATGGAACGAAGATTAGCAGGGTGGAAGCGACTCTATTTATCAAAGGGAGGTCAGATTACTTTGATCAAATCTACTCTTGCTAGTCTTCTTACATATTTTATGTCTCTTTTTCCAATTCCTACAGTGGTGGCAAAAAGGTTGGAAAAATTACAAAGGGACTTTTTGTGGGGAAGTGGTGGTGATGTACATAGGTTCCATCTTATAAGTTGGGCCAAAATTTGTTCTCCACTTTTTGTGGGTGGTTTGGGTTTAAGGCAATTGACTTTATATAACAAAGCTTTATTAGGGAAATGGTTATGGAGGTTTGTTTCTGAGAGGGATACTTTATGGAAGTCTGTTATTATAGCGAAATATGGATGCGAGGTGGGAGGATGGCGTACTCTTAAGCTTCGTGATTCTTGTGGTGTGAGTTTATGGAAGTATATTTCCAAGGGTTGGGATTTCTTTTTTGCTAATCCAAAATTTGTGGTGGGAAGTGGTACTTGAGTACGCTTCTAGTATGATCATTGGCGTGGTGAGCAAGCTTTGATGTTCGCATTTCCTCATCTTTTTTCTTTATCCAGGAATAAAGATGCGGTCATGGAGAATTGTTTTGATATGAACTCCGGAGTGTTCGACATAAGTTTATTCGAACCTTTAATGATTGGGAATTGGATGAATTCACGACTTTCTATTTTCTTCTTTACTCAACACCAATAAGAAGAGGTGCTCATGATAGGTTGCGTTGGATGGGTTCTAAGAATGGTTCTTTCTCAGTAAAATCTATGTATGGACTACTTCTTGTGGGTGATTTAGCTCCGGTTTTTCCTTGGAGATAGTTATGGAGGACCTTAGCACTTTCGAGAGTCTCTTTCTTTGTGTGGGAGGCGTCTCATGGGAAGGTGCTGACTATAGATAATTTAAGAAAGCGGGGCATTTGTATGCTTGATTGGTGCTATTTGTATAGATGTGATGCGGAGTCTGTGGATCATATTCTTCTTCATTGTTTGGTAGTTAAAGGATTGTGGTCCCATTTCTTTGGCATGTTGAATTTTCCTTGGATTATGCCTAGTAGCGTGGGTGCGGTTTTGATGTGTTGGAAGAGAAAATTTGATGACCCGATAGCTTCGGTGGTTTGGAAGATGATACCCTCCTATATTTGGCGGTGCTTGTGGATGGAAAGAAATAGTAGATGTTTTGATAATCAAGTGTTTTCGTTGGAGTTCTTAAAGGGACATATGTTGCAGTCCCTTTTTTTTTTTATGGGCGAATTCCGTGTTGGGTTTTCCTTTTTTGAATCTTTCGGATTTCAGTAGTTTTTTAGCTTGTATGCTTTAGCTGTTTTTCAGTTCAGTCTTTTGTACTGCTAACACTCTTATTATTAATAATAGCTAATTAGAAAAAAAAGAAAAAAAAAAACTTATGAAATAACTAAGGATGCAAAGGAGGCTGTAAAGTTATTTTAGCAGGATTATTAGCAATGTTGTTGTTGCATTTGTCCTTAAGCCACCTATTTGTATATAGGGCAATATCCGTGAATGGGGTTGAGATTGGTTTATACACATGTAAGACATCATCATTCTGTGCGGACTACAACTCAACTCAAATGTCATGTAGTATCTCAAACCAATGGCTAAGCCCAAATTTTTTACTGTACTTGATGGTTTTGCTCTCCAGTCTTTGAGAGTATGTTGACTTCCATGTAATACTGAAAGAACCTGTTATTTTGTACAGGATTTGATTATATTTAATAAGTATGGGATTCACTTTGGCAATGTTGTCACCATATCGTTTGTGTACATGTAGACTTTGCCAAGTTTGGACTTCAACATAGCTAGTCTATCACCCTAGTTCTGAAAAAATTAAGCAGGCGAACATTTGAGAAGCTCCTTTGCACAGTGTGAAACATCCAGGCTCCTAAAATTAGATTGTTATTTATGTGAGTGGGAGAAGGCATCTCTTTTGGAGATATCAGAGCCATGTTGATTCACATGGTTAGTTACTTTGACAAATGCAAAATGTTAACAATGGCATCAGTATATGAGGCTAAGCTTATTTATTGATTAGTTCAATAGAACTTCCCCTTTTCAAATTGAAATCTAAAATCTCTGAATCAGCCTTCCTACTTTTTCAATGTATGCAAGTCTGTGGGAAAAAAACAGAGGTCCTTGGGAAAGAAATATCTTCTGGAATATGAGGTACTAATTGCTTCCAGGTATTACTGATTAGAGTGGGAAAAGGGTGTAGGTGCTGCTACATTTGTGGGTTTTGAGCTTTCTTCTATTCTTTGTGTCGTAGATCTTATCATGGATGATTCCTTAGTTTAGACGAAGTTGATGGACATGCTTAGCGTGATTGTCTTGAAATTCAATTGGACTTTTTTCCCTGTAGAGATTAATGTATATGTCTTTTAGTGCCTCACTGACAGACCTATTGGTTTTCATTGGAAAGGTTGGAGAAAAAGATCATCAGCGCTTTCAAGCTTCTTATGCCACTATCCTGAAGGCCCATATGACAGCTCTAAAGAAGAGGGAGAGAAAGGATAAGAAAAAAGCTGTGGAGGGTGACAAGAAAGAAGGGATTTTGAAGAAGCCCAAGGGGGTGTAAATACGTTCCTTTTCACAATGTACGCTCCTATTTTAAATTTATGAGAAAAAGGGAGAGCAGAAGTTACTTCAAATTTGAGCAGGCACGGGGATTGAAGTATACGGATTTTCGTTTCATTGCCCTTTACATGTTACCTATGCTTGATGATACTCGCACGATTTGATTCCGTATAAAGAGTTTGCGCAAGTCTTTTGGTTTGAGCCAAATCCATTGCCCCCTCTACTATTAACAGAAATGTGAGGGTATCAATTCTTGGCAAATGTAGAGCAACATAGAAAACTTGGTACAGCCCAGAGCTAGCTCTTCTCACAAATGCTCATTTGTTGAAGACAGCTTGATTTTCTCCTTCATTTCATTGCAGATGATATTTCTAATGTGGATAAGCTTCGTCCTTAGTTTCTTTAATTAAAGACCAGTCATTGCAGCTTTGTTTGCAGGAATTGATTCATATGCACTTTTTTTTCACACATGACCATAAGTCTATTCGTTGCTAGACTTCTTGCAAGAGTAAGGTGCGGGATTGATAGTTTACAATAGCTATTCTTTTTGGTCAGATTTGGCACAATGGAAGCATGGAGTTATGATGTAGTCGACCAGATTTCGTTTAATTGATGTTTGTGGTGGTTAATTTCACCTGGTATAAAGAGGTTCCCACTTAAGTGGTGGACAGAAGATAAACACTTTGTTACCTTCAAGATCTATGTACCTATACTATCTCCCACAGTGATCTTGCTCGTATTGTCCATCAATGTGTACAGTATCAGTGACATTCTTTTTTCTCGGGTCTTTGGCTGTTGGATTTGCTGTCTTGTGTATTTTTGTGACCGTACACGTTCCAGTACGACGATCTCATCGCTCTTTGCTTCACCGTCTCTACTTGCCCTCGCATCATCCTCTCAACGCATGATACCCCCGTGTCACCGCAGGACAGATCCCCCGTGTTGTGACATCCAAAGGCAAGACGGACCTTTTTCCAACTCTTCTACCTACAAATCCTCGACGAATTTGGTATCATCCAATAGTGCAACCATCAAATCCCCTGCCATGGAGACTCTGTAGAGAAAAGGATGCACGAGTTTTCCTTGTTAGCATCAAGATCGCCTCGTGCGGTCCTTTACAAAAGCTTCCAAACCTCCTGGCTATGATAATCTATTAATCTCGCGAGGTGCTCTTTTTGTGGCCTTTGGGCTAATACTTCGGCCATGCCCAACCCTTGTCTAGTTGTTGTTCACCTCTTGTGGTCTAATTTCTAGCCTCTTGAAAATGGATTTTGTATGAACGAAAATTTTCTTTCCCCACGAAAACAGCACTCGACAAAAAAGTTCATGAAAAAACTATAAAATTTTAACAAATAACACTCCCCTGATAGCGGTGAATTTCACTAACAAATAGTTCCTCTAACGTCTACTGGAAGTCTAATTAATTCACCAACTAATAGCTCCACTAACAAATAATTCCATTGGATAATTAGGTTCCATAAGAAATAAAATCACATCCATCAAAACTTAATTGTAGACAATACAAAACAATCATATGCACCATTCAAATTCAAAAAATTCTTCAATCAAAGACTTGTATGAGATATATAGTCGACATTTTCTTCGACTTTGACTTTTTGTGTCGGTGAAGTTTGATTTTGACTTTTCTAAATTTATAATGTAACCTTAAAGGTAACGTAGTCAATTATATTTCCTCATTTGGTTGTTTTATGTGCAAAATTAGACAAATAAAGACATTAATTGTCTTTTGAGAAAGCAAGTGAAACATTCAGTTATTGTCCCAAAAAAGAAAGTGTGCGAGAGACTGAGATTAAAGAGAGAGAGAGAGGTCGGATAGACCTAAATCGTCAGGGGACAAAAATAAGGTATGAGTGAGAGACATAAAGTTGTTTCATCAGGTGAAACTATTTAACCCTACTTCTATGATTGCTGCGTTTCGGTTGGCAAAAATCTAAGAGGAAAAAATCCTCACTATTACGTAAATAGATTTTATTTTTGGAAATTGGACTTGGTTTTGTAAATAATTTTCCAATTTGGATGGATTTGACCCGGGTGGACATTTGATTAGTATGCATAAGTATGGAATGACCAATTAGATCTGCTCTACTCTGTTCATGAAGATCCACAGCCTCTCTGTCAGAGCTTCATAGAGGCTGTGGATCATATGGTGGGCTCTGTACAGAGTTTTACTGCCTACTTTAAGGAAGTCGCGTCCTCCTAATAACAGCTTTAAATGCTGCAGCAATGAAAGGGCATCTTCATTCAGGGGGTCCCTTTTACTTTTATACAGCAATACAAGTGCAATCTGAGAACCAAATCTGGAAATTGCATCTTCGCAGTGCCCAAAGTATTCCCCGGTTGCTTCTACTGGACATAGAACAGCCAAATTTCTTTACTTTCGTTACGAATCCCCCCTCCCTTTTTTTTCGGAATTCTTTCTAGTTATTTAAAAAAATGGAAAGTGCAAAATTTTTCCATTAATGACAACAATAAATTCTTACATTAATACGTTAAGAGTGAATCATAGAGAAAGCTAAATGGTATGAACGAAAAAACACACCGCCATGACCAAACTTGCTGCAGGCAAGCACAGTCCTTGTCTTCTTAGTTCAAGATACAGGTCAACAAAGAACTCAGAAAAATTCAGCGGGAAATCATTTATAGGAACCTAACTCTCATTCCTAACAACACCTTTAGTGTCTCCAAGCACTCCCAACCCCATAGCGGCAAGTTACTATTCTAGGGCTGATTAGTGCCTCCCAGCAAGAGCCCATTTCTAGGGCCTCTTGCTTCTTCTAATTTATCAGCTGACTATAAGCTTTGTCAAGATGAGTGATCTGTACTATTAGAATCTGCAATTGGCTGAAGGAAATCTTTGTCCTTTGAGGCAAATGTTTCTGCAACCAGTAGAGGAAATGCAATGGTTGCATCACAATGTACCTGATAAATTCAACCAAAAGGAGAACAATCAGAATCATATCTTACAGCAGTTCTAACACATAAGCTAAGTAAGACAAGGACAACACAGCCCAAAGTGCACGAGGACAGAACAAACAGCTACATTGGTGCTTGTTGAAAATATATAAATAATACATAATACAGCTGAGAATAATAGCTGAAAGGCAACAAGCAAAAGGTACGATATACACATTATATACCTTAACGGTCTTAGCAGAACCTCGTATTTTCCCCCATGATACAGCCTCATCAGGACGAGCTCCAGAATCACTCCCATCAAACTCTTGTGCAGTATTGATGAACACAGCATAATCTGCACCGTTACGCATCATATTGGCATTGCAAATGTGATGCTTGGGAAGCCCCCCGCCAAGAATTATCATGCCAGTCTTCCTAGGGCTTGCATGGACAGCTTCACCATTCATGGCTCTGATGTCTGTTCAAAAGCTACCTATTACAGTTTCATTTCCCAACTTGTATATAACAAATGTAACAACATTGAAAAAGGATATTCCTACCTTGCACAACATCGATGATCAGACCTGGGCTGCGGAAGGAATGGAAATACAGCATGTCACCTAGTGAGCCATCTGTTAGGCCTGGACAGTAAACTGGGATGTTGTTCTGAAACAGGAAGAAAAAAAAAAAGAGTTAAATTTCTGTGACCATACGTAGCATTATGCCGAGCAACCCCTGTAGAGTAGTAACAAGTACAAAATTCTCCATGATTAATTGGAGCTCTAAAACCTGCCAGATTAACCACAAATGAGTATAATAACAGCGCCATCTACTACACTACAGCGGTAAAATACCATCCATAAAATCCAAATTCTCTTTATTTGCATTTGAGTTCATAATTGAATTGCAAGCTTCGTAACAAATGAAAGTGAGCCTGCCCATCAAAACTATTATTCCAGACCATCTAGTGTCGTGATTGTTTGTCCAGAAATAAATACCACGGCCAAATTTGACGGGGAACTTCTACAGGTTATACTGAAACCTGACAAATTAGCAGGATGTTACATGGAGTTCCAAGGTATGGAGCATCTGAAAACTATAATATGCATTTAAGTGTCAACCAAAGCTCTAAAGGAGGTTGTAGCTAGAATCTTAGTATACATAGAGAGGCAGCTAAAAAAATCTTGATGAAGAATAACTAAAAATTAGCTTTCCTTTGTCAATTGAAATAGTCAGTGCATCAACATCATCAAAATAACTTCTTTTTTGAAGAACTCTCTCCTGTTATATTCTACAGTTGCAATTTCTTTTTCCTCTCTCTTTCACTAAATGCAGACAATTTTGTGGGTCAAGAGTTTTGAGTTGCTTGAAGCTCAATTTTGTGTCAACAAAAGGGAGATACGTGACAAGAGGACCAGAACTTTGACAAATTTCTTACCATATAGAGCACCTAGAAAATCTAATAAACAAAAATTCTTCCTTGTGAGGTTGGAATCATAGGTAGTTCACCCAATAATATGAGATTCTCATAACTTCCACTGACGCTACAATCTAAATTACGTCAATTTAAATACAAATAAAAAGCAAAACATTCAACAATGTTGAACCTAAAACTGAGAAGAACAGAAACATAAGCAACAATATCATCAAGACACATGCTAAGCTGGGAAAAAGAAAGCCTGGTCCCAAAACATTAAGCCATGATCACTTGCCTTGTATGCCCAGTAGAGGTATGAACTCTTGTTATTAATTTCCTTCCCCAAGCGAAAAATCAACCTAGATGGCGTCCATAATACATTCTGTGAAACCAAAAAGAAAAAATGTAGGAAGCTCTGATGACATTCACAAAGAATATTGCATGATTAACGAGAAAGTAGCAGAGAAAAGGCTTGTCCATCTACCGGGCAACAAGAAAAGAGAGACAATACATAGTAACATTTTCTCTTCAAAGTCCACCAATGCATCGTACAAAGCATTCATGGCTGGAAGAGCAAAGCTCACACAGCCTATTGCTGCTGTTGCTTTTTTGGTGCATGATTACTGAATACAACCTAGCGATAGTATGCTTTCTGAATCATTTAAACCCCCTCCAAAAAATATATATCTAGAATGACATATCAGGCAGTTAAGAAAATGCAAGACTCTACAGGATTGAAAGTAAACCCAAGAGTCTGGATTAACATATGATGGATTTGGAGAATGATGTTTTACCATGGTGCAACAAACAAGCTAAGTAAAAGGTTAAAAAATCACAAAAGAAAGTCACGAGCAAATAACTTCAATTTGCAGTCCTCAATTGGTAGTATACCAGCTCAAAGATAATACCTCTTCGATTTGTTCCTTCAACATTTGGTCGAAAATTGGAATTATCCAGTCCTCGAATTTGCAGTAATTTTCGTTAGGAACCAGCAGGTTACCAATGCGGTTCAGCCCTTTTGAGCGTAAATATGCTCCACGCAGAGAAAAGTCACCTTTATATGTGGGTGCAAGGCATTTTATAAGATCTTCTTCGATACCACCAGTTGTTGTAACCACAACATCAACCTGCAGTTAGAAGAGAAGAACACTTCTGTTAACAAAGTTAACACTCGCGGCTAGAATACATATTGATGATAGACTGCTGTAAATCCTATTTACCTTGCAACCCAGAAAATCAGACTTATTCAAAAAGTTGGCTCTATAATACAAAAGCCTTCAGGCAAAACTCACCATATGATGCTCAACAAGGTAGCGAACTACATCCCTAACACCAGAGGATATTAAATTTGAAGTAAAGCCGAGGAAAACCTTGCATCTCACAGACTTTCTGTAAGTTGGATCCCTCTCCTCCTCGCTGCAATCTTCTATTACACTCTCATCAGCAAGCCTCCAATCTAGCTTCAATCCAATTCAAAATATCATGTTCGCTTAGATTTCATATCAATCCACAACATCAGGACTTTTTATGTAGATGCTCACCATTTGATTAACGACTTCAATGGCATCTCCCAAATTGGAGGCTTGAAACCCAGTGGAGACCATGGACCTAAGAAGCCGAGAGTAGTTCACTCCTTGATTGAAATCATAACCCTCAATCTTAACACATTGCCCTTCCAGACTTTCTGATTCTTTGAAGACTGTGGAATGCACAGATTCAATAAGACCGTTCTTCATTGCTTCTCCCATTCTTTACTTCTTATGTCACACAGCAACAAAATGGAGCATAAAATCTTGAGCAACAGTTTCTCCTCCAATGCTTAATTTCCAGTCGGCAATCCTAAGAAGTCGTCTTAAGGATGGAAACAGAGATCGAGACAAAGAGAGAGAGAGAGAGAGCAACCGAACAAAACAAGGGAGAGAGCGAGAGGCGACGGCGGCAGTTGCTGAAGAGACTGAGAGAACTAGGTTAGGCAGAGGAGAGGCAGAGCGAAAATGAGGCTTGGGAAAAAGGGGGGGGGGCGTAGGTGTTTGGAGAGCCAGACGAACAGGGTACAGCCCTAGTCTGAGAGAGAGCGAGCAAAATAAGGGAGAGAGCGGGAGGCGACGGCGACGGCGATGGCGAGAGAGGCGGAAGCAGTTGCTGAAGAGACCGAGGGAACTAGGTTAGGCAGAGGAGAGGCTGAGCGAAAATGAGGCTCGGGGAGAATGAAAGGAGAGCGAGACGAACAGTGGTCCGGCCCTAGTCTGGGCGCAGGTGGTGAATCGCTTATGTTGGACTCATTGGAGACGGGAAAACTCGTCGTTTCAGTCCTTTCTTGTTGTACAGATCTTAATCTTGAAGTTATCATTTGTGTTTTGGGCTATTGGACCTGTTTTTGTAAATAGCCTTTTAATTGTGGATGGATTTGACAAATGGTGAATTCAGCTGGTATGCGCATCGCGTGACCAGTCCAAACATTTTTGTCATATTACAGACCCACTTGGACATCCTTATTTTAAAGAATATCTTAAATTAATATTTAATTTTACACTGCTCTCTAAAAAGTTAAATTAGCAATATTGTTTTGTAGTATTGACTTTCAATAATTAGTTCATGGGTATAACTGTGAACGAGTTGATCTCCGTAGTTTATTTTTCAATTTCCTCGCCACCAAAGCCCACTTCATGGCAGTGACAATGACGGTTAGAGGTGAATAGCGGACTAGTTAGAAGCGAAATTTGACATTTCGACATCCGGTCCGCTAACTAGCGGAATGGCCAAAATCAACTCCGCTTTCGCTTCCGACTCTTAGCGGACTTAACGAAGCGGAAGCAGACTTAGCGGAAGCGGATAGCGAAATTCTGACAACTTTTTGGGCCATATTTTTCGGCCCATTTAAGCTTTTTTTTCAATAAATGAAAATTTTACTCATTCATCACAATTCACAAATAAAATCCTAAAATATGTAATTGACAAACAAGTGTAAAAATAAATTTAAAAACATGCAATTCACAGAATCTCATATTAAATAAATCTCAAATCAAACTTGTTACTAACTTGAAATAACAAAATATTACAATACAAACTTAGAAGTATCAACTCAAGTAAGAAATTAATAACATAATCAAACATCAATCAATCACGTATGACCCATCCACGATCGATGCAGCATTAGAAATTAACTCTGCAAAAAAAACAAATGTATCAACAATTAGCTCATAAAAAATTTTAATAAAGTGAAAGTAGAAATGTAAAATGTTGTATATACCTATATCCATCATATAACTAGAGGGATCTTCTGTCCCATCAGTAACTTCAGATTCGTTATCCTCTTTATCATCAGCAGAATGTATGACCTTGGATGTCAACCAATTTTGAGCACAAATGAGTCCTTCCGCCGTCTTTGGTGCCAACGAACTCTAGAAAGAATCTAATACTCGACCCCCCGTGCTGAAGACAGACTCTGAAGGCACTGTAGTGATAGGGATGGCAAGAACATCTCGAGAAATTCATGCAAGAATGGAAAATTTTGTTGCATTTACTCTCTACCAATTGAGGAAATCAAAATTAGGATATCTGGGCTCAATATCCTCCATTAAATATCTCTCCACTTCAAACTTGCTATCCAGCAAATTTTGTTGTGCCTTAAATTGTGTGAATTCCATGTAAAGAGGATCATCTATTGATGAACTAGATGACCCAACAAAATCAAGCTGGCCTTGACTTGCAGATACGCTCCCACTGCTAGATGACCCATCCATATTAGCATACTCTGTAAACAACTGATCCAAGGTCCCTCTTACAAGACTAGTCATCTTTGCACCTAACTCCACCCCCAAAGCCTTCTTGAACCAAAAGTCCAAGTATATAACCTTGTATTGTGGATCAAGTACCGCTGCAACAAACAATAATCTGTTAACCTTGGTCAAATCACCCCAGTATTTATTATACTTCATTTGCATTCTTTTTGCCATGTCTGCCAAGAACAAATCCCCACTAGCTGCATATTTTCCCAAATGCATATGAATTTTGGCTAGTTCTGCAAAAAATAAGTTTGCTATCATCGTATTCGAAGCAGATATTCAAACCGTCACTTCATAGAAGAGCGCCAAAAACTTCGTAAAATGTCTCATACGCTCCCAATCCTCAAATTCAGGAGGACCTAGTCCCTTCCTCCCATGCCCTCCTCACGTAGAAAGCTTATCAGAATCCCATCTTCTGCCAACATATCCTCAAAAACTCTCTGATATTTCTCAGTTGCATCCAACATAATATACGTTGAATTCCAACGAGTAGGAACATCAAGCTGCAAAAATTCCTCACTGGGAAACTTCCTCTTCGCTACACATTTTTTAAACCCATCCATTCGACTGGGAGATGACTTAACATACTTGACCAAGTTCCTTACCTTGGCCACAGAATCATCTAACTCCTTCAACCATCTTGCATAATTAAATTAAAGATATGTGCACAACATCTCATATGCAAACAATCATGATTACAAACTATTTTTCCAGGCCGAAACCCCAAAAGCAATTGTCTACTCTTTACATGTTCAATGGCTGTATCATTAGAGGAGGCATTATCGACAGTGATTGTAAGGATTTTATCAATCCCCCATTCCGACATACAATCCTCCAATTCCATCCCAACTGTCGAGCCCTTATGATCTGACACCTTAGAGAAGGCAAGTATCTTTTTGTGCAAGTTCCAAGTACTATCAATAAAGTGTGCAGTGACAGACATATAATTCATGTTTTGGACTGATGTCCATGTGTCAGTGGTGAAACAAACTCAGGTCTATTGAGTAAGATACTAGCCTTCAGTCTAGCCTTTTCTTCCAAGTAAAGTTTCATATAGTCTTTCATCACTGTAATTCGAGATGACACTTTAAATCGGGGCTCAAGGGTATAAATCATCTCCTTGAACCCATACTTACTTACTATTATAAAAAGAAGCTCATCCATAATTATAAATTTAGCAATAGAAGCTCTAATAGCCTTGGGATTATATGAGTCTATCTTCATCACTCCCACTGATCCACTACTTGCCCCCTTGATATCAAAAGTCAATTTCTGTTGAGAACTATCCAATTTACTTTTAGTTCTCTTATACATTACACAAGCCTTTAAGTGGGATCTCATAGCCGAAATCCCTTGATCTTTGTGGTGACACCCAGTTTTATGATCACAATGGTTGCACTTGGCCAATGGTTTGTTTGGGTCAACTACTAGTAGTATCCTAGTGAAATGTTCCCACATCGGGGATGGATTGGAAACCTTTCTTCTTTTGGGGGTAGGGTCACTTGTCTCAGTTTGTTGTGCCTCTACATCTATAATTGGTATCTCACCAATTGTAGGTGTAGCCGTTGAGGCAGGGGTAAATAAATTGGGGTTGTGGATTGCGAAGATGCAATCAGAGTTTGACGATCCATCTGAAACAAAGACACAAAATAACATACACCTCAATCAAACATACACCTCAATTAAACATACACCTCAATGCATTTAGAAATATTTCATGACTTACAAAATATTAGAACTAAGTCTTTCAATCAAACATATATGAGGAACCAAACAAAAACATTGAAAAAATTTGAACCTTTTTTATTTAAATGGTAAAGGTTTGCTTGCATTTGCAAGAACCAGAGGATCATGATAAGCACGAAAAGGATCAAAGAAAAAGTTGACATTCAAAGGAGTAACCTAAGGAAAATGCACGAGAGCAGAACAACAGATTCACAACCAATATCCTCTTGATTCACAACCAATCTAACATTGAACAACAGATTCACAACAATTTAATCTAACCCAATCATAGCCAATACCAATCTAATATCAATAGTAGTAGCTAATCCCAACCAACAGTAGCTGTGAGAGAGAAAAGGAGAGAGAGAGAGAGACATACAGAAAGAGAGATCAGAGAAGTACTGGAGGCTGGACCACTAGAGGAGCGCCGTCGCCGAGAAGAGAGAGAAAGAGAGAGAGAGAGAAGGTAACTTAATTTTAAGGTTGAAGTGAGAACTGAGAAGGCGAGAGGGTGGCAGCACTGGCAGGGAAAGGGAAAATTTTAGGGCTGCGGCTGGGGGGACTCAGGGTGGGGAGGGGAAAGAAATTAGGCTCGGGCTGCGACTGGGGGGGGGGGAAGGGGAACATTAGGCAGGGCTGGGCAATTTGTCATGGATCAAAACAGCGAGTTTGATCCACGAAAAGTTTTTGTTTTTGTTTTTATTTTTTTCCTAAAGAACAAGTAAACGACGTTGTCCTATTGAAAATGGGACGATGTCGTTTTAAGTCAAGGGGAAAAAAAAATAAAAAAAAAAGCACTGGAACCGGATTTTTCGCCGAACCGGCAGAAAAGTCCCCTTCCAATTCCGCTTCCGTTAGTGGCCCAAAATGACCTCCGGCTCCGGTTCCTGGAAGAGGCGGATCTTCTCTTACCGGAACCGGTGACGGAAACGGAACCGGACCTTCGCCGTCAGCCGGACCGGACTTACAGGCCTAAATTGACGGTAGCCTAGCAAGGATTTTTTCAATTTTCGAGAGTATTGTGCTTTGGCGGGAATCACTAAAATCAATTTTTTTAAACAAAAAAATAGTTTAGATTATTAATTTTGGAGTTTATTGGTTATCATACTATCTTTTAAGATGTCCTTTAATTTTTTATTTTATTTTATAGTTTATTGGATAGATTTTATTAGGCTCAAAATGTTTATTAATTTAGTATGGGCTTAATGTACCACACAAATGAGAAAAATCAATTGGGCTAAATGTGTAAAAGGCCTAAGAAACAGCCCGATAAGGAATTTTGTAACTAGCAACCGCTACTACTAAAATTGGCACCTCACATGACCGATTTTTGCTGTTAGCGGTGGTGGCGGCCAAATTTTAAAAATCGGCCCATTCGATGGTAATGAGCACCGAATTTGCATAGCCCTACCAACAATAGACATTTCGACCCCGACTTCATGCATGTCGATCTTTCGTTAATCGACTAATTTTTAATAGACAGGAGGACCTATATGTCTGAAAGATGAACCACATGTATAGTTGGATATTGATATCCAGTTTCACTTGAGAGGGTCTGAGAAAAAAAAAATAAAAAATTGAAGCCCCCCTGGCCCATCGGCTCCCTCCTTACCTTGACTCTCTCTATTTTGCGTTCTCTTTCTCTTGATCTTGCCAAGTCTTTAGCAGGAGGCAATAACTGTACATTGCTCCCGCTAAAACTGATATTGCTCGGTGCTTGTTACCGTCAATAGCAGGGACAAGAACGGCCCTGATTTGTTTAAAAGTCAATACTAAGATTTTAATGATAATTAAGTCGAACAAAATATGAATAATTGACTTTGAGTGTTTGTAGAGAAAGGTGCAGGGGAGAAATAAGACTTTGACATATCTAGCCGTATAAGTGTTTTTTTTTTTTGGTCTATGCAACATTTATCTAGCTGTATAATTGATACAACTATTATACTATAACAGAGAGTGTTGCTGGGGCGGATTCTTAACGTGGAGCTGATGTGCTGACACCCGTGTCACTGCAGGACAGATCCCCTGTGTTGTTGCATCCAAAGGCAGACGCACCTTTCTCAACTCTTTTACCTACAAATCCTTGACCAATTTGGTATCTTCTAACAGTGCATCCATCAAATCCCCTGCAATAGAGAGAGAAGGATGCACGAGTTTCCCTCGTTAGCATCAAAATCGCCTCATGCGGTCCGGTCCCTTACAAAAGCTTCCCAACCTCCTGCTATGGTAATCTATTCTCGTGAGGTGCTGTTTTTTGTGGCCTTTGGGCTAATGTTCGGCCATGCCCAACCCTTGTCTAGTTGTTGTTCACCTCTTGTGGTCTAATTTCTAGCCTCTTGTAAATGGATTCTATGAACGAAAATTTTCTTTTCCCCACGAAAACAGCACTAGACAACTTTTGTTCCTGAAAAAACTATAAAATATAGTCAAATTACACTCCTTCTCTGATACAGGTGAATTTCACCAACAAATAGTTCCACTAAAATCTACTGAAAGTCTAATTCATTTATCAACAAATAGCTCCACTCACAATACTTCCACTAAAATCTACCGAAAATCTAATTCAATAATCGCTGATTGACCTACTAAGTCCTAATGCTATCCCAGAAACCAGATTGTTAACTAAAATTAACTAACCTAGATATTATTGCTATTACCAATGCCAGAGAAACACGACAGCTTGCACATGCTGAAAGTTACAGGACAGATTTAGTCCCACAAAGCTCCCAACATGCCCCAATAATAAAACTGCGACAATGACAACATTGCCAAAATTTGGTCCTATTTTGCAACAATAGGAAATGTGATTATCCAAGGGCAGGGAAAGGCAGGATGATACAACTGAACTTGTGATCACTTATCCGAATCCGAATCCGATGCTATGGACCTAAGGAGCTGCCGGTACTTTTCGGGGCTGTCCCACCAAGTTTCGGTATTGATTATTGCCTTTTCCAACCAATACTCATCAACAACCTTCTTCTCAGTCAGCTTCTTGTAGAACCTTCCCCATTTGTACATTGTACGCCTTAAACGTGCACTGGGGCTTCCCCCGAACAGATACTTGATGTAGTCTTTTGCCAGCCGAGTCATCTCCTCACCACTGATGATGTAAGTGTACTGCAAGAAAACCATCAAGCTAAAACTGTAAGCACTTGCTGAGTACCCTTCACTCCTAGCACTATTTATTTTAGAATCCTTTGTCTCATGGCAGCAATGTCATGATCAATGGCTTTGTGTAAACTAACTACAATGGAGTTGCCAGATCTGTTCCATGCGTACACATGTCAGGTTAGACTAGTTCCCACAACTCGTGTGTCTAAGCGTGGAGCTGATTTGGCAACTCCACTATAACATATGGTACACTCGTCATCTCATGGTGTACGAGGCAAGGAGACATTAGTCAAAATTTGGAAATTGAAGGAAGGCATTTTTTTCAAAATTGAAAACCTAAGGAGCTTTTTGTGAAACGATAAAAACCTGGGGAGTGATTTACATAGCGTTTGTTAAACAAAAATTTTATTAAAATTTTACTTTTACTTTTATCACTCATTCACCAATTCCAATACCACCTCTTTTTTAACACCAACACAAAATTTTATTAAAATTTTAAAAACAAACACACTCTTAGTCTTTAGTAATAATAACAAAAAAGACTATCAAAACCAATTTCCTGAACTCAGGTTACCCTTCTGACACAAGCTAATTTTCATTTTTCTAACGTGCAAGAGTTTTATGGGCCAACAATTAGGCAACATACCCATAGAGTAGTTTAAACTGTTCAGTTAAGCTCGTAGTTAGTCTTATGCTAGATATCAACTTTTGCGCATCTTTTCCAATGTTGCCTTCTTTCTCTTTTCATTTTCTTCAGTTCTCACACGTAAGGAAAAAGGTTACCCTTGGAAGAGGAGAGAGAGAGAGAGAGAGAGAGAGAGAGATCAATACCAGGAAAATGAAGCCAATGGTTGCTAAAATCACTTGGAGAGTTTCATCAAGAATTCCAATAAGGCCTTCGTCCTCTGATCCACCTGAACCATCCCCACCATTACCACCACCACCACCACCTGGTGGACGGTTTCTACCACTGCCACTGCCACTATCACTATAGAATTCTTTCTTCTCAATCTGCTTTCGTAATTCATCTTCTAGTGACCTTCCCTTCAACCTTCCGATAATGTTCTGAAGAACTTTCCATGGAAAACCCTGATGGCATTTGAGAAGTTCAAGTCAACTTTGTAGATTTTCCCCGACCAAAATACTACGAAAATATAGGTTTCTAGAAGATAAAATTGCAAGCATCTCATCCTCCCTCCTTCCATAACTTACATAACAGGGCTAATGACTCTACAAACCACTGAAACATGATGACAGATCCCTTACAATGCACTTCAACAGTTAAACTTTGATTAGAAAAAATTATATAACAGAAAACAATATACAAGACATGAAGTAATAAATGATTGAAGCTTCAACTTGAATCCTAGAAACAAGCTTCTAAAAGATGAAAGGTAAAAAGGAAGGGAGAATATGGATATATGTAACTAGATCAAATGTTTTGGACAACAGCAGAAATCCCTCAGTAAGAATAAGAAAATAGGAATGAATGAGTTAAACATAATTTTCCATATATTCTGTGGTCCAAATGGAATGAGTCCAAAAGTATACTGGGAGTAACACTTCCAATTAATACTCATAGCGAACTGATAACTAACTATTACTAATAACCTATACTTTTCTTTATGCTACCTAGTCCATTGGTTTGACTCTACCATTGGCCTGAGGCCTACCTTTTACACGAACAGTCCCATACTAGCATCAACCATTGTCATATTCATGTAGCTGTAATTGAAAAGCAAATAGGCACACTCAAGAAACGCTTGGCTGAAATTTATTGCAAAGTACAATTTTCAGATCACCTAAAATCAGGACTTGCATGTGGTATCTTTGCATGGGACAAAAAAAATCAGCCCAGGACACAAAAATTGGTAGGCAAATAAGAAAGCCACCATAGGAGTAGAAATACACAGGTGGTGCTAAGAAGATGGATACCATTCATCTCAAGTGCACATCAATGATTTTTCCTCACATATTTGGAGATTCTTCTTCCAACTTTAAAATTTGGATCTAAAGTACTTCAAGTACCCAATAACAAAAGAGACAATACGAAAAAAAGCCTCTTACCCCACTGCCACCTTCGACATTTCCTTTACCACCTAATAAGCAAACCGGCATGCTTCGCTGATGATGTGATGCATTGGCAGTCAGCATCAAGTCCGTCCTAGGGAGCCACTTGCCAGATATGGCTAAACTACATGGTGTAGAAGAGAGGTGGTGCAATTGAAGATAATTTCTGACAAAGAGATTAGGCCGGCAGGCAGTAATCTGCGTGGTGCTCATCCTTCAACAAAGAGCTCAGCTGCTTTGTAAACCAGACATTAAGCTCCAAAACCTATCACCATCCTTCAAACAACAATGAACAATAACTTACCTTGATCGTGCATTAAAATTCCTAACACCATAACTAGAATTCATTTCCCCATGTAATTTCAATCAACATCACAGTATAACCCTCCTGAGGAACCATGCAATGTTATAGAAACAGCCGAAAAGGACCCAGAATAGGACAAGGTCCAGCTCAATGTTGTTCAATCAAGCTGACCTCGGCACAATAATAAGACTTTTAGGTCGGCTTCAATCTTATTTAATCAAGGCGATACAAAGCACAACGAGGATTAAACCAGCACAAGCCTATACTTAGTAAGAACTATAAATGGACATGTGCTTACGTCCAAGATGAGTGTCGGCCATGGTTCATCAATTCGCTACAGACGCATCTCTAAACAAACACCACCATCAAAGCTAGGGAAGAACAGATAACCCCAGAATTGCATTCGTTAGAGTGAACTCCGCCACAACCCTCTAACAAAACACATACTTCTGTATGCTCCTTTCCATATCCTTGTAAGCTCTTCGTATACATAAAGAGATACGTATTCACCATGACACAAAATAGCCTCCATTTCTCCTCTCCGAAAAACCACAAAAATAGCTTCTCCATTTGTATGACCAAAAGGGTCTAATAGTCAATGAGATATCATTAATGGAAAGATAAGAAATTTACTCCTTTCATTCACTTTAAAATACGACGACTGTATGTATAAAAACATTCATGGGGTTTAAGTCGATAATTGCTTTAGTGTTTTGACATTTTTTAAAAACAAAAGATTCAAAAGATAATAACTAATTGCAAATCGAAATTTCGAGCAACTAATCGACAGTAGTATTCAGAGAGGGAGAGAGTGGCGGGCCAGCTCACCGTTCGTTGTGGGCAATTGGATTCGCCAAAGACGGTCAGGTGCACCGGGAGAGGAGGAAAGAACAGATAAACGAAGACGGTGGGGAAGAGTGCGAGCGGCGATGGGTGGGCCAGTAGCGCTCTATTTGTAGAGTTTATTTGAGCTGGGCTGGAATATCTGGGCTGGAATATCTGGGCTTTAAAACCCATCGACTTTCAACAGCAAAGGTGGCCCAAAGTGTTGCGTATATATAGTTGCCGAGGGCCGAAAAACACAACCAAGACGTACGTATATATATTTGTTCGCGTTTCTACTTCCACGGCGGAGCTCGGAGAGCAGAGGCTGCTCTGTTTATACTCAGGTCATGGACTTGGATTCTTATTACGAAATTACCCGCACCGCCGAGTTTATTCATTCTCGGAACTTCACCAGAGTCGCTTTACAGGTACAGAAACCAAAAACTGAAAAAAAAAAAAAAAGAAGAAGAAAAAAAGAGAACTTCCTTAAAACCCTATAAAAACCTCTTCTTTTTGTATCCGTTGTTTGGTTTGTGAGAAACTGAAGGAAAATCTTTAGTCTTTTGTATTAACAGAACGAGATGTAATTGACTGAACAATAGAATATAAAGAATTTTCAAGTAAGATTCTAGAGTGTGACTCATATAACCTTGAGACCCTTAGTCATTCTCTTTGTTTTCTGTTTGGTTGCTGGGAAAACTGAAGGAGATGGAAACAAAACAGTTACTTGAATTTACTAGTTTGAGTTGTTTTTCGAAATTTTCATTTGGTTGCTCTTTTAGGGTATATGAATTACGTTAAACTGTATTCCTGAATTTGTCTCGGTTGCTTCAGTGACCAGATAGAGATTAAAGGGCTTACTTATTTGTCAGGTTATTAGTAATGGAGATTTGTTTTGTTTGAATTTCAGTTCCCAGACGAGTCATTGAAGGACTCCACGAGAGTTGTGAGAGCTTTGCGAGACCAACTTCGATCATTGAAAAAATGTGGCATCGAACAAAATGGAGGCAATAAAGATGTTAGATTGTTTGTAATGGCAGACACGACATATGGTAGTTGCTGCGTGGATGAGGTCGGAGCATTGCACGTTGATGCAAATTGTGTTGTACATTATGGACATACTTGTTTTAGCCCGTGAGTATCAGTTGAAAATTTTGTATAGTCTATGTCAAATTGCTGATACTTTGCCTAGGATTTAGCATTGAGGGCAAGTGTTTTGCATATACTGTCCCTTTTTCTCTTAACTTGAGCAGCATGACTCTAAAATAATTACTCTGAAACTGAATCTGAAGTAAGAATCAACTTAAGTAACGACATATTTTAGCCATTTTGATCAGCAAGTTTGGGAACATAAATTTTTTTCAGCATTTACCTTGAGTGTTCATATCTTAACTACCATGATAAAGTAATTTACAATCCTAATATATGCTTTTTTCTTTTCTCTGATATGTTCATCTTAGATAGCTTTGCAGGAAATAACATCTAGAAAACTGCATTTTTACACTTTTTCTTATAGAGGATTCCCATGAGGAAAATGATCTCTATCAGTTCTTTGCGGGGAGTGGCTTGGAACTTTTGTGTTCCAGAGATACACCTGAGCATTTGTTCCCCATAGTTCAAAATTACTTACGGAGTTTAGAGTGAGTAGATTAAAGGAACGCCTGCTGCTGAGTCCCACCAGAGCTGGGAAGTTGCAATTCATGTCTTTTCGGTCTTGACATTCTTTCTTGTTGTGGCTGTTGGCCAATTCTCGTGTTTTTAAAACACATCTTCACGTGTGTTCTCTTTGGCCCGGTGTAAGAATGGGATGGTGGCGGATTATTTGTTGCATGATACACTTTCTTTGGTTTGGATATTCAGTTCTTGAGATCTGCAAATGATTTGGAAATGGTGGAATTCACAGCTTTTTATTCCACAGTTTATGCAAAGGTAATTCGTCGAGATAGTGAAGACAAGTTGTTTTGGATGGGTTCTAAGGATGGAATTTTCCCTGTTAAAGCTTTTTATTCCTCTATTTCTGGTGGTACGTCACAGTTGTTTCCTTGGTGTGGGGTTTGGTGGACTAAGGTACCTATGAGAGTTTTGTTCTTTGTGTGGGAGTCTACACATTCTAGGAATTTGTTTATTGATAATCTTCGGAGGAGAGGCGTTTATGTCACGGATTGGTGTTATTTATGTAAGAGGGATAGTGAGTCCGTTGACCATGTCTTATTGCATTGTTCTATGGCAAGGGCACTTTGGACGTATGTTTTCGTATAACAAATCTTCATTGGGTAATGCCGGAAAGGGTGTTTGATGTGTTGCTATGTTGGGGAAGAAAGTTTAAGGATCCTTTGGCTAGGCAATTTGGAAGATGGTTCCATCTTGTGTTTGGTGGTGTCTTTGGAGGGAACGTAATAGTCGATGTTTTGAGGATTTAGAATTGTTGGTGGTTTACGTACAAGGTGTTGTTATGCACTCTCTTTTTTGTTGGGTTAATGCCATGTGGGGGGTATTTTCTTGATTTTCCAGATTTCATTAGCTTTTTGCTTGTATGTTCTAAGTGTTTTCAGTACAAGCTTTGTACTGTTTTCACTTTTTCTTCCTTTTAATAAAGTGATCTTACTTATCAAAAAAAAAATCTTCATGTGTGTTCTGGATTGTTTCCCTGCCAGCATTTAGCATCATCATTTGATTACCTTGAGCAATTTTGAAAAATCAAATTCCACTTTGAATAGGTAAAATCCCAAACTTTAAGAGCCATAATTACTGATAGTGGAGATATAAGGGTTTAACTCTGGAGGAGATGGATATAATGTCAAGGAAATTATGTGGTTGGGTGTGGTAGAGAACATTGTGCCTGATGTTTTCCACATAGCAGATATGCTTCCAAGAATCATAGTTCTTTGGAGGTTTTCAGAGTCTGAAATGGCTAGGGGAAAATATTTAAGACGCAGATTAGGTAGAGCCGGGGACTCATAAACGCAATATTTTTTGGGCAGCAGTAGGCTCTAAGGTCTACAGTGAAAAGAGGCTAGTATATCATATAGCTGTCTTTAGTTTATGTCCAGTCTTTTGGCTCTATTAATTGTGAGTTAGGACTGCGAACTTTGCCAATGTTTGTTTTGATATTGAATGTTCCAAGATTAGAGCTAGCCTTCACCCTAGTCTTCTGCCCATCCAGGGGTGTCTTAGCTTACCTTTACATATGCGATTTGTATTCATTTCTGAGATGTGAACTTACAAAAATGTAACTGCATTATTTGTTTGGCTGCATAATCTTATCAGCTACTAATTCTATTTCATTACAATTATATTGAAGGTCTCGTTTTTGTTTTCAGGACGACAACTCTTCCAGCATTATTTGTTATTGGAAAGGCTTCCATTAGTGTATCCAATTGCGTTGAGAATCTGTCAAATTGCGCCTTAACCAATGGCAAGTCTATTCTGGTATGGCAATCAACTTGAAATGTTTTACTTTCCTTTCTAGCTGCGAAATTTCACCAAATGCTGTCAACCATGAAATCATGTGGCTAATGTGTTCCCTTACTACTTCATTAACTATGCTGGTTTCTTAACCTATAGAAAATTAGAGAAAACTGCAAATATTTATATCATCAGTCAATGGGATGGTTCATAATATTTTGCGAACCTCTGACACATGCAACTGCAGTAAAACACACAAGAGCAGGCCAATTTGATGGTCTTGGTAGGGATATTATCTATGTGCATTGAAAGCAGGATTCAAGTCAAACGAAAGTACTTTGATGGTGTTTGGATGTGGAAATTTTGGGGTATTGGGCTTGGTGAAAAAGTGAAGAGAGAGATGATTGGAATAATTTTTATATTTATTTGGAGTGAAAAGTGATGATTTGATGGGAGGAGAGAATTTTGAGGAGTTATTTTATTGGGGTGGAAATTTTGGGTGGTGAACACCACCTTTATGGGGCTTAAGGGCCTAGGGATTATAATCGATGTGTCAAGAGATTATGCCTGAATCCTGTATGCATAGTTTCTGGAGATTATATCCCCCTTCCCTCTATCTCATTCCGCTTCACCCCAACCAAAGAAAGAGAGGAAATTTATGGTGTCCTTGTAAACCTTGTTACTGTATGCATGCTTTGTTTAAACCTGTCTTAGACAAGTAAAGAATTGACATAATTTGAAAAACTGACAATTAGCTTGCCTTGTGTCCCTAGGCTTGAGACTTTCAACTCAAAGACCTATCCAACTCCATTAAAGAAAGGGCTTCTCAAACCCAACTCTAGTCCCTGAAGAGAGTGGAAGAGAGTTATAGATTCTTCCTACTATTCCCACAGCTCGTACTGTCACCCCTTCCTTAATAAAGGTTATCTACCTTATCCAAAAAACTATTCCCACAGAATCCTGCCCTACTAGTCTTTATCAGCTGGATAGATTATATGGTGCATTTCCATTGTGACTACTGCTTGAATCTCGAAGAAGATTTATTGTAAATGTTGATGAGATACCTGTGTCCCTGACCCATAAAATATTGAGATTATCAAAAGTGATTCTTTGTAATTCACTACCAACCAACTGCTGGGAAGAGCTACCAATTACATTTGTTATGAGTGTTATTTACTTTACTTCTGAATTTCAGGTTCTTTTTGGGTGCGTAATTCGATTAAGCATATTAGAGACATCCACACCTTCTTTGCTTCTCAATTATTTAATGATTTAAGTATTTTGTCTTTTGCTTATTTCCAGGAAGAACTATCACATAATTCTGGTGGGACTTTATTTGCATTACTTCCTAAGTGCAGGTTCTTTACAGGCTGGAATATGCATATTCAGTACGGCATATTAGAGAAGCACTGCCAGAAGCATTGAGGTTATCTGAGCCCGAATCCAAGTTAGAAGTCCATTTTGCTGACATAATGGGTTCAGTTATGAATCCATCTGATGTACAGAACAGCTTCACTGGGCTCTTGGGAACAGTTGGTGACTGTACTGATCATCGCACTTTTGGGGTGGCATCTGGTAATACATACAGAATGGGAGGTTTGTGCTGGACTTTACCTGATGGACACAGAATGGAGGACTACCTGCTTTTTTGGATTGGTTCGGACAATTCAGCATTTGCAAATGTTGTGATGACCTTTAATGGATGTGACACAGGTAGATCAATTAGTTTGTCCCTATGTTGTGTGCCTGTTGTTCTGATCTTTCAGCATTTTCTATTTCACTTTGTTGATCTTTTTACTAGCACTATACATGGTTATTGATGATGAAGTTGCTTCTCTTTAGTATCTTTACGGTGCATTATATTTGTATGTGGCATGTTCGAATGGTTTCTACATTTCTTGTAATTGAAAATTTGTTGATTAGGGAATTATTGGCCAATATGAAACAACCGTTTGCGTTAGTTTTTCCATTTCCCCTAGCTCTATAACATATTGCTGGTTCCATTGCTTGTCTGATATTTTCAGAATTGATCACTGTATTAGATCTGGTAATGTTTTCACTTATCAAGAAAATATTTGGGGTTGTTCGTTTTAGTCAGATATGATGCAGCGGAGAATTGTTTGGTGACTGATGCATCTCAACCGAAAAGGGTTCTTAAGCGACGGTATTATATGCACCTATAATCTTTGTCCCCTGTCACCTTTAAATTTGTTTTCTCCTTAAAAGTCTACTGGTTCACTTGTCGTATTTTCTTCCTGTTATTTGCATTATTTGTTCATTTCTTGTCATGCACATTTTGTGGTACTTACTGTGGCAGTGATGTTTGCAGATATTACCTAGTGGAAAAAGCTAAGGATGCTAATATTGTTGGAATTTTGGTTGGGACTCTTGGTGTTGGTAAGTTGCCCCGTGGGATTGAACTATCACTGTGTATGGGTCTGCATTGTTTTGCTAACTCGGCTCCATTTCCATTGCAGGAATTTATGTGAACACCTTTCCCCTATATAACCATGTATTCTGTGATTAAAAGTTAACAAAATAGATATTGGATAACCTACATTGTTATCTTAATCATTAGTATGGTTTCCTATCCTTATCAGTTCTTAACTCTTTGTAAGTGTTCATTGATATCAAGTGGTGTTGTCATGTGAACAATGATTTTCTAGGATGATTCCAATCATATTGGTGTGTTTTATGTTCTTCACTAAACTCCTTTTTTGGTGAAACTGATACCAAAATTAGTTGTAAGAACTAAATTAGGATATTCGGTGAGATCTATTAACATTGCTTTCATAGTTTAACACAGCAGTAGAATCTTGATCACCATGTTAGTTTGGGCATAAAGCAGTAAATTGCGGTCCGCGAGTTATTTTCATTACTGTTTATAACGTTACCCATCATGTGTTCAAGAAAAGTGAATTATGTTGAGATTCATGTGACTATGCCACTAATTGTTCATCATGGAAGATGAGTGATTAATTATGCAACTATTGATGCAGCTGGTTACCTGCATATGATTCGTCAGATGAAAGAGCTGATAGCAGGGGCTGGGAAAAAGGCCTATACTCTTGTTGTTGGAAGACCAAACCCTGCAAAACTTGCCAACTTTCCTGAGGTAAACTGAAATGGGTTCAAGTTTATTTCAAAATATACCCGTTTATTAACAAATTTCTATTTGTGGCAGTGTGATGTTTTCATTTATGTATCTTGTGCCCAAACTGCCCTTCTGGATAGCAAAGAGTATCTAGCTCCAGTGATTACCCCATTTGAAGCGATGCTTGCTTTCAACAGGTACTGCATAGGAAATACTTCATTATTTTCTTAAATCTCTAGTTATAAACTATTGTTAAGCTCTTCTGTCTTTGGTAGACAGTGGATCAGCACATGTCATTCTCCAATTTTCCCTGGTCTTGCACCTTTAATGCTTTTTATACGTTTGGAAGCTGAATAAATTTGAAACTCAGCTTGAAATCAATAATCGGCCAGCTACATACTCCATTTGGGGAAAGAAGCCATACATGCTAAGGGTGACAAGACCTTCAAAACTAGTCCCCACACGATCCCTTTTGTTGTTTTGTTTTATGGTAGTTTTTGGGGATATCTGTACCAGTTGTGTGCTTTTTAATTAGGATGAAATAGATGCTCTAGAGACTGGGTGACATAAGCTCAACGGAGTGGCCAGTAGATGGATATCTGTGGCTTAATAAGTTTTTCCATTTATACTAGCCTGTTTGTGTTTCGCAAATAGGATCAACACCCTTTTCATTTCTTTGAGGCTTGAAACTTTTTCGCATTAGAACTGGGGTTATGTGACTAAGACTAAATATCTAAATATGGTTGCCCTACTTATTTCACAACGAAAGTAATCAAGGTAATCTGTGTCCGGGCTTCCAAATGGCCAGAACAGATTTTGTTTCTGAGCTGAGCTCAGTCAAAGCTGAGAGAATTCTAGTGTAGCTTGAGAACGGTGTGTCTTAATTGAGATTTTGTAGGCATCTTGATTCAAGTTTCATGCTTGGCTTAAAATGAGAGAAAAATCCAAACATGGATCATAGGTCATTAGTTTCTAGCCGTTTACAAGTCAAAAAGTTCAATAAAATGACCTCTATTTGTCTTATGCTGGATTTGTACGGCTCCTCTGGAGCCCAATCTTAGAGTTGCTGAGCATAAGGTAACTGACTCATGCTTGATTCTTAAGATAGTAAGCTAGATTTAAAGTGACATTTCCCATGGTACCAAGGCATGGCTGGCTGAATTTTTTGGTGTTCTCTATTGTTTCCTGTCTCATCTTTCATGTTGCTACACATGCTGGCAAATATGGATGCACAACACAGACTTCATATGTAATGGACCCACCCTAATAGAGAATTCTTGCAATACGGTGATAGATAAATAATAGACAGAGATGCATGCTTAATGGCTACTCTCATGTGGATGATTACCTTTTTTATATCTTTTAAATGACTGATGTTGATGTCATATGCATTGAAAGTGGAGAAATATCGTTTTGTTTTTTAATTAGAAATAAATTTATTGAAAAAAAGTGCATAAAGAGTGCAACCCTAGTACAGGGGAGCTTGTTACCCTATTTCTGAAATTTAAGTTAGCTGCGTTGTGAGTGTCTACAATGCGTCCAAGCCACCTATAGATACGTCTGTGATTTTTAGTTGGAGTTACCAAGCCACTTCTGATATTTAATTTCAATAAATTTCATTGTGACTTTATGATCTTCTAAAGCTGCCATAATTTGCCATGCTGATAATTTTTTAAACTTGCTTTTTATCTTTTCAATCAACTCCTCGTGCAGTTATCAGGCCATGTAAATGCTTAATTTCATGTATGATTTGCCATATAGTGAGGAAACAATAGAAGTGAATTGACGTCTTCTATAGATGGATAATAGAGAATAAAGAGTTAGGAAGGAATTCTAGCTATCATTATCCATTTCCAAGTTAGTTTTTTCTGGACTTTTCTAGTTTTTTCCCTACTTATTTCCTAAAAGTTCAATATCTCCATGCCTCAGAGGAAGTCAGTGGACAGGAGCGTATGTGATGGAATTCCAGGATTTGATTAATTCGTGTCCAGTTGAAGTGAACAAGTCAGAAGAAGCACGATTTTCATTTTTATCTGGTGGATATGTAGAAGATTTTGATCAGCAAGGTAGTTATCTCTCTCATTTGGTTTGGTTTGGTTTGTTGCAATGGGAGTGAAATCACAAAGAAACAAATTTATGTACTCCAAATTAGTGGTAGATATTTTCTGCCGAACATGGATAGAAGTTGGTAAAGCCTTGCATATGTTGCCCTAGACCTGAGCTCTAAGATGGATACAATTCCTGCCTCTTTAGATATAAGTTAAAGTCTTCTCAATAGCCAGACCATAGAATTTTAAGAGATCCATCCAAAAGATTTATGGGGTTTAGATGCAGGTAATACAATAGAAGAAAAAGGAAACTCAGTTTCTTCCGATAATGTACTGAATTTAGACCTTGTGTTATGCAAGCAAATTCCTTTTTTTTTTCCTGGCTCTTACTCAGCGGTTGGAGAAGGATATGTGAAACAAGCAATTTTTGTTTTCTTTCTGAAATCTTAAAGAAGTAATTGATTGGATCGTTATGATTCCTAAGAATGCTGAGAACACACAGTTACAACTAAACTTTGATATCCTTTGGGAGTAGAAATTTTTCTTGGGAATATTTAGGCCGTTTTGCTGTTATTCCTTGGACATGTTGGAAGAACTTGATTACCTTGGTTAACACATATCGTACTGAATAATAATCTTATGCTGTAGGCAATGTTACCTAGCTAAATGTCCCTCAAGCTACATATAACTAACGGGAAAAGTCATAAAAGCAACCAAAAGTTTTCGGAGTGTTACTTGATTTTATGAACTTACATTTGGCTTGGTGGAAAAAGTAATTATTTATATATACACTTGTTGCTTTGTTTTTTTGAATATGAACTTGTTACTTAAGTGGGAATTTCGCCTCTCTCAGAGTTGAAAATATTAGAGAAGAAAATTAGGTGCTACAGTCATTGACTGGTAATTGAACCATGAAGTTATTTTTTTTGACAAGTTATTCGAAAGGAAGTAAATCACTAAATAAAGTATAAGAATGACCTATCAGCTGAAATCGAGTGAGTGAGTTCCTTATCTCTTAGGGGTATGTACATGGAAAGCTGCTTCAAAAATTGTAACAATTTCTTCAATGAATGTGTTTGTGTCGTTTCTGTATTCTTTGTCATCTGCAGCTTGTGTTTTTGGTGTAAGCATATATGAGTGGAAATTTTGAATGGACGCACAGAGTTGATAAGTCCTATGATTCAATTCAGAAAACGGAGAACATTTGATGTTGGCAATTTACTTATCAAAGTTTTGAATTTTTTGCAGAAGAAGAAAATGGTAGGGGAGACGAGGGAGCTCTTGCTCTAGTCAGTGCTGCACAGAAGGTTCTGCAATTGCATGATAACTCGAAATCTTTAATCAAAGGAACAGCTAGATCTGGACCAGAGTATCTTGCTGCCAGATCTTATCAAGGTCTGGATCTGCATTATGACAGTTCCTTGCCAGAACCATATTTACTTGGAAGGAGTGGGAGGGCATCGGGATACAAGGATGAGAAAAGCAGACAGGTAGAATAATTGATGAACCTCGAGAGGAAGAACTATGGATATGAACCCTGAGACATGTCAGTGCTCGAGAAGGAGGTGGTCGGGAAGTCATGCAGGCAGCACACCCGCTCGACAGGGGAAAGAGCATATTTTGTAAATCTTCCTTGGCAGATTGTGAACCTAGGCAACCTACTTGGACAGGCAAACGGGACGTATTCTGAGTGAAACTAAAGAGGTCAGCATTTTTGCTACTTGAAAAAAATTTGTCAGCCAATTAGCAGATAAGCTAGTCGGACCGTGCAACCACATCCTCGTGGCTATTGCATCAGAGACTCTTCTTCATTTTAATTATTTGTGAGTTTGAGGATGGTTTTGTTCCTGTTCTTTTTCTACCAGAGAAGCAATGTGACTTACATAAGACAGTCTGCTTGGAGATCTTAAGATTTATTAGTTTATTTTGCGTTTTTTGGTGTTCATGTACTTTTCAAGGACAAGCTTAAGCTATTCATAGGCTTGTTTGATTGGCAAATAAAAGGGAAAAAAGGAAAAAAAAAAAAGTTTTGTTTGATCGATTGTCTCCTCTATGATTACATGGCTTAAGACCATAATAGAGGATTGATTTTCTACGGGCATCTCTCACCCTTTGCTATTCGAGAAGCCCCAACAGCTCCAATAGATATGCCAATATTTCAAACTCTTAGATAAGTGCTGAAGTTGATAGGTTTTGTGGACCACAATATTTTAACCAGTTGGTCCGGTCCATGGCTTAAAAGGTTGGATGTTTTAGATCAATCAAATAGTTAGTGGCTGAGCCTTTGACCTTGTGAATATATTGTAGCAACACTTGGATGTGAGAGGGCTGGCAAAGTCAATAAAATCTTTTCAATTGTGCAGAATACGACGTAGCTGCAAATTGCCTTAGACCAGAAAATCCTCCTAGCATACAACCTGGAAAATGATCGACCTTTTCTATATTGGCCGCCGACGGCCTTGTTATTAATTGCCATTATCATTAAGAGTGTCGTTACGTTGTTCTTTAATTAGTGAAATTCTTAAAGGATTGATTCAGTAGAACGAAGAAGAGCAAACACGTATAAATTATCTGACATTAACACCAGGCCGACAGCCCTCATGTTTGACAATATTTTCGGAGCTAACTGCAATCTTCTAGATCCTTAGAAACAGATCATTGTTATATATATATATATATTCTTTGGCTTTGCTGACTTTCTTGTTTTTCTGTTGCTCTTTTCGTGGACGTCAATTGGCTCGTGGAAAACTGCACATTTCTTCGTCAAATCAACGGACTTTGGCCCTTTGTCTGGGCTTACGGCAATCGCCGGACATGATTACCCTGCATACATAAGCGGTCAATAAACGACGTACGTTCATGCTTGTATGGGTCTTGCACATACAACAAGCTGTTCCACAAGTTGGTGGTGACGAGCTTACCATGATACAAAACGAGGCGTTTTTCTTTGTTTTTGTTTTTAATGGAATATCCATCATGACTAGTACAATATACTAATTTTAGATCTTTAGGTTTCGTTAAATTATATGCCATAAATAATGCACTCAAAAAGTAGACCCAAAACATTAAGCTTGTAGGACTATAATCAAGGATTTCAATATCAAATGATGGAAAAACAGAAAATGGCCAACTAAAAAGATTTTGTTGTTTAAGGAATTGCAAAATTATGCCTAAGCAACTAGCTGTAAAAAGAAAGAAAGAGAGAGCAGATAATTAAATAGATAATTATAATAAGGTCAAAAGGGCATAGAGGAGATTAATGCACTGAAGCCTTTAAATTTTTAATTGCACAACTTATAGGAGAGGGAGAAATAGTGAGATGACATGTAATTGGTAGAGTATGTCATTAATTAGAACGATTAATAGTTAGAAATATTTTCCCTTTTTGATACAATTATTTTCTGTAATAACATACTATTGAATGAAGAGGTCCAGTTAGCCTCATAAATCTCCATAATCAAAATTAATGGATCTTCCTCTCTTTTTTAGAAGACTATTAATTGTTCTTGTTACTTAACAATATCTCATTAGGTAGACATTACTATTTTTAACAGTTTTTCTAAAGGTAGATTCTAAGCATCAAATTTTTATGGGATAGATATACACTATATACTTCCCACTATTATTTTTGTTACATTTTATCACTAACCATTGATTTCAGACACTTTGTCAAATTTTTTTTTTATCAATTTAAATAGAAAATATTTTTTGACGCAAAAATGACAATTTTATCTCTATAATTTATTTTGAAAGTGACCAATTTGGACGATAAAATCGTAATTTTTGATGCAAAAAATTCAATTTCCGATAAGCGCTAATATGAAATCAACAGTTGTCAGGATATAATGTGATAAAAATAATAAGGGAAAAATACATTTTCACCTACGAATTACCGTAGGTTTTACATTTGCACTCTAAACTACTATGTTTGAGACATCACACTCTTTATCAAAATTTTAGACTAAAATAAAGATAATACCTTTGACCAACTTTGAATATATTGAAGATATTGTTGTCAATTAATTAAATTTCAAGGGTATTATTGTGGAATGAGGGTGCAAAATGTATAACATTGGTAGTTGAAGAATTCAATATGTCAAAGTGAGTAATTTAGGGGGAAAAGTGTCTATATTAATATTTAGAGAGTGCAATGTATCGGTAGTTTATGAGTGAAAATTGTATTTTTTCCTAATAATTAGGAGTATAAAGTGTTCTCTATCTTTATAAATAGAGATTGTGAAGCGTATTTATTTTAATTTTTATTTATTGGGAGACTAAAAGTTGAAACGGTAGACTTTAAGAGATAAACCCCGGTTTCCCAAAGTCATCTTCTAAATTCTAATAACACAATCATATGGCAGTGGGTTGTTAAAGTTGCTTTGTCAATTTAAGAGGAAAATGATTTTTTTGGTGTGACAAATGATAATTTTATCGCTATAATTTTATTTTGACAGTAAAATTTAGGATATAAAAACGTAATTTTAGATGCAAAAAAAATTAATTTTGGTTAAAATTGACTTTCAATTTAATAGAGTGCAACATATGTACAATTAATAGTTAACAGGTATAATATTAAAAATAATAATTAAGAGTATAAAGTGTCAATTAACGTGGAAGGTTGTAAAATATATTTATTTCAATTTTTATTTATTGAGAGACGAAAAGGTCAAACTTTAGACTTTCAGAGAGGCCTCGGTTGCCCAAAGTCATCTTCTAGCGGGGCCTGGTTAAATAACACTATCAGTTGGCAGTGGGTTCGTTAAAGTTGATTTTTCCGAAGCAGTGATGATTTGTTCTTTGGAAATCCTGGCAAAGGTATTTTCTTTCTGAATTTTACGAACTTTACCCTCGCACTAGTGTAATGATAAGGTATCTATCTCTCTGAATAGCTCCCACTACGCGTGGGAGAAGCACCGAATTGACCTTTGAAATTTCTGACCAATTGCCCCGTCGATGTCAGGACGAATTGGCCCCAGTCGGCGTTATTGACCCGGAAAAGTCCTCTCACGTCTAGAAACCCATCATGTTCAGATTTGAAGTCAACCGCCATATCAAGTTCTCACTTCAACTTCCAGTACTATAAATCCAGCTTCATAATTTGGTCTTCCCCACCACGTACACATCGAACTCTCCCAACATGGTAACGGGCCTTAGCACGAAGAAGAAGTTCCTAACTCTTATCCTCGTTGGAGTCATAGCTGGGGCCTTTCCGAGCTACATAGAAGCTCAAAACTGTGGCTGTGCCTCAGACCAATGTTGCAGCCGATGGGGATATTGTGGCACCGGCGACGACTACTGTGGCACCGGGTGCCAAGAGGGGCCTTGCTTTGCCTCTCCTCCGACTAACGATGTTTCGGTGCCTGATATTGTGACGCCAGAGTTCTTCAATGGAATACTCGATCAGGCTGATGCAAGTTGTGCCGGAAAGAACTTCTACTCACGAGCAACCTTTCTGGAAGCTCTCAATTCCTACGATCAGTTTGGCAGGACTGGTTCCGTCGATGATTCCAAGCGCGAGATTGCAGCCTTCTTTGGCCATGTCACGCATGAGACTGGACGTAAGATCTCCGTCTGCTTCTGAATCACATAAAACATTCTTATACGTTATCTTAAACATATCTTCATACAATTAACAGGCCAAAGTTTCACATAAGATTTAGGGCTTTTTTTTCTTTCTCTTACAACATTAAGAGCTACGAATTGAAGCAAGGTGTTTGTGTTCTGCAGATTTTTGCTACGTAGAGGAAATAGATGGTCCCTCCAAGGACTACTGTGACGAGAACAACACAGAATATCCATGCAACCCGGACAAAGGTTACTACGGTCGTGGACCAATTCAGCTATCTTGGAACTTCAATTACGGACCAGCAGGAAAGAGCATTGGGTTCGACGGCCTCAACTCCCCTGAAACCGTGGCAAATGACCCAGTTATTTCGTTTAAGACAGCCTTGTGGTATTGGATGAACTCTGTTCGTCCAGTCATAGGCCAAGGATTCGGGGCCACAATTCGTGCCATTAATGGTGCCCTCGAGTGCGATGGTAAAAACCCAGAAACAGTACAAAAACGTGTCGAGTATTATACTGAATACTGTAACGAACTTGGTGTTGATCCAGGCCAGAATCTAACTTGCTAGCGGGCTGTTTGTCTGATCCGTTTAGCTCTTATTGTTCATTTGAATACTTGTCTAGACTTCATGTATGGCATAAAAGGAAATAAAGAATACTCTGAATATCCCAAATCAGCCTCATTGCCGGCGCCGTTTGCCTAAATTAGCTCACTGGACTCTCTTTTTTTTTAATTGTCATTTTAAAATAATTGTCATCAACAAGGGCCTTGTGCTGGATTTGGAGCAAGAGAGTTTTGATTCCCTCAACGTGCGGGGGTCCTCTTTCGCCTCGTTGGACTTAGTTGGGCCTGAAGTACCCCATCTAGTGGTAATCTTCATCGAGTCTGAGCCCAAACTCCATGAGGAGCTCCAGAAGGATGCAAGACAAACCTCTCTGATTGGCCAGATCTCTACCCGAGCCCATCAGTTGCATCATGCGTCGCATGACGAGTCTGTCGAACCCAAAAGCTGGTTCATTCAACACCATAAAAAGTCCCTGGCCATGACACATTCAGGTATATTTACATGTACGGTTTGGTAGTCTAGTTTTTTAAGCATTGCTGCTAATTAATTGAAATGTGGGGATACAAACAGTCTTTCCTAAGTTTGTCGTGACGTTAAATTCAGCTCGTTGATATTGAGTTAAGTCTGTTTGAATTTAGTACAAATAAATGAATAAGTGTCTAAATTTTTCTAGTTGTCCAAATTATTCTCTGTGCGCCTAATTCATTTGTTGTTGATTATTTTCTCCGTTTCCGTTTTGACTTTTGTGTTTTATGAGATTTCGTCGCGAGCTGCGTCTCCAATGAGATATCTCCTATGAAATAGCCCCATCTGTCTTGCTATGTTAATTTGCTTGTTTTCTTAACAAAAAAACTGTCGACTGTGTGTTGGTATTTGTCAGCTGTGACAAATACCTAGAGCATATTCTCATTCTCATTCGTGATGAGAATAATGCGAAATGTTTCCATCAAAATGCAGGCATGCTAGCTGTCTTCTGGGGTTGGTTCTTTCTTTGTGTGTCTTAAGACTTGCTTCGTTGACAAGGACTCTTACAGAAAGCAATGGCGGTCAAAATACGAGGGCCTTGCACCCCCCCCAGTTCGTGACAAATCCTCAATCCAGGCGTTGATTATGGAGTGTGATAGCTCTCTCCCTTCCAAACCAAATTAGAGTTTCTGTAATGATCAATATTTAATAAGTACCTTTATAACTAGAGACTTATAGGATTTTTCTGCCAAAGTCAATCAGGCTTCCACATGATATTAAGTCGTCCAAGTACTTTTGGGTTTTGTTTATTAGAATATGGTTAATTAGGTATACTCGTACGTGTTTGGTTGATAAATTATATTGTTTTTGTCTTTGTAAAAAAGATTTTTCAACTTGGATATCACAATAGGAGGAAGTAATTAAAGTTATGATTCTCAGAATAAAACTTTTTAAATTCGATTTGAATTTGAATTGATATTTATTTTGTAAGAGCGTAAATTCCCGGCGTTGGATTAGCTTCCTCAGGATACTCTACTCGGAAATTGTTTGAGAACTAGGCATAGAAGTCCTTATAGGATTTACTACTACTAGAATAGTAGGTCTTGATCCCCAAAGAACCTTGCATAGAGGATAAAAGAAGAGCTGCTTGCATAGAGGATAAAAGAAGAGCTGCGAGGGGGTGGGAGGCAAATGATTTCAGTGGTCATTCTCGTGGGTCAAGAAGAGAACCGAGTGGGTATTTGAATAAAACGAGTTGGTATGTGCTTAAAAGTGGGTCAAATGTTGTAAATGACGTGACAGTCTGAAAACCGTTGCATTGTGGAGATTTAATCTTGGTTATTGCTCATAATTGCCCATGACAATAGTGCAAAGGATAATAACCGAACCCTAAAAACTCCTAGGCCATGACACATTGAGGGATATATCACTACAACAAATTTTACTTTTTGGGACGGATTTTTTTGGGACGCCAAAAAATCCGTCCCAAAAAATTAAGGGAAGAGAGTTTTTCTAGACGGAAAATAAAACTGTCCCAAAAAGTTTTTTTTTGTGTCATGATTTTTTTTCTTTTTGGGACGGAAATTTCAGTCCAAAAAAAAAAAAGTTTATTTGGGACAGAATTGTGTGTCGTCCTAAAAAAAGAGGCTTTTTAGAGACAAATTTGTCCTTTCCTAAAACTTTGTTTCAATACATACATGACCCTTAAAACGGTCGTGAATCTTTTGGGACGAAACCTAGTTGCATCCCAAGAAAAAAAATTTGAACGCTCATCACTTTCCATTCAAAAACTTATCACTTTCTGTTGGAACGCTTCTAAATACCGTTCAAATGAGGTTTGAATGAAAATAAAAAATTAAGCGCTAAAATTACCCATTTTCCGTTGGAACGCCTTTAAATAATGTTAGAACGAGATTTGAATGAAAATAAAAAGACTTCTTTAGTTTCCACACCATATTTTCCCCCTTGCTGTCAAATCCAAGAGGTAAGGACGTATAAACCTCTTCATCAAGATCACCATTCAAAAATGCATTGTTCACATCTAATTGGTGCAAAGACCAATGCTTGACAGTAGCTGTAGAAAGAAGCAATCGAACAGTTGTAAGCTTGGCTACAGGGCTAAAAGTCTCATAGTAATCAAACCCTTCTTGTTGTGTGTAACCCTTAGCCACCAACCTTGCTTTGTAACGCTCAACACTTCCATTAGCTTTCTACTTGACTTTATATATCCATTTACACCCAATAAGATGCTTATCAGATGGAAGAGGAGTCAAAACCCAAGTTTGATTTTCTTCAAGAGTAGAAATCTCAGTAGACATGGCATCTCTCCAATGAGGATATTGGATAGCTTGCTGATAGGTTTGAGGTTCAAAATGAGTGGAAATAGACAAGGAAAAAATCCTTTTTCTTGGAGATAATATGTCATAGGTGAGTGAGGCAGATAAATGATATGGCTCACCAAGAGAAATCACATCAGAATCCGATTGAGATGAGAGAAGAGAAGTGACCTGTTGGCAGTGATAAGCAAGAGGTTTATGCACTCTAGTGGATTTCCTAGGAGGAGGAAGAGACACGGGTGGAATAGAAATCAGTAGATACCAAAACTGGAGGAGGAGAAACTAAATCTATAGAATTATGAGGAATAACAAATTCAGGGGACAATATAGGACAGTCAACGATTTCAAAAATGAGATTAGGAAGGACTAAGGTAGAAGTGTCCTGTATATGATGATTAGCTTCAAATAAGCTATCAAAATTAGGTGTAGATGAAGAACTTTTATAAGGAAAAGTGTCTTCATGGAATGTAACATCCTTGGAGATTAGAAAGACATGCATCTAAGTCGTATAACTTGTACCCTTTTACACCGAAAGGGTAACCTAGAAACACACATCTACGAGCTCTAGGAGAAAACTTGGTTTGACGATGAGTAAGAGTAGAAGCAAAGCATAAGGAACAGAACACTTTGAGATGTTTATAGGAAGGGATAGTTTTAAACAACATTTCAAGAGGAGTGATATTGTTTAAAATTGGAGTTGGAAGTTTGTTTATCAAATAAACAGCAACTAAAATGCTATCTCCCCAAAAATGAAGTGGAAGATGAGCTTGAAACATAGAGATCTAGCTACATTCAATATATGTTAGATGTTTTCTCTCCATAGCCAAATTTTGTTGTGGAGTTTCAATACAACTATGTTGACTTACTACATCTCGAGAAGAGTAGAATTCCTTCATGACAAATTCAAAGCCATTATCGGTTCTATTGACTTTGATTTGAGAAGAATATTGTGTTTCAATGGTTTTGAAGAAAGATTGTAAAAGAGACCGAGTTTTGTGACTTAGATTTCATTAAATAAACCCAAGTATAATGAGGGTAATCATCAACAATGGAAAGAAAGTCTCTAAAACCTTCTAGAGTAGATGTGGCCATAGGACCCCAAATATCACAATGAATGAGTTAAAAAACAAACTCAGATTTATTGATGCTAGTAGGAAAATGAAACCTCTTTTGCTTAGCAAGAGAACATGTAGAACAAGAAGTAAAATCTATAGGTGAAATGTCAGCAATGTTTTACTTAAGAAGAGACATTCGGTTTATTGAAGGGTGTCCTAATCTAAGATGCTATAGATTGACATCAGTTTTATTAACATGAAAGCAGGAAAAATTGGATTACATATATGAAGTGGATGAAAAATTTGTTAATGATTGAGGAAGCTAATAGTACAAGCTATTACTTAGTTCACCCATCCTAATTGTCCTCCGTGTTGGTCGGTCCTGGAGAAAACAATGGTTAGCAAGAAAGACAAAATAGCAAGAACTTTGGCATGCATGCTTGCTCGCTAAAATTAAATTGAAGCCAATGAGGGAACACACAGCACATCGGTCAATAAAAGATTAGTTGAAAACCTCACTTCTCCAATATGTGTGACTGGAATCGAAATGCCATTAGGTAATTGAACTATTGATACAATGTGAGACCCGTGTGAAATGAGAAACATAACACACAATGTGATTAGTTGCACCAGAAACCACAATCCATGAATTAGCAACAACAGAAGGTTAATAGAATTGGAAAGGCATTTGTAATCACCTGTGAAATTAGGAGTCAAAACCATATTCATAGATGGCTTCGGAGACTGCAATAAAGCCAGCAGTTGATTACAATGTTCTTGTGTAAATGGTAGAGCAAATGGAAATCTGAAACTATTTCCTGTCTCTTGAACCGTAGTAGCTGAAGAGAACTTAGCCTTCTCTTTGAATTTGTATCCAGGAGGATAACCATACAACTTGTAACATTTCTCTACCGTATGACCTAAAATTCCACAATGACTACATATAGGTCTATTCTTCTTAAAACCACCATTTGTCTTAGTTGCTAAGGCAATTGATTCCACAGTTGAACCTAAACTCACAAGTAGTGAACCTCTCTAACGTTCCTCTTGTAAGACTAATGAGAAGACCTTATTTATACAAGGTAAAGGATCCATCATCAGTATTTGACAACGAATAACAGTAAATTCAGAATTGAGTCCCATTAAGAATTTCATGATACAATTCTTTTGATAAAATCCAACAAAAGAACAAATTCCAGAGCATCCACAATCTGGCAGGGGTTGATAATTTAGTAACTCTTCCCAAAGAGTTTTCAATTGAGTGTAGTAACTGGTTACATCCAATTGATCTTGTCGTAAATCAGCAATGGACTTTTGTATACGAAAGATCAATGATCCATCAGATTGTGAAAAATGTTCTTGCAGTTCTTTCCAAATGTCATATGAGGAATTCGTATAGATCACACTAGCTGCTATCTCCTTGGACAAGGAATTAAGAATCCATGAGAGGATCATTGTATCACAACGATTCTAGGCAATAGACAAGGAATCAGATTCTGGAGGTTCTTTCAGAGTCCCGTCTATAAAACCTAACATGTTTTTAGCTTTCAAACCAAGGTACATAGATCGGGACCAAGAATGATTGTTGCAATTTGACAGAGGTTGAGAAGCAATAAGTAATCCAGGATGATCACCTAAAAGAAGATAATAAGGACTTCTAGGATCAGATTTAGCTACCGTCATAGTCGAATTCGTGAGTACGGGGGATTGCATGATCATTGGTGGTTCTAGTGATTCAGCCATGATTCGAAGATTGAAATGGAAATGAAAATGTAGTGAATCAAGAAAGCTCAGTAAGAAGTAAAAATTTGCTTTGATACCAAATTAAGAATCACGAGTGTGGAGAGAAAGAAAGCTTTCATCAACTGAGCATAATACTCTGTTTTTACAAGTGCTGTAACTATATATACAGAAAAGAATAAACATCACATTCTGTTACACCAAAATTGAAAATACACAACTAACTTCTAGCATGTAACCTTCAGGTCGAGACTTCCAGCTCCAGCTTAGCATTCCATCTCAGCACTATCTTTAATAAATTAGTTGAAAATGCAGGCAGATAATAAATTGCAGCAGATAGAAAGTAGTAGTTGGGAAGAATTATGGTGGGGTTGTGAGTTTTTTGCAAAATCTAACAACATATAGCAAATTAAATACAACAGCCCTGTGGATTTCCATAATATATGGTCTGCCTGCCCCCAACTGCGTGGCCTAGCTACAACCTTACATTAAATTATGCACGGATTGCAGGTAAACAATTATTATGATCAGTGACTACAAAAAAATTGAGTTTTAGTGATGAAATTTTTTGTCACTAAAAGTCAAATTTTCGTCACTAATATTTGTAGTGACGGAATTTTTTTTGTCACACTCTCTGTTAGCGAAAGAGTGTCACTAAATGTTTTTTTGTGACAAAACCTGAATTTCATTACGAAAAGTTTTTAGTGACGAAATTCTTTTCGGCACGATAACTTTTCGTGACAAAAATATTTCGTCACTATAATGTTTCATGACAAAAATATTTTGTCACTAAAAGTATCAGTGACAAAGGATTTGCCACTAAAAACTTTTCGTGACAAAAGGATTTTGTCATTAAAAACTTTTCGTGACAAAACTTTTGTCACGATAACTTTTTGACAAAAAAGTTCCATCAGTAAATAGCTGATCGATTGGCTTTTGTTGGACGAACGAACGGTTTATTTGATGATAGAACATCCACATATGTATTATGGACGATAGAACAATTTATTTGATAATAGAAGGTCCAAGGTGTTTATTTAGAATAATAAAATTAAAATTAAGACCATAATGAAAGAAAATATTGAATTACTTCAAATAAAATACAAAATTTAATATAGTTGTACATCAATACATTCTAAAATTAAAATAACAAACACAATATAGTAGATGGTTAGGCTCGATTGAACAAAGAAGTCAGCACTCTTTCTTCAAGATCTTTGCCATTATCTATGGATTCTAGCAGATGTGGTATGAGAATTGAGCATGCCATCGACTGCAAATTTTCATCCCCACTGAGGAGAATGCTGGCCATCCAAGCAACGGTGATAATACTTGCTCGTGTTAAACTTAGGAACCCTTTTTTCCCAATGATGAACAATACTGTGGCCACTTTCCTTTGCCAATCTTCTGTTGCCTCTTCCTCTTCCCTCTGATAATGTAGCAAAAATCACAGAAACCGACCAACCATTATAAAAGAAAAGTTAACATTAAAATCCCCTGGGTTATTAAGCTTCTAGAAGAGAAGAGACTTCAGAAGGTAAAGATTCATACCTTTTAAGACAATAAGTTCAAGCAGAGAAGATCCAGTAGGCTCATTGCCCCCTGAGAGACCACCTGTCTTGCATTCTTGTTCATGAAAGATCTAGTAACTTAATGGAATGCATCGGAGAGTAATAGACTACTCAATACCATGTACCTTACAGTAAGTCGTTGAAAAGAGAAGAATCATTTTCCAAAGAATTTCTCTTACACATCTCATTCATGAAAGATCCAGTAACTTAATGGAATGCATCGGAGAGACCTCCAACTAATTAAAAAGCTTAGTAAAGGAAGGTTGAATCCAAATCTATACCAACGCCTATTACTCTGATAGAAAAAAATTACATGATTATGGCATGGAGGTAATCTGAAAGTAATTAAGATTTTACAAGCTTTGCTCAAGGCTTCCAGAGCCCCAGCCTATACTTGTGGGCATATTGCAATATCAGCTTCCTTTGCAAAACAAGATTCAGATGTAATTTTCAGATCTTAAAACGTCTCAAGTTACAGATTTTCCTATGATGGGCCTATGCATTCAGATTTACATAGAGGTTAATGCTGCAACACTACAAATTAGTTCCAAGTTCTAATAGGTAACCCAGGTAAAAAAGAAGAAGAGAAATAAATAACCAAAAACATATGTATGTGCAGATCATCTTTCTTAAGCCACACTTGCAATAGAAATGATAACATAATGGCAAAAAGAAAAAGAACCACGAGAAGCACCTCATGAAGGGAAGTAAACTTATACCCATAAATGCTCAAAATCTGACAAGCCCTTAGAAACAAGGGTGTAAAGTGACCTCAAACCTACGGTGGGAGAAAAATGACTAAGAAGTTAGGTATAGAAATAGATAACTGGAAACAAAACAAAGAGTGCAAACAAGACTCTGAAAATAAAGTCGGCAAACCTTTTCAAGGAAATGTCATATGATTCATCACTGTCATGTGTTCGCTCGGAAATATCGTCTCAATTTTTTGCCATACCCATTGTTGAATTATAGAGTTTGCACATGTAAAGCAACCAAACATTTTCACAAGCACCTAGTGTGCTCGCTGGGTCTAGGATAGTAACAACAATATTCAGCAACCAAACATAACCATTCCGTCGAAGATATTTCTTGTAGTGTTCATTGCACGTTCGATTTAGAGCCAAATCAGGATATGTAAGTAGAGCTGGCTTCTCTTGGTCTCCATAGACTATAACAGACATAGGACCACCGCCAGTTCGAATAAGATGTTCCTGCAGACAACAAATTATCCTTCAAGTGCCTTTGCGAACACTGAGCCACAATTGTCTCAATTCTAGAGAGAGAGAAACAAAACATACCTGATAAAAGCACAAAGAGAGGCTAGAAAATTTCACGGAGGGGAAGGGGAGGGCGCGAGAGAGAGTGAAGGGAATCGGGAAAAGAGAGACTGAACGAGAGAGAAATATGAGAGAGAGTGTGCTACTGGTGGCAATGTCTGGCTTAGGAAGAATGGAGAGAGGGAAGACAAGAGGCAGAGAGGCTTGTGAAAAAATAAACCCTCGACTGCAAGGGATCTTCAAGGATGATGGAACGCCTATTGGGATGATCGGATGGTATTAGTGACGAAACATTTTGTCACAAAATCGTTTTGCTTTTGGTGACGAATATTTTCATCACTAAATTTTTTTAAAGATTTTTATTTTCTTAGTGACGAAACTTTTGTCACAATAAACTTATTTTGGGTGACGAAATTCAAATTTTGTCACAAATAAAGACTGATGTGATGAAATTTGTGACAAAATCAGTTTTCATCACTAAAAAATAGTTTTTAGTGATGAAAATAAAAATTTGTCACAAAAAGTTCACTGTTAGTGACCAAATTCATTTTGTCACCCAGAATTTCTCACTAAAAGTGAAAATTTTAGTAGTGAGTACAGCAAACGGGTTAAGAGGCTCATTAATTTTGCACCTCTTGCAATATTTGAGATTGAATCAAGAACATACACAGGACCATGATCTATTTTCCTGGCTTGAAAGAAAATTATGGAACCCAAGATATATATGTTAGGCCACCTGAAAGTGTACTGCGCAGACAAGTGAGGAAGGCCCATGCCATATGCCAACAAATATCCAGAGCATATTCTCATTCGTGATAAGTATAATGCGAAATGTTTCCATCAAAATGCCGGCACTAGCTGTCTTTTTGGGCTGCAGGTTCTTTCTTTATGTGTCGTAGGACTTGCTTCATTGAGAAGGACTCTTACAAAGAGCAATGGCGGTCAAAATACGAGGGCCTTGCCCCCCCACCAAGTTCGCGACAAATCGTCAATCCAGGCGTTGATGGAGCTCAGTTACGTACTAGTTTAGAACTGAATATCTCAATCGATTATTGATGTCATGTGCGGAGGTATACCAACTTAATCATGTGGAAGCCTAATTAATTCGTTGTTGATTCTTTTCTCCGTTACCAGTTTTGACTTTTGTGCTTCTTTGAGATTTTGTTGCAGGTCGCCGTCTCCACGATATCTCCTATGAAATAGCCTCATCTGTCTTGCTCTGATAATTTATTTGTTTTCTCAACAAAAAAAAAGCTGTCTGTGTGTTGGTATTCGTGAGCTGTGACAAATACCCAGAGCATATTCTCATTCGTGATGAGTATAATGCGAAATGTTTCCATCAAAATTAATGCAGGCACTAGCTGTCTTCTGCGGCTGCAGCTTCTTTCCATATGTGTCTTAGGACTTGCTTCGTTGACAATTAGGACTCTTACAAAGAGCAATGGCGGTCAAAATACGAGGGCCTTGTCCGCCCTCCTCCAGTTCGTGACAAATCGTCAATCCAGGCGTTGATGGAGCTCAGTTACGTACTAGTTTAGAACTGATCTCAATCGATTATTGATGTCATGTGCGGAAGTATACCAACTTAATCATGTGGAAACCTCAGGTATATACCTCGTGTTTGGTCGATAAATGTTTTGATTTTGGAAAAAAGGTTTTTCAATTGGGACATCAAAATAGGAGGAAGTAATTAAAGTAATGATTCTCATAATAAAACTTTTTAAGTTCGATTTGATTTGCAATTGATATTTAGTTTGTAAGTACTATTGGGAAGCATGCAGGTATGGTCGATTTGGGACAATGCTCAGGAGCTCTAACTTTTAAGAAGTCAAATATGGAAATAGTTCGACACGTACGCGGAGAGTGTCTTTGAAAACTCGAATTGAATATTTCATCAACAGATCTTGAATTATTATGCTCCTCACAATTTTATAATGCAGATTATAAAATGATAAACAAGTACCTGAATCAATGATTCTATTTACCTTTAGTTTTTAGGGTATACTCACTCATGGCTAGAAGTTCAAGTTATGCTGTAGGGTCTCATATTTATTTATAGACCTCAGTTTTTTTTTTTTGGTTTAAGAAAAATCTTTGGCACTTCATGTATATTGGGCTCGAATTAATTTGGCATAACTCAGTTTCATTTAATGGGATTAATGCCACTGCGAACTCCGAAAAGTGCCTTGAGCTAGCGGCCTAATTAAAACTTACACTACTATTTTATACACTTTATCCTCGTAGTGAATTCGAACTTGGAACCGTGCACGCTTGTAGACGTGCTTGTGATTGAGGAAAAACAAAATACTTTTTACCTATATTTTTTTAAACTCATGATATGTAGTACTTATAATTGAAATAATATAAACCTATGATCATTACTTATGAATCATAGGGGTGAATTAAACATTTTTTTAATATTAAATTATTATTATTATTATTCTAATAGGATAATGACTCAAGTTCTCCAATTGGGACGGGAAAGAGGAAGAGTGACGGTCGGTGGAGGCCACGACTTCGTGGGAAGCATTAAAAAGATGCCGACGAAATAAAAATGCTCTGCTTAATTTCTCTTTTAGAACTTTTATCTGAACTAGTTATTATTTTACTGTGCAACGCCAAATAGAGAGAAATTACAACAACTGGGGACAATTTCTTTAAACTAAACCTTAAGCAGCAACGTATAGAGGCTCAAAACTGCTCTGCAATCGCATATCGACGAGGTGAAATTGAGTCTATACATACGTATATATACATACGTTGATTTTCAGAACCCTCTGTCTACAATAACGACCTAAAACTCAGATAAGATCTTTCCCTGTTCACGCATGGTTAATGTCGATTCAACATTGCTTTCAAGATGAGAGGAGTTTTGGTTCGACGTCAAGTCGTTGGCCGAACGAGGACAGCTTCTTCTGTTAAACGAGTCAAAGTCTGGCAACAAGACCCGTTCCTCACATGGCTTCTAGGGATCATCACGATGACGAAATCGAGAACTTAGCTGCTAGTAGCTCCAAGCCTTTTCTCGCCATGCGTTTGGACTATAAATATCACATGCTCAAGCTTGCTTCAGGTCACACCATCTTGTTCATTCTTAATTTCTTCACACCTTCTCAAGATGGCTGCAATTAACATCATGAAGAGGAGTCTTCTAACCATTGTTCTGGTTGGAATTTTAGCAGGAGTGTTGCCCACGAACGTGATGGGTCAAAACTGTGGTTGTGCAGCAAATCTGTGTTGCAGCCAGTTCGGCTACTGTGGCACCGGCAACGACTACTGTGGGTCTGGGTGCAGAGAAGGCCCTTGTACTTCATCATCGCCTACTGGTGATGTTTCGGTGGCTGATATTGTGACAGACAGTTTCTTTAATGGAATACTTAACCAGGCCAGTGGAGACTGTCCCGGGAAGAGCTTCTATACAAGAGCAGCATTCCTTAATGCACTGAATTCGTATTCTCAATTCGGCCAGGATGGTTCTGCTGATGCTTCTAAGCGTGAGATTGCAGCTTTCTTCGCCCATGTCACGCATGAGACTGGATGTAAGAACTTACTCCCTCATGATCTTTAACCTATAAAATCTGGTGCGCCTTGTACTTTAAATTAGACCTGATACTCATTATAGGATCGTGTAGATTTTCATCTATATATATGATTTAAGTAATATGTATATGATCTGTCAATTATATACATACTTTGTGCATCCTAGTATAAGTCAAAAGAATTAGCACAGGCTAACGTGAAAATTGAAGCAAGATGTTTTGTTTTTATGCAGCTTTTTGCTATATTGAAGAGATAAACGGTGCCTCACAAAACTACTGTGACTCGAGCAACACACAGTATCCATGCAACCCTAACCAAAAATATTATGGCCGTGGACCTCTTCAGCTAACTTGGAATTACAATTATGGAGCGGCCGGAAACAGTATTGGATTCGACGGATTAAACTCTCCTGGAACTGTGGCTTCAGATCCCGTTATTTCGTTCAAGACTGCCTTGTGGTTCTGGATGAATAATGTTCACCAAGTCATAAGTCAAGGGTTCGGAGCAACAATTCGAGCAATCAACGGTGCAGTTGAATGTAACGGTGGAAACTCTGCTGCTGTCCAATCTCGTATCCAGTATTACACTCAATACTGTAACCAATTTGGTGTTGCTCCTGGTGATAATCTGAGTTGCTAGGAACTTCCTCTCTCGACTTGGACACTTAAATCGACTTAATGTATTCTCTAAAGATAAATAAAGATGGTAACCAATAAAAGTGGCTAAGTTGGGAGTCAAGTCACATCCTCCTGCGTAGGAAAATTAGGCTTTGAAAGAGAACTCTCTCTTGTTATATAGCCAAAAACGTTAATGGGCATTGAGTGGCCTCATAAATAAAGGAAGTAAAGAGTACTGCTATTTTAAATGCTTTGATTCCCTAGTATGATTTTTTGTGGTCATGAATATCGGCTCCTTAAACAATATTACTCCTGTCGTGATAATCGTTTACTACTCTTTGCTGATGATCAGGTTTTTCGCGGTTTTGAATTTCGTCTCCCTAAACTCCATTAATTTCTAGAACTCTTAGGATTTTCATATGTAGAATTATCTGAATAAAAATTATTTAATTGCTACAATAGTAATAGATCTAGGACATAGAGGTGAATATATTAAAGGGATGAGACTTGGGTACTCCTCAGTCCTCGCCCTATCGAATATTTACTTCTTACCATTATCATGTACGTTGCATTTTGGATCTACCATATTTGACCGGAGAGGAGTCAAATATATATATATATATAAATTTTAAGGGCTAAAATTTTAAAAATAATTTAAAACATATTTTTTTTGCTAAAGGAAAAAAAATTCTTTAATAATTTTTGGGGAACTAGGGGGCTATGGCCCCATAGCTCCGTCCCTGTTGATAGGTGTTGTAGTAGGCGCGCAACCGATGCGTTCCCATTGGGTGATTACAAATATAGAGGTAGCTAGACTGGAGGACCAACTTGCAGCCATCTCCTCTAGCTTGACTCTCACAGCAAGAAAATTATTGTTAGCGATAAAATTTAGGAAAACAATATAATTTTATACTCTCTAATTACCACACATTTTATAATTTATACTCTAAACTGTCAAATTTGAAACATTATGCTGTTCAAACTATGCAAACGCGTGTCACAATTTTAAAAGTTAAATTGTAACACAAGATTCAAATTAAGAGTAAAGATGTACTTGATAATTTCTGGTGCAATGTAACAAGCTTGGTAGTTGGAGATGCAAATTACAAAAAGATACACAGTAATCAAAAGGTACCAATTACTATACTTTTTCCCAAAATTTACAAGCCATTTCCACTCTAGATTGACGGGCCGGGTTCACAGCGACTCCATGCCAGTCATGTATCTGCATTTTGCTGCCATTAACATTAATCCATCTTTTGTATCCTCGGATGCAAGACGGTCAATAAAAAAGGCCATAAAAAAATTTCAGTTGAGTGATAAAAGTTTGACCACCGTAACAAATTATGGTTTTTAATGGCACTTACGAACCGCGCGCCATTGAAAGTTGAAGTTTGAGTGGAGGATTATGTCCGGCGCCATCGTAAGCGGTCGTTTGTGGCAATTATATAGAATTGCAGCAGTAATATTATATATATACATACATATCAAACAGCATCCCAAATATTACCACCAGGATGGAACTATGTTCCACGCAATCCCATGTTCACACAATAATTTTATCAACATATTTTGCAGGATACAAAATCAGTTGAATTTGAAAAAACTCAATGCAAATATGATCCTTCTAATATTGGATTTTCAAAATTCACCATTCGAAGGATAATTTCTTCTAAGGAATGGGGTCAGCCATGGACTCTTCGAGCCTTGACTGAACCATTCGACAATTTGAAAAATATCACTTATTATGACTATGTTGATGCATGGACTTTTACTTTATTTTTTCGAAAATAAAACCCATCGTCACACATGGTTTATACGTTTTAAAAGATTCCAATGCCCTGAAACTTATGCCCCATTGGTTTATCCAGTGGTGGGATCGATTTGGTGCTGATGAAAAATTGTTTCCTCCAGGATTAAAGAAAGCCTATGATCAATAGGCTCTTGATTCCCATGATACTCCAGCCTTGACAAATACCCTTCCATGAAAAATCCTCCTTGCAAAAATATACCCATTCTCCTTCGCTTTTTCATTCAGTTCAATCTCCTTCCTTGGATACTATGTTGGAAATTTGTTTTACCCAAGAAAATGATGCCAAAATCCTTTATAAGAATTTTTTTGTGAAATGGTGGTTTGTTTTTACCTGTGATAATATCATTAATTCCATTACCCAAGCCAAACTCCAAATAGCAAAACACCCTCAATTCCTTTCCCAGAAAAGTCAAATTCAAGCTAAACTTGCTGCTGCCCAATCCCGTGATGATTATAAGAAAGAATTGTTGGAAGTTTTATCTCAATTATCTGAAGAAGATACAGTTGAAGATACTGCTGCTTCCAGTTCATTTCCAGATATCAGTTCTCAATATGAAGATAATGCTCAAGATCCTTATGCTGGTTACAAGTTGGAACTTTCCATTGAAGAAATAGAAGCCCTGCAACGTTGTTTGACAGATAACTACATGGCGTGAAGGATCCAATTGTCATTTTAAAAATAATAGAATAAAGCTGCCGATAGTCACTACTGTTCAAGATAATTATTGTTACTGTTCCCAGACAAATATCACTGTTCATGTCTTTCCAAAAATACCCTTGGAATTGTTTCATTACTGTTCATTTCTTCCAAAAATACCCCTACTATTCAAAAATATCAAAGGATATCTCAAGTCCTTTTTCTTGTCTTCTTTTCTATATAATATGACCTCTCAGAAGTAGAGATCCATCGCAGAATCACTTCTCTTTGAATTCTCTCAAACTTTCTAAGCCTTTAATACTTTCCAGCAAACTCTCTCTCTTCAAAATTATTCCCACTACCATTCATATTTTCCTAACTCTCTCGTCCTAAATATTCCAACTACCTCTCGTCCTAAATATTCCAACTACCTCTCGTATTCTCTGTTTACTCTTACAATCCTTTGGTCCTTTTCTCTTCTCGCAATATCAAGGTTTCAAGTTTTCAAGTTTTTCAAGTTAATCTTGTAAGTGTGCTTTCATTATTGTAATTTGTGTAAACTTTGAATATTATTTCAATATGAGTCAAGATCTTTCAGTTTTAATTGCTATTACTTTATTGCTTAACAGAACATGGAATACCTTGCTTGCATTTTTATTTCTCAATATCATTTATGGTTCATATCTCATGCTTACATATACTGTTGAAAATACCATTGAAAATATCATTAATGAAACTTTATTTGAACAATATGATTCCGACATATCATTGCATTCAGAACTTTCGTATGCATCGCTCCAAAACTCAACATACAAAAATTGCCGCAAAATATTATCACTTAAATTCTAGAAATTATTATCCTCGACTCACACCTCCTGATTTACAATATGAAGAACGACATTTATTATATACTTCTTCATTTTCTGCCAATGAAATTTATGAATGGAATATTGATGGTATATCTGAATATAAAATTCTTAATATTTTGAATGAAATGGCTATGTATGCTAATGTTTTACGCAATAGTAATCGTACGGAACATCAAGTGTATAACTGTATATTAACTGGTTTTACTGGTCAATTAAAACATTGGTGGGATAGATATTTAAATGATACTGAACTTAATACTATTCAAGATACAATAAAAAGAGATACTGATGGCAATCCTGTCCTTAGTAATGGTGAACAAATATCTGATTCTGTTAATACCTTATTATATACTATTGCAAAAAATTTTATAGGAGACCCAGGAATATATCGAGAACGTTCTTCTGATTTTTTGTTAAATCTTAAATGTCCTACTATGGCTGATTTTCGTTGGTATAAAGATGTATTTTTATCAAAAGTATTGTTGCGTGATGATTGTAATCAAGCTTATTGGAAAGAAAAATTAATAGCAGGTTTACCTTATTATTTTGCTCAAAAAGTGCGTGTTAATTTAGCTGATGATAATGGTACTATTTTGTATGATAAGCTTACTTATGGTGAAATTATAAATATCATTAATCGTACTGGTTTATTAATTTGTACTGATATGTAAAGTTAATCATTCTTTAAAAAGAGAAAAAACAGACTAGAAAAGAACTTGGATTTTTTTGTGAACAATATGGTTATTCTATTCCTTACCCCCCTCAAAACATAAAAAACATCACAAACATTATTCAAAACCTTCTTCTAAATTTAAACATAAACATAAATCAAAACCATAAAGAAACCTTTTCTTCCATAAAAAACAAAACATCAAAAATCGAACAAAAAAGATATTACTTGTTGGAAATGTGGAAAAACAGGTCATTTTGCTAATAAATGTTATGTTAAAAAAAAAAAAAAGAATTAGATATTTCTCTGAACAAAAGTCAATATGTAAAATATTTTTTAAATTCTATCCCTGTATGATAATTTCTTCAACTCTTCTGACATACGAAATTTCTTCTTCTGATAATGATCAAATTCAGCTTTGTAACTTGTTTGAAAAAAATTGTACCTGCAAAAACAAATATCTGTTTTATCTACTTCTGATCAATTATTATTGAAATTAATTTCTAAACTCCTGATCCTACTTTACAGCAAACTTATTTGTTAAAAATACGTGATTTAGAAATGCTACATCTACTGCTACTCCCTTCTTCTCTTCTCACTATAATACCAGATACCCATTATGATTTAACGTGTTTTAGCTCGTTTTACTTCTTCAAAGGTACAACCCACTACTATCAAGATTTACAAAAGAAATACAAATTTTAAAACAAGAAATCAAACAATTACAAAATACCAAACCAATTTTACAAATATTACTGATAATTTCTTACTGAAATATGTTTACTTAAAAGCAAAAGGATGAACAACCATTACAAATATCTGATTTACCTACTTCTCTGAGTCTCTTTCTGTAATACCTTCTGACTCATTTTAAATATTATTGATCGATTGTTTTTCAAAAATGGTATTCTGAAATAACCATTCGTATTAAAGATTATTCTTTTACTACTATTGCTTTAATAGATTCTGGTGCTGATTTAAATTGTATTCAAGAAGGTTTAATTGATTCTAAATATTTTGAAAAATCAAAAGAAAAATTATCTCAAGCTGATGGTCAAAAGATGATTATTAATTATAAAATTCCGAATGTCATATTTGTAATAATGGTTTTTGTTTTCAAACTACTTTTGTTTAGTAAAAATTTAACTTCTAAAGTAATATTGGGGAATCCTTTTTTATCTTTACTTTATCCTTTTATTGTTACTGAAGAAGGAATACTTCTAAAGTCTTAGGTCATGAAGTTACTTTTAAATTTTTTATCCTCCTTTACTCGAGATATTCAAGCTTTAAAAAATATTTCTATATCTAAAGAAATTAATATTTTACATCAAACTAAAATAAATCGAAAAAGAAAACATTTACAATTTTTACAACAGGAAATTATATATCATCAAATGAAGACCAGCTTACGACTAGTAAACTACAACAAGAAATTCAGCAATATCAGCAAACACTAGAAAAAACCATTTGTTTTTCTGTTCCCTAATGCTTTTTGGAATAGAAAACAACATATTATTACTCTTCCTATGAACCGATTTTCTGAAAAGAATATACCAACAAAAGCTGTCCTATCAAATGAATCAAGAATATTTAGAAATTTGCAAAAAAGAAATTCAATCTTTATTAGAAAAAATTTAATACGACCTTCTAAATCTCCTTGGTCTTGTGCGCCTTTTATGTAATGAATAATGCTGAAAAAGAACGAGGTGTTCCTCGCCTTGTTATTAATTATAAACCTTTAAATAAAGCTTTACGATGGATACGATATCCTCTTCCTAATAAAAAAGATTTACTTAATCGTTTGCATGATGCTTGTTTTTTCTAAATTTGATATGAAATCTGGATATTATCAAATACAAGTTGCTGAAAAAGATCGATATAAAACTGCTTTTACTGTTCCTTTTGGTCATTTTGAATGGAATGTTATGCCTTTGGTTTAAAAAATGCCCCTTCTGAATTTCAAAATATTATGAATGATATATTTACTCCTTATACTTCTTTTGCTTTAGTTTATATTGATGATGTCTTATTTTCTCTAAATCATTAAAACAACATTGGTATCATTTACATAAATTTCATAAAATCATTGAACCAATGGTCTTGTTGTTTCTGCTCCTAAGATAAATTATTTCAAACTCAAATTAGATTTTTAGGTCATAATATTACTCGTGGCACTATTACTCCAATATCACGTGCAATTGAATTTGCTGATAAATTTCCTGACAAAATACTTGATAAACAACAGTTTCAACGTTTCTTGGTAGTTTAAATTATATTGGTGATTTCTATAAAGATTTAAGAAAAATATGCAAACCCTTATTTAATCGATTAAAAAAAATCCTTTCCTTGGACTGATCAACATACTGCAATAGTCAACAAATAAAAAACATGTTAAACATTTACCATGTTTAGGCATTGCATCCCCACATGCATTCAAAATAGTAGAAACTGATGCATCAAATCTTGGTTATGGTGGCATATTAAAACAACGCATGCATGACTCTGAAAGACAAATAGTAAATATCATTCTCATGCATGGAATACAACCCAACAAAAATACAGTACTGTTAAGCAAGAAGTACTAGCAATTGTTCTTTGTATTTCAAAATTTCAAGATGATTTATTAAATCAAAAGTTTTTAATTCGTGTGATTGTCAATCTGCAAAGATATCTTAATGAAAGATGTCAAAAATCTTGCTTCCAAACATCTTTTTGCCCCCTGGCAAGCAATTCTTTCTGTTTTTGATTTTGATATTGAATATATTAAAGGTTCTAATAATTCCATTCCTGATTTTTTAACTCGTGAATTTCTACAAGGAAAATGAGTTCTTCCTCTCTTCAATAAAAATAAAAATTCTACTTTTTCTCCTCCGACAATATTTTCCTCCATTACCTCCTATTCCTTTTCGTGGAGCTGCTCCTAGACCTCGTCTAGAATCAATTCCAATTAATAATCAATTTAATGTTTTAGGCCAAATACCTCCAATATCAGGACCACGTGTCCCTCCTCCTTTCCCAAATATGAATACTACTTTCAAGCCAAAAGCTTACAATCATCTCCTCTGTCATCTGCTACTCCTTTACCCAATACTCCTTTAATACCCAAATCATATATCAGACATGAGTGTTATGTAGAAGATCCATATCATACCATTCCAGATCCATATCAAAACAAACCGCCATTTCACAAAAAATTTCTTAGAAAGGATTTTGGCATTATTTTCTTGGGTGAAGACAAATTTCCAACATAGTATCCAAGGAAAGAGATTGAATTAAATGAAAAAGCAAAGGAGAATGGGTATATTTTTGCAAGGAGGATTTTTCATGGAAGGGTATTTGTCAAGGGCTGGAGTATCATGGGGATCAAGAGCCCATTGATCATAGGCTTTCTTTAATCCTGGAGGAAACAATTTTTCATCAGCACCGAATCGATCCCACCACTGGATTAACCAATGGCGCATAGGTTCAGGGCATTGGAATCCTTTAAAACGTATTAACCATGTGTGACAATGGGTTTTATTTTCAAAAAATAAAGCAAAAGTCCATGCATCAACATAGTCATAATAAGTGATATTTTTCAATTGTTTGAATGGTTCGGACAAGGCTCGAAGAGTCCATGGCTGACCCCATTCTTTAGAAGAAATTATCCTTCGAATGGTGAATTTTGAAAATCCAATATTAGAAGGATCATATTTGCATTGAGTTTTTTTCAAATTCAACGAATTTTGTATCCTGCAAAATATGTTGATAAAATTCCTGTGTGAACATGGGATTGCGTGGAACGTAGTTCCATCTTGGTGGTAGCATTTGGGATGCTGTTTGATATGAATCTGGAATGGTATGATATGGATCTTCTACATAACACTCATGTCTGATATATGATTTTGGTATTAAAGAGTATTGGGTAAAGGAGTAGCAGATGAAGCAGAAGAAGATGATTTAAGCTTTTGGCTGAAAGTAGTATTCATATTTGGGAGAGGAGGAGGGACACGTAGTTCTGATATTGGGGGTATTTGGCCTAAAACATTCAATGATTATTAATTGGAATTGATCCTGGACGAGGTCTAGGAGCAGCTCCACTAAAAGGAATAGGAGGTAATGGAGGAAAAGTATTGTCGGACGGAGAAAAAGTATATTCTTTTTCGGAAAATCCTGGTTCATATGGAAGGGTAATGATATGCTGTTTTCTATTCCAAAAAGCATTAGGGACAGAAGAACAAATGGTTTTTTCTAGTGTTTGCTGATATTGCTGAATTTCTTGTTGTAGTTTACTAGTCGTAAGCTGGTCTTTTATTTGATGATATATAATTTCCTGTTGTAAAAATTGTAAATGTTTTCTTTTTCAATTTATTTTAGTTTGATTTAAAATATTAATTTCTTTAGATATAGAAATATTTTTTAAAGCTTGAATATCTCGAGTAAACGGAGGATAATAAAATTTAAAAGTAACTTCATGACCTAAGACTTTAGAAGTGATTCCTTCTTCAGTTTCAATATAAGGATAAAGTAAAGATAAAAAAGGATTCCCCAATATTACTTTGGAAGTTAAATTTTTGACTAGAACAAAGGTGGTTTGAAAACAAAAACCATTGTTACAAATATTTACATTCGAAATTTTATAATTAATAATCATCTTTTGACCATCTGCTTGAGATAATTTTTCTTTTGATTTTTTAAAATATTTAGAATCAATTAAACCTTCTTGAATACAATTTAAATCAGCACCAGAGTCTATCAAGGCAATAGTAGTAAAAGAATAATCTTTAATACGAATGGTTATTTCAGAGTACCATTTTTGAAAAACAATCTTATCAATAATATTTAGAAATGAGTCAGAAGGCATTACAGAAAGAGACTCGGAAGAAGTAGGTAAATCAGATATTTGTAATGATTGTTCATCCTTTTGGGTTTTAAGTAAACAAATTTCAGTGAGCAAATGATCAGTGATTTTTGTAAAATTGGTTTGTGTATTTTGTAATTATTTTATTTCTTGTATATATATATAATGACTATATATGAGAAACATTAGTGAAAGGAGTCGAATCGTAATTCTTAATTAGTGTATTAATAATAATGCTTCAGCTGTATAGACGGGCAACTCATCTCGCCATTGCCCAGTAGAACATTGTTACGGACAAACGTCGTCGTTGACAATTAGGAGTTTCATACATAGGAGTCATGCAGCCCACGGGGGTACGTTGTATATATTGGTCCAGAGAATATTTGCTTGTCTTCTTTAACTTGGATGATACTGCTACAATTCAGTATATATATGGTCAACCTGACCTAATCGTCTGTCGTTCTTGGTAGGGGCCAAAGTTTGGTCCAGTACTCCCGCTGGATTTAGCTCCCATTTAAAATTCACCTCAAATACTTAATTTGAACATCGTACACGTTTTGTAATATAATTTTTTTTTAAAATTAAATATTATAATTAATACTAATTCAAAATAGTTTGGTACGTAGTTAAGAAAAGGTCGGGAGATAATTTGGTAAATGAAGAGTGGAGAGGCAGTTTCGGAATTTTGTTTAATTAGGAGGGTATTTTTATAATTCTGAAAGAATGTAAAAACAAGAAGAAGAAGAAAAAAAAAAACTTAAACGATATTTTTCACCGTTTAAGTTTGACGCGGTATTGAATTTGGACTCGGAGAGTGCATGACGCGTTTGTTAGAGAGGAAGTTGCCTAGGAGAGAGAGTACTTCAACGATATTTTTCACCGTTTAAGTTTGACGCGGTATTGAATTTGGACTTGGAGTGTGCATGGCGCGTTTGGTAGAGAGGAAGTTGCCTAGGAGAGAGAGTTAGATGTTTGAGTAAAGCATCCAAAGGAGAAGCGGTAAAACATGTTGGATTCACGTGATCAACTTGGATATATAAAACGTTAAATGTAGTACTCCATGTAATTCTATAATAATTAATAATTACTTGCATTATGACAGTTCCTTGCCAGAACCATATTTACTTGGAAGGAGTGGGAGGGCATCGGGATACAAGGACGAGAAAAGTAGACAGGTAGAATAATTGATGAACCTCGAGAGGAAGAACTACGGATATGAGCCCTGAGACATGTCAGTGCTCGAGAAGGAGGTGGTCGGGAAGTAATGCAGGCAGCAGACCCTTTTTTTTTTTGCTAAGTAAATCCACATAACATTATGAAAAATAGATAGAACGACGCATATCACAAACCCGGATATGCTCAGGAATATCAGCAGTAGAAACAAACCAACCCGACTCGATTGAGCCGCCCAAGCAATAAGTTTATGGGCCAAAGTATTACACTTCCTAGAAACCCAAGCCATCCTCCACTCCTTGAACTCCGCCAAGTCAAGTCGAATGGTTTCCACCAGCGAAGCAATAGCCTAACTAGGGTTTTCAGAAGATAACACATCTCGGCAAAGAACAAGAGAATCACACTCAAACTCAAACTCAACCTGAGTCCACTTCTTCCATTGAGCCAAAGCCAACGCTTCAGCAAGAGCACACGCCTCCCCAACTAGCGGGTCCATAGCAGCAAATCGCTCCATCTATGCCATACAGAGGGAACTATGACAGTCTTGAACCGAGATAGCTATGTACGACCCATTTGGACGTATAGCAACATCCGAGTTAATTTTCAACCACCTAAGTTTCGGTGGGCACTAATGCAACTGCCTATCCTTCACAAGACGACACCAAATAAAAGCATGCTCAAAATAGTGGCGCCTAATAGAAGCCACTAGCTCACCAACATCCACCTGAGCATCTTCGTGAACAACCTTGTTCCTCAAAGCCAGAGACTATCAATGACAACAGCAACATTAAGCACAAAGGCATCCAGGCTACCTTTGTTGATTTGGAGGGTGTTGTCCGCAAGCAGTACCAACTTTATCAGCTCCTCTTGTGATTCAAGGTTTAAAGCATCCATGGGAACCGCCCAGGGAGATTCCCGCCAGGCAATAGAAGCCACACTACACCGCACCAGCAAGTGAAGAGTATCCTCCAGTGACTGCCTGCAAAAGGGGCACTGAAACGCAACTTCATCTTCACAACGCAAAATCCTATCTAGAGCTCCCCTGGTTTTCAGCGCCCCCCGCCACGACCTTCCATAAAGTCAGTTTAAGTCTATCCTGTAGTTTCAGCTTCCACAGTCTACCCCATGTGGTAGCATCCAAAAAGGACCTCTCCGACCCCCTTCTATTCTACTTAGCCACAACCAAAGATTTAACTGAAAAAGTACCATTTCTTTCCAAAATCCAAATCCACTTATCCTCCATTAAAGGGTTCGGCACTGGCATTTTGAGAATTTCCTCCACTGTGTCCTCCGTAAACAACCTACAAATTAATGACTCGTTCCACATATGCACCCCTGGTCGAACCAAATCACTAACAACTTGGATAGCCGGATCCTGTTGAACCCCTTCCCTCCAAGATGGTTTAAACCCAATCCCGCCCAGAAGCCAAGGGTCTTCCCTAATGCGCACAACATCGCCTTTGTGAGGCTATAGACAAAGGCCCATTTGAAGAAGGGGTGCTGCTTGAAGAAGACCGTTCCAAAATACCGAATAGTTGCCCACGCGTTGGGGCTGCTCAAGAGGGGAAAAATTGTGGTACTTCATCTTCACAATTTGGACCCACAAACTGTCCGGTTTATGCAAAATCTGCCATCCTAATTTAGCAATCAAAGCTAAGTTAATTTCAAACATCTTCCGCACCCCCGGGCCTCCTAGAGCTTTCGGAAGGCAGATTGAATCCGATGCTTTTGGCATAAAATTTTTCTTCTTTCGGGATGGAAAACCCCACCAAAAGTCTTTTAACAACCGGTCAATGTCTTCGCACCATCCTTTAGGGAGTAAGAATGTTGACATACAATAAAGCGGCATAGCCGTGGCCACTGCCTTAATAAGCGTTGTCCTCCTCGCTTGAGACAAAGCGCGCATTTTCCAGCCAGCAATTTTAGACAACTTTTTCCTTAACATCATCGAAGGCTTTCTTCTTGGACCTTCCAATAAAGAGAGGAAGCCCTAAGTATTTGCTGTCTAAACCCATCCTCTTCACTCCCAAAATACGGCACAGATCATCTAACATTGTGGGATGCATGTTCTTGCTACAAAAGAGGGCTGATTTAGCATGCACACGACAGGGGAAAGAGCATATTTTGTAAATCTTCCTTTGCAGATTGTGAACCTAGGCAACCTACTTGGACAGGCAAACGGGACGTATTCTGAGTGAAACTAAAGAGGTCAGCATTTTTGCTACTTGAAGAACATTTGTCAGCCAATTAGCAAGTAAGCTAGTCGGACCGAGCAACCACATCCTCGTGGCTATTGCATCAGAGACTCTTCTTCATTTTAATTATTTGTGAGTTTGAGGATGGCTTTGTTCCTGTTCTTTTTCTACCAGAGAAGCAATGTGACTTACATAAGACAGTCTGCTTGAAGATCTTAAGATTTATTAGTTTATTTTGCGTTTTTTGGTGTTCATGTACTTTTCAAGGACAAGCTTAAGCTATTCATAGGCTTGTTTGATTGGCAAATAAAAGGGAAAAAGAGAAAAAAAAAAAGGTCTTGTTTGATCGATTGTCTCCACTATGATTACATGGCTTAACACCATAATAGAGTATTGATTTTCTACGGGCATCTCTCAACCTTTGCTCTTCGAGAAGCCCCAACAGCTCCAACAGATATACCGATATTTCAAACTCTTAGATAAGTGCTGAAGTTGATAGGTTTTGTGGACCATAATATTTTAACCAGTTGGTCCGGTCCATGGCTTAAAAGGTTGGATGTTTGAGATCAGTCAAATCATTTATGGCTGAGCCTTTGACCTCGTGAATATATTGCAGCAACACTTAGATGTGAGAAGGCCGGCGAAGTCAATAAAATCTTTTCAATTGTGCAGAATACGACGTAGCTGCAAAGTGCCTTAGACCAGAAAATCCTCCTAGCATACAACCTGGAAAATGATCGACCGTTTCTATATTGACCGCAGACGGCCTTGTTATTAATTACCATTATCATTAAGAGTGTCGTTACGTTGTTCTTTAATTAGTGAAATTCTTAAAGGTTTGATTCAGTAGTACGTGGAAGAGCAAACACGTATAAATCTGTTTGGATGGATACCCTCGGACGCTTTTTAGATTTTCAAAACGGATACTTGGACGTTTTGATAGTGTCCGGACGCTTCATCTAGATGTTCGGACGATGTGAATGGGGTTCGGATGGTTTGACTATTTGTTCGGATGAGTTTTTTTAAAGTTTGGACGTCTTTCTAACCATGCAAATGGTTTTTTGTGCAGATTCAAAAAAATGAGCAAGCGTCCACGTACCAGCGGCCAGGCTGATGATGAGCAACCTTCCGTTTCAGCTTTAATGGTGGAGTAGCATACAACGATCATTATGTCTCGCTTGATTGTTGTCGAGCTGGACATCAAGTTGGCGGATTTTATGATCTTACATTTGACGGTAGGATGCTTTCAGAGGTGGTGGAGGAGTTAGGTTGGCTTCCGTTGATCCATAGGACCGGCTATGCATCACAGAATCTGGTGTGGGAGTTTTATTGTGCTATATTACGGGCGAGGGACCTTGAGGAGCCTAGTATGGAGGTAACTGTCCGTAACATTCTGATCATATTCTCGTCGGACAAGTTGGCGAGATTCTTAGAGTACGAGAGGGATTTGGCAGCGTTGCCAAACCTTCCAATGAGCCAGGAGGGTCGGCCTACTAAGGCCGAGGTATTCCGAACTATGCTGAGTGAGGGTACAACTATTTTGAAGGGAAGCTATTTGATACACGGGTAGCTGCTTTCTTTTTGGCGGATCATGCATCTGATCTATGCTCCGCCATTGACCCGAAAAGCACACCACAGAGCTGTCTTATAGCCAGGCCGAGTTTATGTAGTTGGTAGTTGTACGGGGCTATCTGTTGATATGACATCGTACATCTACTAGTCCGTTCGTGCAGAAGCCTTAAAGACTGATGCTATGAATTCATTGCGGCACTGGATTCTTCTGACCCAGTTCCTGCACGCCATGAACGTACTTGAGGGTGTTGACGAGCCAAGAGCCTTTCCACTTGGGTGGATCAACAAGACAATGCTTTACAAGTCGATGGCTTAGACACGCCGAGCGCTGAATGTCGCTCGGGTTGCTAGAGTTAGATGACAGGAGCAGCCTGAGGAGGCAATAGAGGAGCAGGATCCTAGACAGAGCTCGACCAGGGACTTGGGGCACAGCGGCTGAGTTGGATGGATGGGATGATGTTGGAGCTAATTCAGTGGATGCAATCGATAATGCTGCCCACCCATGAGATGGTGAGTGATGTCAGTGGTTGGCTGACAGTTTTGGAGCGTAAGGTCGCGGACATGGACTGTGGGTGGGAGAAGAAGGTCGCTGCGATTCAAGAGGTTCTAAAGAGCGTGGCAACCAGTCCAGAGTTATTTTCCTTGACTGAGCAGGTCGGGCTGATAGAGGAGCACCTTTGTCAAGTCTGTCAAGTTCTAAAACTCACGGATGACGATGATCATGAGCAATAGTCTATCTGTATTTAGTTTTATCATGATGTTTATTTTTTATTATGTTTTGAGGACATTTACTTTTATATTATGTTTTGTGGACATGTATTGGTATTTATTTGATGTTATTTTGTTTATATTATGTTTTGATGATATTTGATATGTTTATGTCATTTCAGTTATGTTATTTGTAGTGATTAGAACTTAATACAATATGTTAATTAATGTTATGTTTCTAATTTCGGTACACTCATTCAAAAAAATGTTGATATTAGAACTTAACACACTTAAGGTTATTTATATTATTAACTAACTTTGGTTATTTAAAATTTGCTAATAAATATAATTGTATAAGCTTAAAAAAAGAATAAGGAAAAAGATAAAAAAAGGTTAGTCGAAACCCTTTTGGACCTCAAGGTTAGCGTCCGGACGGTTCACAGTAACCTCAAAAGGTGTCGTATTATGTCAAAAAAACCATTCGAACGCTTGTTTATATGGTCGGGACGCTTTCATTTATGATCCTTTTATTGAGACGCTGTTGTTTGAGATTTACAATGGCATCCAGACGTTGAGAGACGCTAGCGTCTTGGTATTTCTAAGGTAGTGTTTGGACGATGTCTCCTGTCCGAACTTCTGTGTTATTGACTAGACGCTGTTGTTTGAGGATTACTAAAACGATGTCTTGAAATGTAAGATACCGTTCAGACGTATGATACAGGGTCTGAACGCTATTTTTGATCAGATGCTATCGTCTTGTATTCCTAAAATGATGTCGCAAAATGTAAGCTGGTGTTCGGACGTGGTGTACTGTCCGAACGATTATTTTATGACCAGACGCTGGCGTTAGAAGATAACTAAAATAGTGTCGTGAACTATAAGAATCAGTTCAGACTCATATATCCTCATTTGGACGATTATGAAATTTTAGCGGCAGCAACTCCCTCGCAAACTAATACACTTACGCGTCTGAACGAGATTTTATCAGTCCGAACGGTATTCAATCGAATGAAAGTGGCAGAATTGCAGACAATATACCCAAAACGTAAAAAACTTAGAAAATTTGAGGGATTTGAGCAAGAGGAGAAGAGAAGAGCTGATTTTGGACGTTAATCTCGTTGAAAAGAGTCTGAAAGAAGCAACTCATTTAGGATTTTGCATTGGATTGAATTTGAGGTTAGGGAGTTTTAAAATTTCTTTTGTTTTAGGATGAAAACCAAGATTTTAGGATATCAAAGCATGTGTTTTTCAAAATTTTAGGGTCTAAAACGATAACAATGTAGTTTAAGGTTGGTTGTGATGTATTTATATTGAAGTGTTTGTGATTTGGGTTGATTTTGGCATGAATTTATGTGAAAATAGAGTATGTGTGTCGAAGAACAGTCTTATTCGAAAATTATAGTCCAAACAGCTTGACCGTCCGGACTCTAGTTTTTAGTTTGGACGCTTTGCTAAAGTCGTCCGAACGCTAATATGTATGGTTCGGACGTTTATGAGCACGTCCGAATGGTTTTTGCTGTTATGTTAATGCATTCATTTAGTAGTCTTAGCCCCCATTTAAGAATTACACGGAGTTCAGATAACGAACTCGGTGTAATTCTTGAATTGTCCACGTTATGGACAGTTTGAGTTTACAATATGCGTAATATGTGTAATTGTATCTGCTATTGTGACAGATGTGTTTAGAAATTTCGATGCAAATCTCTTTTTGTCCTTCGGATACACATTCAGCATTGAGCTTACACACTTGCCTTAAATGGTGGGTGTTTATGCTCAATATTGTAGGCGTGTATCTGGGGACTGAGGGAAATGCTGTCGAAATTTCTAGAGCATCGGTCACAATGGTCGGGTCAATTATGTGCAGTACGTGATATTGTAAACTTGAATGGGATAGGACCTATCACTCGAAGAAATTGGAGTTGAGTATGAATGTCATCATTGTTTGCATTATTATTTGTATTTTCCTCTTGAAGGAACAATATGGATAAAAGCTGGATTTATGAGGTTGATAGACTCAAAAGTGTGAAGTATAGTGATGGTGTTCGGGATTTTATGAGTGTTGCCCGTAGTTATGCAGATAGTTGGGGATTGATAAGATGTCCATGTAAGAGATGTAAGAATGTGTTGTTCCAATGTGTGGACGAGATGGAGGATCATTTATTCATAATTGGGTTTGACCAGAGTTACACTCATTGGTATTTCACAGAGAGTCAATTTCAGAAGTTTCTAACCTGGTAGTGACTTTAGAACCTGAACCTAGTAGTGAGGATTTTGAGGGAAACATAAATGATGATATGAGAGACATGTTAGAAGATTTTGAGGCGGAGCAGGGGTTGATGAGAACGCTGGTGAAAATATGCCGGGTCCTGAAACAGTCGAGTCTGGGTCTTGAGATGGGTTTTCCGCGTATACCAAGTTATGGGCAGATGCTGAGCGAGAGTTGTATCCCGGGTGTAAGAAGTACTTGAAGTTGTTTTTCGTTGTTAGGTTACTTCATGTGAAGTCGGAGAATAATTTGACTGTAAAGGCGTTTGAAGATGTGTTGGGCTTGATAAAAGATGCACTGCCGGAGGGGAGACACTTCCTAAATCTTATTATGAGGCGAAAAAATTAAGAAAGAATTTAGGATTTAGCTATGATAACATACATGCGTGCTTAAATGACTGTGTACTATTTTGGAAGGAGCACAATGAGTTACAAGAGTGTCCGGTGTGGGGAATCGAGGTGGAAGTACAGTCAGAATAGCAAATCAAAGGTTCCTCAAAAAGTGCTGCGGCATTTTCCCTTGAAACCGAGGTTACAGAGATTGTTTCTATCAAGGCAAACGACAACGGATATGCGGTGGCACCAAGAGAAGTGCGTGGTTGAAGATGGGGTGATGAGGCATCCTGCAAACTCTAGGTATGGAAGGACCTCGATAAGAAGTTTGAATGGTTTGGTGGAATCTTGGAACGTCCGGTTGGGTTTGGCATCTGATGGGTTCAATCTGTTTGGCAACATGAGCTTATCGTATAGTATATGGCCAGTGGTACTAATTCCATACAATTTGCCGCCATGGAAATGTATGAAGGATTCAAGTTTTATGCTGTCGTTGCTTATTCCAGGTCCAAGAAGTCTTGGAATGATATCGACGTCTACTTGCAGCCATTGATAGATGAGTTGAAGGACTTGTGGGAAAATGGAATGCAGACGTACGACACGGCCGTGTCAAGTTCATTCAAGTTACATGCTGCTTTGCTTTGGACAATAAATGACTTCCCGCTTATGGTAATCTCTCGGGTTGGAGTACGAAAGGACGGTTAGCATGCCCTAATTGCAATGCGAACACAACACCATTTTGGTTGAAACATGGGGCAAACATTATTTTTTGGGACATCGCCGGTATTTGCCCGCGACGCATGAGTGGAGGCATGATGTCGACATATTTGAAGGGAAAAAGAGTTTAGAGCAGTGCTTGAAGAAGTCACTGGAGAGGAGATACTTCAACAACTTGAATCGGTACCGTTATGTTCGTTTGGGAAGACTCAAAAGAAGAGAAAACGGGCTGACAATGAGTTAAGTTGGACGAAGCGCAGCATATTCTTTGAGTTGCCGTACTGGTCAGAGTTGAAACTTCGACATAATTTGGAAGTCATGCACATAGAGAATAATATTTGTGACAATGTGTTGGGAACTTTGATGAACGTTGATGGTAAGACGAAAGATAATTCTAGTGCTCGACAAGACTTGGCATTAAAAAGGACTTGCATTTGCAAGTTCGAGGTAAGCAGGAGGTGATGCCTCAAGCATTATTTACTTTAACGAACGATAAGCGTAAGAAATGTTGTGAATTTCGGTGTGAAGGCTCCATAGCAAGGGGAATTGTTTTAAATGAATGTCTAACTTTTTGCTCAATGTATCTTGGTACTGTTGATGCAAGATTTAATAGAAAAGACAGGAATTATGCCAACATGGATGATCGAAGTTGTCGTTTTTCTGTGTTTACTCAAAGTGTTCGATCGCTGGGAGCTGGTAGGGGTCAAGATTTGAATAGAAAGAATTTATAAAAGCACAGTGGTACGTACTCAACAACTATTTAGAAATCAGCCAACATATAGAGTAAGCGTTTATAAGAATATTTGCTCACTTAAACACTTATCAGTTCATTATATTTTAATTTATTATAAAATATCTTATTTCTTTATAGCAAGCACTTAGGAAGAGATGAGGAGAGAATCATCAATAAATGTTGATAGGAGGCACGAAGAAGAATTTCCGTTATGGTTTAGAAATCGGGTATTTATTTAATTTTGTCCCTATTATATGTTTAATTTTAAATGATCATTTTTTTTAGAGTCAAAGTTAACACGTGTTTACTATTTTAGGTTCAAACTATGCGCAATGAAAATCCGGCTCGGTGTCAGATGATTTGTATGCATTAGCATCCGGTCCAGATCAACAGGCACTTTGTTACTCTGGGTGTGTAGTGAATGGAGTTAGGTTTCACACGGTTTTTCGTGAATAGTTTCGTAACACTCAAAATAGTAGTGTGGTTGTTCTGGGGGACCATGATGGGGAAGATGTTGATTTTTACTGCCAGGTCATGGATATTTACACGTTGCGTTATTTGCGGGGGAATTTAGTTTATTTACTAAAATGTGACTGGTTTGACTTGAGTACTCAAAACTTAGGTCTTGATAAAAGTGGTCGGTTTGTTAGTATTAACACATCCCGAAAGTGGTACAAAGACGACTCGTTCGTGCTAGCTTCTCAGGGAATCAAGTGTTTTATATCGATGATATGAAGTTGGGCGGTCACTGGAAGATTGTTCAAAAGATTACCCCTAGAAACACGTATGATATTCCACATATTGAGGAGGAAGCTAGTGAAGATGGAGAAGGACCGTCGAACCATGAAGCATACCAGGAGAATGAGTCTATTGAGCTTTTTGTGGACTTTAGCTCCTTTGACATGATCCGTTGACTAGAAATGACGTCGAGGCTTATGTGCCGGTAACCGATAAGAGCGGTCCACAACAACGTGAAGTAAAAGGAAGATGATTCCTCGGAATCGTTCAGTGAAGATTGTAGTGATTCTGAAGAATATGACTCCGAGGACTAAAGTAACTTTATCGTTTCAATTTACTTTGCGTTTCTATTTTATATTCATTTTGAGTAACATGTGTCATTGTGTTTTTTTTTTCTCTAATATTGATTTATTTGGTCACAGGACGACGTCATGCCAGCGGGAAGGAAACGTCTTTGGTGCAATTCATCAGTTCGAGCTGAGAGTAGTCCCGGTAGACTAGCAGTGTCGGGTCCTTCACTTAGGGATAGGAACGAATTACCTGTCCCCTACCACAGCCAGTCCAGTAGGCACCCAAAGTAGTTGTGCGTGTAAGTATCTTACCCTGTCAATCAAAATTAAATATTATGACTTTTAAATTTCTATGCTTAACTGAATTTTAAATTTATTGTTCTTCATTTGTAGCGACGTTTAGAATCAGACACGTTCGAAGTAGTACGCGCGGATTGCCTTACTCAAGGCTCGCACAGGAGGAAAGCTGACTGTCCATATCCCTGATGGACGTACGGGCAGTGATGACAAGGTGTCCTCAATGCTCTCGAGTCATATTGGTGCGCTCGTTCGACAACATGTCCCATTTGAGACGAGTAAGTGGAAGGAGGTCCCCGACGGGATGAACCGAGTGTTGGTAAGTATAATTTATTAAATTTTAATTTTGAAACTTTTTTGCATTTCTAACTGTTATATATGTTAAGGATGACTTCCAACTAGATTACGACCGAGCCGAGGATCGCATCACTGTGACGTCTACGATGAACACAGCGTACAGGACGCACAGAAATAGAATGTTCCAGCATTACTCGGTGTTCAATTCCAAAGAAGAGGCGTTAGAGCACCCGTATCCCGATATGAACAAGGAAGAATGGACTGTGTTTGTGATTTATTCGCGAGCGAGAAATTTCAGGTTAAACATTTTTATTCCGTCCTGAACGTTTATTTTATTTTATTATTAATTGTGGTAACAACTGTAAATGTACAATGCAGAGGAGGAGTGCAATCAACAAGGAGAATAGAGCTAAGCTGAAGATTGTACACACATTGGGAGCGAGGTCTTTCCAACGCGCGAGAGCGTTGTTAGTAAGTAATAAATTTAAATTTAAATTTTTATTATTTATTATTTAAATAAATGACTTAGGTATTTTAATATGCACGTTTTATATTTCTTTTGGTGTACTAAAAAATCCAGAATCTGATGAGATTAGTCCTGCGTTGCTTTATAAAAAGACGCATACTAATAAGGATGGCATGTGGACATCAGAAGATGCACGGAAAAATTTTGTAAGTTGTAACGTTAGATTTAATGATGCATTCGTGTGCATTTATATTTCATATGTGCTAGTTTTTTTTATCTTCTTTTCTAATTTTGTAGGAAAAAATGGAGGCGTTACAGTTGCAGCACGAGTAAGAGGGAAAGTCATACACCGAAGTGGAGATCTTCGCTGAGGTTTAGGCCGTTCAGTATGGTCTGTTGGATCATCTTCATTAGCATCGTCCGTTGATTTGTTCCGGAGGTTGGAGGAGGCCAGATTACAGATTGAGGAGATGAGGGCTAGACAGTTGGAATATGAAGCGCTTCTGTCAAGCGGTTAGATATGGAGCAGATGATGTGAGAGCATCTGCAGATAATGGAGGAGCAGCAACGGAAGAAAGATGAAGAGCTGATGCAGATGATGGTAGAGCAGCAACGGAAAAAAGACAAAGAGCACCAGAAGATGATAGAGGAGCAGCAAAGGAGCTTAGTGGAACAACAAGAATGGAGGATGCAACTAATGGCGGAGCAGATGCGTGAGCAGATCAGACAGTTGCAATCTCGTTTAACATCCAAACAAAAATTTAGGTAGATTTATATATTTTTACTACTTTGTCAGTACTTATCGATTATGTATTTTATTTACTTTTAATAACGATTGCATATTTGTAGATATTTTATTATATTATGAGCATTGAATATCTTTCTATTTATATTATTTGTAAATTATTTTTAAAATTTTAATTAAATTAATTCAAATACGTAGAAAACCGTTCGAACGTATCAAAGGTCGTCCGAACGGTCTTTGGCATTGATAACGTGTGCACGCATAACTATCCGTCTGCACACATCGCGTTAAATTTGTCCATCCGCATGGTTATTCTCTCGTGCACACTATCTTTTATTAAGCAAACGTGCGTACGATACAACAATACGTTCGAACGTGTTCAAATGAACAAGCGTCCGAACTTTATATGTCATAGTTCGAACGGATTTTGATGATGACAAATAAGTATTTCGTCATAAATGAAACAACGGTGCAGACGTCTTTATGCAAGCGTCCGGACGTAATGTATTACCTTTCGGACGATGTTGTATATTCGTGCACACGGATTGTACATGATGAAATTCATTTCGTCACCTTCGATGAATTGTTCGCATGAGCTGTCCGAATGTATGGAGAGTACGTTCGCACAGCTCATACGAAAGGATGGATTGCACTGGGCATGACGATTTTCAATTTCATCGCTACCAAACGATTTCGAGCGACGGAATGCTAAAATCGTCACCCAAAACTTTGGCTGACGGGCTTTAGGTGACAAACCGGTGACAACTCGTTTTGTCACCCAAAACATTAGCTGACGAAATTAGCACTTTGGGTGACAAATTTTTTTGTCACCCAAAGTCTTTTTTCTTGTAGTGATAGGAGAGGGAGAAATAGTGAGATGACATGTAATTGGTAGAGTATGTCATTAATTAGAACGATTAAATATTAATTTCGGTTATTTAGATATAAAAAAGTTAAAAATAATTTCCCTTTTTGACAACAATTATTTTCTGCAATAACATACTATTTAATGAAATTCTTAAAGGTTTGATTCAGTAGTACGTAGAAGAGCAAACACGTATAAATTATATGACATTAACACTAGGCCGACAGCCCTCATGTTTGAGAATATTTTCGGAGCTAACTTCAATCTTCTAGATCACTAGAAACAGATCATTGTTTTCTCTTTATATATATATATATTCTTTGCTGACTTTCTTGTTTTTCTGTTGCTCTTTTCGTGGACGTCAATTGGCTCGTGGAAAACTGCACATTTCTTGGTCAAATTAACGGACTTTTGCCCTCAATCTGTGCTTACGGCAATCGCTGGACATGATTACTCTGCATACATAAGCGGTCAATAAACGACGTACGTTCATGCTTGTATGGGTCTTGCACATACAACAAGCTGTTCAACAAGTTGGTGGTGACGAGCTTACCATGATACAAAACGAGGCGTTTTTCTTTGTTTTTGTTTTTAATGGAATATCCATCATGACTAGTACAATATACTAATTTTAGATCTTTAGGTTTCGTTAAATTATATGCCATAAATAATGCACTCAAAAAGTAGACCCAAAACATTAAGCTTGTAGGACTATAATCAAGGATTTCAATATCAAATGATGGAAAAACAGAGAATGGCCAACTAAAAAGATTTTGTTGTTTAAGGAATTGCAAAATTATGCCAAAGCAACTAGCTGTAAAAGAAAGAAAGAGAGAGCAGATACTTAAATAGATAATTATAATAAGGTCAAAAGAGCATAGAAGAGATTAATGTACTGAAGCTTTTAAATTTTTACTTGCACAACTTATAGGAGAGGGAGAAATAGTGAGATGACATGTAATTGGTAGAGCATGTCATTAATTAGAACGATTAATAGTTAAAAATATTTTCCCTTTTTGATACAATAATTTCTGTAATAACATACTATTGAATGAAGAGGTCCAGTTAGCCTCATAAATCTCCATAATCAAAATTAATGGATCTTCCTCTCTTTTTTAGAAGACTATTAATTGTTCTTGTTACTTAACAATATCTCATTAGGTAGACATTACTATTTTTAACAGTTTTTCTAAAGGTAGATTCTAAGCATCAAATTTTTATGGGATAGATATACACTATATACTTCCGACTATTATTTTTGTTACATTTTATTCACTAACCATTGATTTCAGACACTTTTTCAAATTTTTTTTTTATCAATTTAAACGGAAAATAATATTTTGACACAAAAATGAAAATTTTATCTCTATAATTTATTTTGAAAGTGACCAATTTGGATGATAAAATCATAATTTTTTGATAACAAAAAATTAGGATTTCCGATAATGCAAATATGAAATAAATAGTTGGCAGGATGTAATGTGATAAAAATAATAAGGAGAAAATACATTTTCACCTACGAACTACCGTAGGTTTTACACTTTACATCCTAGACTGCTATGTTTGAGACATCGCATCCTCTATCAAAATTTTAGACTAAAATGAGATAATATTCTTGACCCACTTTGAATATATTGAAGATATTATTGTCAATTAATTAAATTTCAAGGGTATTATTGTTGGAATGAGGGTACAAAGTGTATAACATTGGTAGTTGAAGGGTGCAATATGTCAAAGTGAGTAATTTAGGGTGGAAAGTGTCTACATTGATATTTGGAGGGTGCAATGTATAAAAACTGGTAATTTAGGGTGTAATGTATCGGTAGTTTATGAGTGAAAAATGTATTTTTCTCTAATAATTAGGAGTACAAAGTGTTCTCTATCTTTATAATTATGGAGTGTAAAGTGTATTTATTTTAATTTTAATTTTAATTTATGGGAGACTAAAAGTTGAAACGGTAGACTTTAAGAGATAAACCCCGGTTTCCCAAAGTCATCTTCTAAATTCTAATAACACAATCATATGGCAGTGGGTTGTTAAAGTTGCTTTGTCAATTTAAAAGGAAAATATTTTTTTGGTGTGATAAATGATAATTTTATCGTTAGAATTTTATTTTGACAGTACAAGTTTAGGATATAAACTCGTAATTTTAGATGCAAAAAATTTAATTTTGGTTAAAATTGACTTTCAATTTAATAGAGTGCAACATATGTACAATTAATAGTTAACAGGTATAATATTAAAAATAATAATTAAGAGTATAAAGTGTCAATTAACCCTTGCAATGGAAGGTTGTAAAATATATTTATTTCAATTTTTATTTATTGAGAGGCGAGAAGGTCAAACTTTAGACTTTTAGAGAGGCCTGAGTTGCCCAAAGTCATATTCTAGCGGGGCCTGGCTAAATAACACTATCATATCAGTTGGCATTGGGTTCATTAAAGTTGCTTTTTCCACAGCAGAGATGATCAAGGACTTTGATAGGTACCCAATAAAATCTTTGGAAATCTTGGCCGCAAAGGTGTTTTCTTTCTGAATTTTACGAACTTTATCCTAAGGTCAAACTTTAGACTTTTAGAGAGGCCTCGGTTGCCCAAAGTCATATTCTAGCGGGGCCTGGCTAAATAACACTATCATATCAGTTGGCAGTGGGTTCGTTAAAGTTGCTTTTTCCACAGCAGAGATGATCAAGGACTTCGATAGGTACGCAATAAAATCTTTGGAAATCTTGGCCGCATAGGTATTTTCTTTCTGAATTTTACGAACTTTATCCTCGTACTAGCGTAATGATAAGGTATCTATCTCTCTGAATAGCTCCCACTACGCGTGGGGGAAGCACCGAATTGACCTTTGAAATTTCTGACCAATTGCCCCGTCGATATCCGAGCGGATTAGCCCCAGTCGTCGTTATTGACCCGGAAAAGTCCTCTCACGTACTCGTCTTCTACACGCCGTCTAGAAACCCATCATGTTCAGATTCGAAGTCAAGCGCTACATCAAGTTCTCACTTCAACTTCCAGTACTATAAATCCAGCTTCATAATTTGGTCTTCCCCACCACGTACACATCATACTCTCCCAACGGCTCCGGTTATTATGTGAGTGTAGAAGGTGTGAGTGGTGCGATTGCACGATCAGGATCGGTTCTCACATTTTGGGCCGTGCAGATCGCGCTAGTGCTTTAATGAGCAATTTCTGGGGCAGCTCTGACACCACGTTCCGACCGCATCACTCACACCTTATTCTGGCTGACTCCCCAAAATTTCACCTCCCCACTCACACCCGGTTCTGGCTAACTCCCCAAAATTTCACGCCCTAGCAGAGCCTCAGATTTCCTCCCCAAAATTTGCTGCGTGAAGAACCCAGAGAGTGAGAGCAAATGTGAGGCCCAGAACGACGCCGCTTGCGTGGCCTTCCCCACTTCAGCCTTCGATTGTCGCATTCTTCAGTCATTTTCCACAGCCTTCGTTGTCCACTTCTCCTGGTAAAAGTAAATGTTTATGCTTCTTGTTGTCAACGTTTGAATGAATGAAAAAGAAAGAGAAATGTGGCATCTAAAGCTTATGGCTCCCATCTTTGTATGGCAAAAAAAAAAAAAAAATGCGTATGTTTAGCTTTTTATTCTCTTCGCATCTTTGTTCCTCATTGGTGGACATGTTCTTTGTGAAGGCAGTGATTTAAAAGCCCATGCGTTAACTGGATTATCTCTACATGCCCTGTGTTCTGTTTGTGGATTAATGGGTATTTTGGGTTTCTTTTATTTCCTTAAAAAAAAAAAACCGAAAAACGAATGTTCTTTTTTTGGCAATTAGGAAGTATAGAGTTTTTTTTTTTCTTTTTTGATATGTGGATTTCATGCAAATTGAATGTAACAATTTTTTGTTGTGAGGCAGTTGACACACATGCACACCTAATGATCACGAAATGAACCTTTATGGATAACTCATTTGTATGATTATGTAGCTTTTAGTTGAGATCCTTCCTCACACTTGTTTAATTTTCAAAGCTAGTTGGAGCTGATTATTAGGCTCGTTTCTTGAATATTATTGTTATAGTTTTATATTCGGATGAAATTAACGTGTGAGCAACAATTATATTTGCTCTGTTTCTCCTAAGTAATGGTGATGTTAGTGCAAATATTTGGGCGTCACACTTGGCTAGTTGTGTCCTTAAATTTTCAAATACCATATTTTCTATCTGTTCTCAACTTCTATCTTGTATAAGTGATTCTTTTTGAAGATATTTATATGCCATCTCAGGTGAAGAGCTTTTAAAAAAGCAAGCAGCTCAAGAATCTTAGATTAGGAAATTAAGGGCTAAGGTAATTCTTGTAGGTTTTCTAGTGGGCTACCTTTTCGAACTTTAATCGTGTATCAAAGTATTTTCCAAAACTACTAGCCATTTGATGCCTAGGCCTTGGTTTGGCTTGTGTTTTTATACTTTTTTAATTCTGATCAGAAAAAACCGTACAAGTAGTCGAAACTTGGCCTTTACAGAGGTCCAAAACTATATTCTTGAAAAGGTGTGCAGTGTGGGACCAAATATTGGAAATTCTCTAAATTACCAGCATGTTCCTTGCATTAATTTTCATATTTATTAATGGAACAAATCACCAATTTTGGAATGTCACTAACACTTTAAGGTGAATGGCATCGTCATCATCCATATCAACTGCACGGAGTAGTGCCAGTCAGCGATGGGCTCCTAGGGAGGTGTCGGAACCCCCGAGATGCAAGTGTGGCATCTCCACCAGTGTGAGGAGGTCCTTCACTCCAGAGAATTTTGGTAGACGATTTTTTGGTTGCCCCAACTACACTGGACGTGAAAATCCTGGATGTGGTTTTTTTGATTGGCTTGATTACCCGGCTGCATTTGAAGCAAATGATGATGCTTTAGTTTTATTGATTGTGAAAATGCAGCGTTTGGAAGAGAAGTTAGAGGCTGAGATTGCAAAATCACAGGCAAAGGATGTTGAGATTGATAGCTTTAAAGAACGGGAGAAATTGCTTGAGGAAAAGCTTCAAGGGTCCAATAACAACTTGAAAGTCAAGGATGAAGAAATAAAGAGATTGAAGGAAAATGGTCACCGACTTAGGGAGCAGCTGATAAAGTCATGGGTGTTGTTTATATTTGTTTTGGTTGTAGGGATTTCTCTTGGGATGAAGTAAATGATGGATAATAGGTAGTGGTCCCAATGTTATGGTTGTGATACTTTTAGGTCTAGTGAACTTTCTATGTGGTCGTACTTTTAGGATGTTGAGATTTCTCTTGGGATGAACTTTCTAGTGAACTTTCTATATGGTCAGGAATAGCCCAAGTATTGTACCTTCGTCCAGTCAACTTAATTGAGACCCAATCTGGCTCTGGTTCCTACGGCTCTGCCGAAATGAACTTTCTATGTCGTGTACTTAAAAAATTGTCATTGCTGGAAAGGCGACCAGGAATGGCTATGCCATTTTCCCGACCACAATGCAATATCATTTAATGTGGTTTCTAAGAAGATGCGTGTGCGTGGATGTGTGCAAAATATGAAGGAAACCGTGGAGGAGAGACAAAAATAAAAGACTTTGGAAAGCTGGCGCGACTGCATTTTCCAACATCTATGCAACAGGGATCGATGTTTTCTCTAATTTTATACCTTCTCAAAGAATGTGCAAGAACAACTTGGACATAGATTTATCCACAACAGAGGCACAAAACCAACCTACATTCTTACGAAAATACAATCTGAAAACCAGAAGAGACGATTGACCCACACAGAGTTGGTTTGTTCAATTTCCTGAACAATCTGTCACTTGGAGTTGGTTTGTTCAATTTCCCTTTTTTTTTTTTAATGTAAAAGTAAGTAATAATTATGAAGCATGATGCCTTACCAGAAAACAAAGACCATGGTGATGCGGTTGGTATAACCAAGCCTCACCTCTACTAGCAGCTTAAAAGAGTAGATTACAATGTATAACTTTATCTAATGTCTATACACGCCAACCCACTTCATTATTGAACCAATATATATTGACCTGAATGCAAAGTATCTTCCTTGACACTTTGAAGTTTCATGCCAGTTTTTCTGGAAAAACCACATCACCCAACATCTCCAAACAGGTTTTATTTGAATACCATGAAGTTTCAGCCACCAATGCAGCGCTTTTTTCAATGGAATCCAAACCACATCACCCAACATCTCCAAGCACAGGGTTTTATGAGAATGAGTATAACAGCAAACCACCACCACCAAGTATCAATAACACCATGAGCATCAATAAATATCAGAAACAACACCACCATGAGCATCAATAAATAACTTATCAGTAGTGGCCGAGGCACCTAAACATATGCACAAACAACAATATAAAAAACAAAGCTACATTATCCCACTTTTTCTACAACTCATCGAGGCTCCTAAATCGTCCCGTTACCGATTCGTCCTAGCCCTCATCCTCATCCTCACCCTCATCCTCGTCCTACGAAAAAGGAATACACCAACGTAATTGTTATGGTAATTTTGATTCAAATAATAAACTGAAAAATAAATTATATATGTAATGACTAATTTGCATTGTAAGTGTAGACATACCTCTAACTCCAATTCGTCAAGTAGTGGCAAACGACGAGCAATTGGTTGTGACAAAGCACATGCACCCCCACAGGCACGGGCACGACCACGACCACAGGTACTCCTTAGTTCAAGTGCGCTCTTTAGTCGCTTATTCCCTTGATGCTTCGGAGGCCGAGACTTGAAACCTTTTGCAACAATATCTATATCAACACCCACTCCAGAACCGCACTAATAGGGGCAGTAGGATCTTCATCATCTGACAACTGAGCAAGCTCCTGTTCTAGTTCTTGATAGTGACGATCAAAGATTGGCCAAGATTTAGTTTAGCCCATATTGATGAACATTGATGCAAATTGGTTTACGTATCTCCGGCGGTTTACCACCCTTAGGAGGGTCGGCTCGGTCGTAGTATGTGACCTGCTAGCCGACGCAACTAACTTCCTAGCATCTCTTCTCCACCTGGGGAGTATATACGCATCAGGAATAGTGAATAGTCCCTTTTGTTTCAACAACCATATAATGTGACTGCATACGACACCAACAAAGTTGAACCGTTTGCAGCTACATTGGTGAACTCCATTCTCCATTTTCACATAGCGCTTTGCTGTTGAACAATTATGTGACCGGTCCCGGCTGCATACGTGAACATCAACCTCTTCGGTCCCAATACTTTCCCTCGACAGTCAAACTTAACATAGCCAGCTACCCGTGCTTGCTCCATAAAAGCAAGCAACATAGTGGGAGTGTAGACCTCTGCCGCATGATCAGAGAGCAGGTCCCCAAATTCTTTAAGGGCACTGTTTGAGCATCTGAAAATCTGCAACTAACTCGTTGTATCGCAACTCATTTACTGCTCTCTGGAAATTTTGTAGGAATCGATCCATATTCATATCCGTGCGTAAGAACCCACGCAATATCGAATTGAAATTCTCACTTATCTGGGTCGTCTTCTTCCCAGCACAGAAAACATTGCGTACATACTTTGGTGCCCATTTCTCTCGCTTTTCATATATCCTTTGCAACCATACATTGCCTTGGAGTTCATGCTTGTCAATCATTTTACTCCAACTCTGTTCGAAGTCATCTATCTCGGGGTCAAACAGAAGATCGTTCCAATCTCTTTTGAAGTCCTTGTTGGCAAGTAATGACCCCAAATTTTTCATTGCATTTTGAGATATGTGCAGGCACATAAAAAATGGTGTGTGGCTGGTAGGGCAGATGGAATTGCAGCTAGCATTCCTGAATCTTGATCGGTGAACAGAGATATGGGGGCCTTCCCATTCATACACTCAACGAACGTTTCAAAAAGCCAACTAAATGTTTGCGCCGTCTCATCAAACAATAAACATGCCCCAAATATGACCGATTTTCTGTGATGATTCACCCCAAGGAATGCTCCCAATGGCCTATGCTCGTTATTTGTCCTGTATGTGGTGTCAAATGACACAAAGTCCCGAAGATGGCATAGTCGTTTTGCATGGCATGGTCTGACCAAAAGACATTAGTAATGTGCTCATCTTCATCCATCATGACCCGGAAGAAAAACTCTGAATCGTTCTTTAGCTGATTACCAAACCAGTTAAGAAGAACACCGGCTGCACCAACTTCCATTGTCTTAGTTCTTCTACCATTCAAAAATTTTTTATAGTCTTGCTGAGTGAATCCCAAAAGTTGTCTACCTCCAGCCTGTTCAGACATCAAGTTCACTGCCAATTTAGGGCGAATACCGACCCTATCTGAATCCATAGCCTCAGCACACTGTGATTCGCTCATGCTTCTGTGAGAACGGAGTAGGTGAACCTTCCTCAAGGTGTCGCCAACTCATGGTTATGTTGCGGATTCCAGTCGAAGACACAATACTTCCCACTAGGCTGCCGCTGAACAGTAATACCTGCGAGGCACCCACACCTTGTATTTGGTCGCTCCCGCTTCACCGGCACAAGCGGGTCCTTTTCTTTCTTTGTCCCTTCTTTACTACAAACAAAAGGCCTTATATGTCCAATACCCATGTTCTTTATTTTTGAACCCGTATGTTACGAATGCTAAAGCCTTTGATTGTTGCATACCGATTGTACCAATCGTACGCATGTTCGATGTCCCTCCACTCTATGCTCATACATCTACGTTCTCCCCATTGTTGACCAGTACCATGTCACCTGCATATACCAATCAAAGAAAAGGATTAAAAAAGTCCTCATACCATCTTAACTGCTCAAATGAAGGATAACTAACTCACCCTCAGGGACTTCGGAACTACTGGACCCTCGTCTACTGATATTTGGATTGATCCCTTCTATTTGGGCCATATCGTTTATGGAAGTTGCACTAAGCACCAACCTATTGCACTCCCCCATTATTCATCAATCAAAGAAACTTCTTTTATGGAGCAATTAAAAGTACTATGATATTTTTATTTCAAATGAATAATATATGATAATATGACTTAACAAATATCCAAATGATTAATAATCGTCACCAATAATTTGGAGGAGAAATATATTATTAGCATAATCTTTTGTAATGGAGTAGTTGAGAAAAACTTTGTATATATCATGCAGAAAGCCAGTGATTTAGGTGACTATGGTAGCCCTTGCAAGAAGGCGAGGAAGAATTTCTGCCAATGAAAGACCAAAAAGCTTAATCATTAATACGACAATTCATTTGCCTTGTTCAAAATATTGACTAAAACAACATGGTGGTATTTAATAATTGAATGAAGTGCATGGATATCTAGAGATTAAGAAGGAGCTTAATGCTAATCCTTTTTCATGACTAGACGATTAAGAACGGGCAAAGCTTAATGCTAATCCTTTTTCATGATTTGTGGGGCCTTTTCTTTTCGATAGAAAAAGGGAAAGCAACGAATAAAGATGACAGAGGCCAAGAAAACGGAAAACCAAAGCTCTCTCTCTCTCTCGTCCTAATCATAAAACAGAATCACAATGAGAGATGATGCTCAGGAGCAACTAGCAGGGAGGAGGGGCTCACTCTCCAAGAAATTAAACATATGCATTTTTTTTTTTGCCATACAAAGATGGGAGCCATAAGCTTTAGATGCCACATTTCTCTTTCTTTTTCGTTCATTCAAACGTTGACAACAAGAAGCATAAACATTTACTTTTACCAGGAGAAGTGGACAGCAAAGGCTATGGAAAATGACTGAAGGATGCGACAATCGAAGGTTGAAGCGGGGAAGGCCACGCAAGCGGCGTCGTTCTGGGCCTCACGTTTGCTCTCACTCTCTGGGTTCTTCACGCAGCAAATTTTGGGGAGGAAATCTAAGGCTCTGCTAGGGCGTGAGATTTTGGGGAGTCGACCAGAACCAGGTGTGAGTGGCGCGGTGAAATTTTTGGGAGTCGGCCAGAACAGGGTGTGAGTGATGCGGTTGGATCGTGGAGTCGAGGCTGCCCCAGAAATTGCTCATTAATGCGCCGGCACGATCTGCGCGGTCCAAAATGTGAGAACCGATCCTGACCGTGCAATCGCACCACTCACACCCTTCTACACTCACATAATAACCAGAGCCTCAATAGGGGTGGCAGAATAATGCTTGAGTTTATTGCGCACCAGCCAAATGTGATCATAAGTGATGGATGCAAACAATTGGATATGAAGAGTAGCTGTGGGAGGTAAACCCAATTTGGTCTCAAGATCCAAAATAGCACTGAGGAATTCCTGAATAGTGAGTGTGTGGAAAGATATGGGAAAGGTGTAGAGGATATGGTCAATTTTGCCCGAGGATTTGAGAGATGGGGCAATCTAGAAACAAATGTTCAAGAGTTTCAAGGGCAGCACCACAAAAATAGCAAGAAACAACAATGGAACCAAAAGAGAAACCAGAAGAGGAACAAGATGGAGAACTAGAAGAACTTGAGGAGGTACAAGTGAAGTAACTGGGTGAGACAGAAGAAAAGGAACTAGACGAGGGACTAGCTGAGGAACTAGATGAGGAAAGGGGGGAGAGGCAATGAGGAGAACGAGGGGAGGAAGAAGACACAAAAGGAAGCTCAAAGATAGACAGCTGCGCCTTTGGAAACACTGTGACGTGAAGTGGTGAGTTGGTGATTTGACCGGGATAACGAACTTTTATTAAACAAAATTCTATTGAACAACTTCCCATACCAATGCACTGGGCACTGTGACGAGACCCCTGCTTTCTATCCACCTCAATTTCAGTGAAAAATAACACAAAATAAAAATTTCTATCACAAAATTTTCTTTCCTAACGTATTTTTTTTACTCTCACACAGTTTTTAAGAAAATAATTTTCTCTTTTCAAACATCAGTTTTATATACACTATTATTTTCATGAACACTTAAAAAATATATCTCAACAAATTTTCTTAACCATTACAACAAAAACGTTTTCAAAACCAATCCAAACATAACTTTTTACCTCACGCTTTTCCAGTTTTGAATAGGCACCTGTGCATATTGGAAATCCAATCGAAGGTTGCTTCTTTTTTTACTTTATTTTTGGCTCTTTAGTCCCTTTCTTATTTGAACTTTTTTTACAAGCTTCTTGTTTGAGACGATAAAACCGCCTCCGTGTGCTCCTCTGTAAGAGTTGGTATGTTTGTGTCCTTGAACAATTGAGAACGAGGTGTCACTATCACATCCTCTCTGGCGAAGACAAAGCCTTCTCAGGGCGGCACTAAGGAAATTTGTGTTTTGCGCGATGCCCAAAGCGAAGCATTTTTTAATAAATTATAGTTATAAATTCTTCTTGAAAGTGACTGATGATCAGGTGACAGCATAAGTGAGAACGTGTTAATCGTTGAAATCAAAATAGCCCAAACATGCTACCTCTTTCGAATTCATGCGTATAGTTTTTTAGAGACTTTTTCTTGAGAGAAAAATTTGTTTTCTTCTTTGGTCCTCTTTTCATATGAAAGTTTCGAGTTTATATAATAGCTCACTCAAAGCTTCAACTGTGTTTGTGCGTGGGATCCTTAAGGACCTCTATGAGTCTAAATAACAATCCAAGAGGTGGTGAATTGGGTTTAATAAAATATTAAACTTTTTTGGATAAAAACGCAGATCTGAAAATTATTAAATGATATATAAATCAAAAAACAACAAATGATACTAATAAAGTAAGAGAGATAACATGCGATTTTTAGGTGGTTCGGCCAATACTTACCTACGTCCACCCCCAAGGCTATTGCCTTCCTTGGGCTTCTCCACTATAATCCAATAGTGTTTCAACTTAGTTTCCAGGTGCTAAGTAACCGTTACAAGAGTTTTTCCGAGCTCACTCTTCAACTCGAACCACAAATCTCAAAGCATATGATATTTCTTCTATCCTTACGGGTAGGCCCAAGTGTATCCCACACTTAAAGATTTTTTAAAGGTTTAAAGATAGGAATGATAAACAATAGCTCTAAAAGCTAGATCAGCAAATACAATGCTCAATAAATGGCTAAAGACAAGATCTGATAGTGATAGCAGCAAGAAAGTAGCAGATATCTTGGGAAACAAGCAGTTTTGTTCTTTTGCAGTTTTCTCTTTTTTGGGGGCTAGGTCAAAATTGATGATGCTAGAGATGTAAAAGATGCATTTTCTCTCTCCATAATGTTGCTTTATAGGTCTTCAGTCTTAGGGGTCCCAAAGGCCTTTTTGGAATGTTGGAGAGGTGCCCTAAGTGCCACAACTTCTTGATTTGTGTGCCAAGTCATCGTTTTAAAAACAGAGTCCCGCAACATGTGTCGACACATATATGCCTTTATATCGTCACCATCTTCAAGTCTGAAATTGCTCCCAGGTGCCTGTGGCATGTGTGTCAATACTTCACCATGCGTCGACACCATGAAAATGGCATTTTGGCAGTTGTGCTATGTGTCGACACCATGTCTCCCATGTGTCGACACCATCTTGTCGAAAGGAGATTTTCAGTGCTTTTTGATATGCAATCCTTTCCATTTCAACACGAAAACTCCTACAATGAAAAATATAATAGTTTAGGTGCATGTCATGGTGTTTAAATCAAATATAAGGCATAATAAACTTGAAAGAGATTTAAATACAATTGAGTACTCTCGATTGAATAGTGGATTGACAACCATATATTCTAAAAATACTCTAAAACTAATTTGTCATTTGTTATTATCAAAATCGAGTTAGATAGCTCAAGGAGAAACCTTGAGCTAACAACCTCAAATTTGACTGCAGGTTCATCATGAAAATTCTTTTTTATTAACTCCCTAATATTATTTATTCTGAATTTATGGGTTTCTATATATTGTGATAATATCCATTAACATATTACAATTGATCCCGAAGATCATGAGACTTTTTTTGTGAAATCTCTTTTGCTAATAATTATTTACTTATTTATCTTTCCACCATATTATATTGCACATAAACCTTCAGGATTGAAATTATATCACTGATAAAATCTATGGTTCATATAATTCTTAATTCTCAGTCTGTACCTAGCTGACCTCCTAAAAATTTCAAAACAATTTTCTCACATAAATATATTTTCATTGAATATAAGTAAACAAAAACTGTGAAAACCTTTTTCACAAAATCTGCTGCACAACGTTGTTATTTGAGTCCAACATTATATAGATATAATGATTATACTACTTCAATAAGAGACTAGTGGATTCCATATTGACATTACACAAATTCACTTACTATGCACAAGGCTCAACATTATCTGGAATATTTGATCTACGAAGATCATCACCAAAAGATTCAGTCAAAGCACAACCACAAGCACACAATAAACAAATATGCATAACTCCCTCTGGTCTAAGGACAACATAAGTTAATTGTGTTGAATATCATTCTCTATATTCGTGATGATTTTCAAAATGTATTCATGTTTGATCCATTTCAAAATATGTACTTTTAAAGTGGATCCACTTATCTGCTTAAGATCATCACCTCAATAACAAAGTCCACCATTCTATCTAATAGAGGCATAACGAGTATAGATCTATTTATACAAAATTAGATATATTGGTCTATAACATAGTGAGTGAACAAGAATTTGAAAAATCATACTCCAATCCTATGATCCATTAATCATTAGCCTGATTTTTCTACAGTGCTACTCAACAATATTTTGTATATACATCTCATGTCATTACAAATACTCGATGTTTTATAAAATAATATATACAAGTGACTAATCCATAAGAAATATCCAATATAATTCTCATAATTATTCCTAAAAATTGGTTTCGAGGGCATTCATCAAACAATCTCTCACTTGCACTTAGAACCCATCATACATGTACTTAACACCCATAGACTCCAAATGCTTCTCAAACACATTTTGAGTCAAAGGTTTAGTGGACGGGTCTGCGATGTTCTCAGTTAATGCTATCTTAGCAATCACCACATCATCTCGGTTCACAATTTCACGTATGAGATGAAATCTTCTTTCTATATGTTTTGTCCTTTGATGAGCCCTGTAGCACCATTGTTGCTACAATAAATAGTGATCAGGGACTCAATCGACGAGACAACTTGAAGCTCTTGTATAAATTTTCGTATCCACATAGCTTTCTTGCAGATTCGCTTGCAGTTATATATTTGCCTCAGTGTGGAGTCATTGTGTATTCTGCTTGAAACTTCTCCAACTCACTACTCCTTTACCCAAAGTAAACAAAAATCCAAATGTAGATCTCCTATCATCAACATCTAATTGAAAATTTCATTATGTGTATCCTTAGACAGTCAACAAATCCTCACCATCACACACTAGACAATAGTATTTAGTTATTCTCAATTACTTGAGAATATGCTTGCTTGAGAATATACTTGATCGTTGTCCAGTGCTCAAGGCCTAGGTCTGATTGATATCTACTCACAACACTAACTACATGACTGATATCTGGCTCTATACAGAATATTGCATACACAAAGTTTCTTATGACAGAAGCATAAGGATAATTCCTCATTTTATCTCTTTCTTTCTTGTGTCTTAGGAGACATCTTTTTAGAGAGATAAATATTATGCATAAAGGGTAAAAACCCTTTCTATCCTACATGATAAACTGTGCCAGTATCCAATATAATTGACTCGCGAAAGTCCTAAAAACTTCTTTTCTCAGTTTCTAAACACTTGATTCCAAAATGTAGATGCTTCCCCGAGGTCTTTTATTGAAAAATTGTTCGCTAACCACACTTTCGCTGGCTCCAATGTCATTCCTTATGAGTAGAATATCATCGACATAAACAACTAGGAACATTATTGACCTCCTACTAATCTTCTTATAAACACATGATTCATCTATATTTTGTAAGAAACAAAATAATTTGATCAGCAAAACGGATGTTCCAGCAACGTGATGCCTGTTTTAGTCCATAAATGGACTTGTTCAGTTTACACACTTTAGATTCATGTCCAGGAGATAGGAAACTTTTAGGTTGCTACATATAAAACCTCTCTTGGATGTACTCATTCAAAAATGCGGTTTTCACATCTATCTGTCGTATATCATATTCACAATGAGCGGCGATTGACAAAAAGATTCTAATGGACTTCATCATAGCTACTAGTGAAAAGGTTTCCTCATAGTCAATACCATGTTTTTAAATTAACCTTTCGCTACCATGTCTAGCTTTGAAGGTCTCTACCTCTCCAATAGGTCCCCTTTTTCTTTTGAATACCCCTTTACAACTTATAGGCTTGATGCCTTCCGGTTGATCAACTAGCGTTCATATCTCATTGGAGTACATGGAGTCTATTTTTAATTCCAACGCCACCTCCCACTGTGTTGTATCCTTGTCACTAATAACCTCTTTGTAAGTGCATGGATCATTATCTAACTCCTTCGATTCCATATGATAAATCTCATTTATCAAAGTGAATATAGCTGGAGGTTTAATTATTCTTTTACTGCATCGAGGCTCTTGAGTTTTGAACTTTTCAGACTCATCAGTGGGTTCAGTTACATCCCTTTCATTAATCTAAAAAAAATGCATCTAAATCTAGAAAATGAACATGTCTACAATTCATTATTATTTTATTTTATTTTTCTCCTTTGTAGGATAAATGGGTGGGTAGCTAAATTTTTAAAATGAATTGACGTGGAAGGCAAAAGGGCATTAGACATCATTATTAATATCTTTTTATTTTTCTCCTTTGTAGGATAAGTGGTGGGTAGCTGAATTTTTAAGATGAATCGACGTCCAACAACCAATAGAATGACCGCCGAAGGGCTACAATTATGCAAAGAAAATCACATTTTATCCTCTCAAACCACCATCTCATATGCACTTAATCTCCTGAACTATCGACATTAATGGACATCTTTAAATTGCTAAACAGTTTTTGAATTATGTATGCTTTTATAGTACAGATCAAAATATATTTATTATTCATTAAGGTGTCAACCTTGAATGTATAACACCAGTATCAGTACCGTAATAAATAACTATGAAAAAAAGAAATTTAGTGTTGTTGGAACAAATATATATAAAGCTTCATCGAACAATTAGTTTGAGAGGCAACCAATTAGAGATAGTATACAAAGCAGTCAAGATGAAAACAATCCAGCATAGTGTGCAAGGGAGAAAAGTGGGCAGAACCGGACAATCTCTAGTTGTTCTCGTGCTTATTTAATTATAAAAAATTTTCTACTCATGCTCGTTCCAAAAGAGTCCATGGGAAAATCTTTCTGCAACACCGGATCTGTCAAGTGTTCCTGTGTCCCACCAACACATTTTATTATCCATAGACTGTGTCCCTAGTTTACTAGTAGTACAGCTCCTGTCGAATGTCTTGGAACACCTCTATTCAATAGACCAATGATATTTTTTTTATATGTATTTACTTTTTAATAATTGACATTTAGTGAATTTAGTGTTTTTGTGATAAAATTTTGGGGAGGTTAAAATTTTGGAGTATGAGAGTTGGTGAAAAGTGAAGAGAGAGATGATTTGAATGAATTTTTTATATTTATTATAATAGAAATAGATGATTTAATGGGGAGAGCACTACGAAAAAACTGGTCTTTAGAGGCAGTCTTTTTAGCGGCGGTCGCTAAAAACGTTGCTAAAGACACCCTTTAGCAGCGTTTAAAAAAACGAAAAAACCACCTCTAGCGACAGTCTTTTTAGTGGCGGTTAAAGACACTATTTAGCGGCATTTTTACACAAATGCCGCTAAAAGCCCGACACTATGACCGTTGCTATAGGTCTAGCTTTTAGCACCATTTTTTAAAATAAACACTACTAAAGGTGAATCTATAGCAGCATTTGTGTCATGTATTTGAAAATTTTTATTTTCCAGGACCTACTTAATAAAATATGAAATTAGGTGGAGTGTTATGAAAATTGAAGTTTTTATATGATATATTTTAAATTATACCTATAGTTGTTATGGTAATTGCATATTTATTGGCTAAATCTATTATCATACTTATAATGAACATATATATTATCATACTTTGGTTAATTAGCAAATATCATGTATATGATAAACACATATAGCAAATAGCATGCTAAACCTAAGTATATATATGTATATAATAAAAACATATTACTTACCGTTTACCCAAAAAACATATATTTAATACGAAGCACTAAGATTTTTTAAATACTAGGTATAAAGTTCAAAGTATTATTAGTACTAAGTTATTTTATGTACTAAGTACTATACTATATACAAGGCATTATACTTTTAAATTATAAGTACTAGATATTATTATTACCAACCTATTTTAATTAAGATTATTACACTAGTTATAAAAAAGAGTGTAAAATAATATGCTATGTATTTAATACTAATTACTAAGATTTTTAAATACTGTTACAAATTACAAATTATTATTATTACTGTTACAAATTACAAAATTACAGATAAATCTGTTACTATCTTCCTTGTGCCGCTCAAATGTCAAAGAAAATTTAAGGAAGGCGCCAAAAGTTTTGGCGCTTTCTCATTCTTCAATTCTCTATCTCCCAGCCACAATTCATCTCTCGTCTTTTCAGTCCTTCCCATCAATGGCTTCATCATTTTGAGCCCAGCCACCAAAGCTTCACCTTTTCAATCCTTCCCTTTAATGGGAAACTAAACTGAAGTGAAAAAGAAGCAAGGGTCGGTATTAGATAAACCTAACATCAATCCCTTTTGCCCCTGAGCATTCGGAGTCATACCCAACTCTCGTGGAAAAACAATTCACATTGGTACTCCTCTCTATTCTCTATTCTCTGGTTAGGCCAACTTAATTCTCTATCTCACATATTCTCCCCAGACATTTTGAGTTGGTTACCCGCTAGCATTTCATAAATCGATTTCTTCGTTTTTGCTTTCTCTCCTATTTTCCTTAGGTTTTCCTTTTCTTCCCCAGCTTGATCTGCTGCTCCCTGCAACTTCTTCCATTTTCACTTCCAAAATTAGATCTGCATACGCTGTTACGCTATTGGGTCTTTGTTGAATCTAACTCATTCAGGCTTTCTTTTCGTTATACTTGGAATTTTGGGTCCTATAGTTTGATTTACCTAACTTTTTTTTTTTCTAAGCTATTGATTTACCAAACTATTTTTTAAGTTGTAGATTCTTCGATAGATGTCAATAGATGGGATTTCGAAGGACAGGGGCGGAACTACACAGGGATGATGGGGGGCAGCTGCACCCCATCGCCCTGAGAAATCCTTCCAAAATTTTTTTTTTATATGTCTTAAGCCCAGCCCGCTCCCCAACAACCTAAGCCCGCCCCCCAACCTCAAGCGCCCAGGCCCCAACCGACCTAGGCCCAGGTTGGCCTTATTTTATTTTATTTTTTAAATTCGCAACAGGTGAAACGGCTGGTTTAATTCGCACCACCCCTCTCAATTGCCCCCTTCTCTCCCCGATGCCCACCCTCTCTCACTCTGTTCCCTACCTCCCGACGCCAGCCGGCAGCCTACAGCCTCTGCCTACTGCCAACCAACGCCAACCTCCCCTCTCACTCTGCCTCTTAGGCTCTCCTCCTCCAACGCTGCTCCTTGCTCCCTCTCTAACTCTCCCTCTCTCTCTCTCTCTCTCTCTCTCTGCCTCTCCTCTGCCTCTCAGGCTCTCTTCCTCCAACTTTGCCTCTTTCTCTTTCTCTCTCTCCGCTCTCTCTCTCTCTAGCCTCCAGGTACATCGAACTCTCTCTCAATTTGATTATTTTTCTATTAAACAGATTAGTGAATTTGTGAATTTGATTGAATGTTGATTATTTTCTATTAAATAGATTATGAATTTAATTAGGAATTTGTGAATTTGATTATTTTTCTATTAAACAGATTTCGAATTTGATTAGGATTATTGTGAATTTGTGAATCTTTGAGTAGGGTTTGATTAGGATTATTAAATGTTTGTGAATTAAAGATGAATTTATTTTAATTATTGATGAATAATGTGATGAATTTGATATTGTGATGAATAATGTGATGAATTTTATTGTGATGAATTTGTGAATCTTTGATTAGGATTTGATTGTGTATTATATTGAAATTGTGATTAGGACTAGGTTGTAAAACTGTGATTAGGTTATGAAATTAGATTGATGAATTTTGTTTGTTTTGTTTTTATTTAGATAATGGATAAGCAAATAGTACGGTATGTGTATTTCAATATTTTTAGGGTTTTTAATCCTTAATTTTTGATATTTTAACTCTAAGATATTTTTTGTATTACTTAGTAAAAAAAAAAAATTTTGTCATTTTTCCTTAAGAATTTGACCGCCTTTTGATTGGATTTCTGGTTTCGCCACTACCAAAGGAGACCATCCAAGGAAGAAGTCATGAAAGAATATAGGTAGGAGTAAATGGTCAACTGATTTAGATGGTGCCGAAAGAACTGAAGGTGTGAGGGGTAATTTAAATGCTCTTTTGGGGTTGATTCAAGCTTATGCCAAGGAAGCAAAATCTGTACGTTGGGCTAACCAGGTACTTTTTGTGTGGTCCATACGATTATTTCTTCTTCTTTATGCCTGGGTGAATCTATTTCTGTTGATCACACTTTAAATGGTTCTCGCAAATTTTAACATCCATAAGTTCCTATTTAGTGCAAATTTTTAGGTATGAGTGAATTGAGAAATAGTGAAATTTCTTGTATGGTATTTAACAGAATTAGGCTCTCATAAGGCAGTTCAGATTATTCTGGTATAGTATTTAACAGAATTGGTTGGAAGGCTCAAGGGTTTGGGGTTTAAACTCTGGAGAAAGGAAGTCAAATCGCCCTGCAAAAGCACCTGGGTATGTTTTCTGTGCTATATACACATAATATTGTTTTCTGTGCAAATTTCTTTTCTAAAGGAATTTTTCGGGCATCTACATAATATTGTTTGTCGTTCACTTATGGGTGGACCTTGACCTGTCACTTGCAGTATCTGATCATGTTTTATTTTGGTGGGAATTCTAGTGTTCACAGTATTGGCGTAAGTGTGTTCAAAGCTGAAGTTCATTTGTCATAAAAACTGAAGCTTATGATAGCTTTAGATAACCTTTTTGCCCCATGAAGTTACTTATCTCTTCTGCAACTACTATGAAGCTAACATGTTATGATCATGTTATATTTAGTTCTCATTAGTAATCTCTGAGTATGAAATTTAACATGTCGATTTCAAATTTTGAAAAGCGGATATTTTTGTTTGGAGAGGGATTTACCCGAAGGTTCTCAAGGCGATAATCCTATAACAAATTTAAAATCTAGGTAATTGGTGGTATATGTCTAGAAATGGAGAATGACTTGATCATCACTTACAATTCTGCTATTGTTTTTACTGCTAAGGGATTCGGTTTGTACTCATTTTTAGTGCTAATTGAGTGCCCTCTAATTCCGTTAGATTTCAATGCCTTGGGGCTTAATGAAGAATCTTTGGCAAGGATCTCCCAGACTTTTGTAGGGTTAAATGACCATTTTACATTACATTAAGCTTGTGTTTCTCAGAAGCTTATATACCTCCCTTTGGGAGTGCCATTCTAATTTCTTCCCAGATTTTTTTTTTTGTAAATGGTCAGTGCTAGCTTATTCATTTCTCATTCAGGACTTGTCACTGTATACTTCAGATGTGGCTGGGTACATCCCATTTGGTGCATTTGAGTAAATTTATTACTTTCACATGTGGTATTTTCCCTTCTCGCATGGTAAAATTTAGGCATTGCTTCTGTCTTGTATCATTTCTCCTTTGCTTGGGTAAACTTGTGTTGGTGTGATGTCTGCAATTAATCTACCTCTCCTCCCCTGGTTAGGTATAAAGAATACCAACTTCGAGACTACCATTCATGGTTTCTAAAACAGGTGAGGATTTTTTGTTATTAAAATATGTAGATTAATCCTTTCAATTTTGTCTTGTATTTATTCTTGATGTTGGTGTTTGTGTTAAGCTAAACAATACTGAAAACTAGAAGCGCTTGAGTAGTTGTCTTGTGAAATCTGAAGACTGCAACAACTTTGTCGATAAAATATAAGGTCTCTTCTGAACTTTTACCTTTAATTTGCTCATCTCTCTCCAGTGGCATCAATAATGGTGATAGTTCCACTTTTTCCCTGTCACTTGGTCAAGAGTTTTTCCCCCTTGAATGCAGACTCTGAAGCAATATAAACTGGCAAAACTAAGTGCCATTGAGGCCTGCTGCTGCCGACCACCATATGAGTAGGTGCCTTATTGTTCTTGTGGAAATTTTACCCACCTCCTGAAGGTTTTTATTATGTTTATTTTCTATAGATGAACATAGTTCCTCTGTATAAGTTTAATAGACAGCCACCATGTTTTATATGTTCAGGTCAGACACAACATTCACCAGTTCTGTATAGCATACTTATCTGTATGAAGAAATTGTAAAATTCTTCCTATGTGCCAATACCAATCTTATTGCTAGGACTGTAAAATGCCTCTATGTTTATGAATTTTGGAATGCCCTTCTATGTTTATGAATTTTGGAGTGCCTCTAAAATATCTCTATGTATTCTATATCTCTTTCTGTTGCATCTGTTCAAGTTATTGGCATATTGTTCATTTTTTCTTATCCCGTTTCTCCTTTTTAATGGCAGAGTTACCACTTGGTGAAGATGGTGAGATGGTGTCAATGCTGATGGAGTACTAAAACTACTTTTGCTAACGCTAAGATTAAAGTTATTTTTATTTTATGTAGAAACTTGTATAGACTCTTTGTGTTGTAAAACTTGTAAGACTTGGTTATTTAATTGATGATGAATTATATTTGCTTTATTATCTTTGTTCTTAGGTTTTTACATCAATGAATTATGATTATTAAAATAAATTTGTATTACAAATTAAAAATGCAAGTGTTTTTATAAATATAGTTGTTGCAATGTTTTTCTTTTGGGTAAAAAAAAAAACACTCTAGCACATGTTTTTAGCGACGATCACAAAATGCTACTGTAGATATTTAAACGCAGCGCAAAATTGAGCTATAGCTAAAAACGCTGCAACAGATTAGTCTATAGCAGCGTTTTAGACTGCTAAAGACCTATAGCAGCGTTTTAGGGAAACACTATTAAAATATTAAAAAAAATACTTCAGGTCTTTAGCGGTAGTCGTGGCCGCGGCTAAATGACTGCTGCTATAGGTCGAGATTTTCACCAGCAGTCGCAAAAACTACCGCTAAAACCTATCCCAACGAACATATAGAGGAGACCACCGCTAAAAGAACGCTGCTAAAATCTATAGCAGCGTTTTTTTAATCTATAGCAACGGTCGACATCGTTGCTAAAGTCTTGTTTTTTTATAATGAGAAATGGGCTCCCCAAGGTCCTAATTTGGCATGACAGAGGGTTGAGGGGAGCCCAATTCAAGTATCAAATCCAGTTGTCTCATCGCTGGCCTGGGCCGGCCTGTATATATTGCCATTGGGCATCCAAATTAAGCTGCCAGATGCTGCTTCTCGAATCCAACTAATCTAGCTAAACATCATGTTATACTCGCTCGCAAACAGTGAATTTTGTTTTTTTTATACTTTGGTAGTGATGCAAAATGGGACCTCTAGGATGGCCACACTTAAAATTTTCATCTTTTTTTTTTAAAAAAAAAAAAATTATATAATTTTTTTTCCATTAATTTTTATCGATTGCATGTCTTGAATAAATTGAAGGTACCAGAGAACTCGACTACCGGCAAACACCCAGCCCATGTTCTAGTATTTAACCCGTGTATCTTTCCAAACCTTTTAAAGGAATTTTAAGATTTGGGCTTTATTGACAGGTCTACGATATTTTCTTGGGCTTCACAAAATTAAGAAGTGCAAATGCGTGCTGATACTTGGGCTTTTCTAGCCTAATTTTGGATAACACGATGAGGATATTCATTCGATCTAATTAAAGAATGGGCTCAGTTGAGTTTTAAAATAATTGACGTTCACTCACAAACCATGTGTTACGCCTTGATCAAAGCTTCTTGGTGCAGGCCTAAAAGTTGAAATCCTTCTCATTCTTCTTTCTCTGCATCTTTTCGTTCCACTTATATTCGAATCCTTCTTCTCTTCGGAAAATAGTACACATTCCATTTCTTTGCAGTTTAGAAAGAAAAAGGTCAAGAAAAGGAGAAAATCATAATCTTTCCAAGTTTGAAGGATAATATTTCTAAGATTAATGAGAGAGCAAGAAAAAAGACAATCTTTCCACTTTTCAAACAAGGTGTATTGGTGTCGAATAACTCATAATGTAATTATTATTTGAATTATCACAACCCACAGATAATAAAAGATATTTCCATTATGTTTCTGATCTATTTTTTAGGCAAATATGTTAGAAGCTGGCACAGTGTGGAACAGTGGAAGAATGATCCAGAACATAACTCTCCCTAAAGAGAGGAGGCGCGGCCAATTGGAGTAATTAAACCCCTACAAATAGAGAGTTGGGCCTGCATGCACGCATGATACGGATTGGGGTATAATATCAGAGGAGCCCAAAAGAGAACTGGAAACAATATCCATTTCCACTTGCCAACTAGCAAATTAGGAACCCCATCAAAGAGAACTGGAAACAATATCCCGAACATCATAAGGAAGAAATCACAAATTTGAGTAGCATTCCGCGGTGCAGGACACTGGCCTGATATAGGGGCGCACCTAGTGGGGGATCCAGGATCGAAGTCTTAGGAGGTGAAGTCATAAAGGAGAAATATTCACGTTTTTTAGGAAATTTTTGAATGTAAAAAAAAATTACAACTAAACATTCAAAATATCAAAAAATTCAATACTACTTCTAACACATTTTCATATAAACTCCAATACCTTTTAAAAAATATATCATCAAATCATTATGCAAATTCATCACCCAACAATTATACAGAAAATAATATAAATGTTCACTCTGGATCAAAAGAATTTTGAAGTTAAAAAGAGAGAATGAACTTACATAAACTGAAAATACCAAAAAGAAAAGAAAGAAAGAAAAAAGTTAAACTTTTTCAAAGGTGAAACAAAATCCATAGTTTTTTTTTTAAGAAAAAAAAGTGCAATTGAGTAACAAAATAGAAAAAAAAAACCAATATATTTAGGTCATAAAATAAATTGCATCTCTTGATGAAATTTTAATTCCATTAGCATTTGTTGTTTTTTAAAAGATACTTTAATTCATTTCTTATTTGTTGTCATTTTAAAGGGTGCGATTTTTAAAGTATTAAATTTGTCTCATTCATTTTGAGGGATAAATGGTATTTAAATGGGTAAAAAAGGATAGTATTTTTAACATTGCAAGAGATTTTTTCAAAATTTTCCAATATGATATCCATTATTTCACTACTAGAAATTTGACATTTAGCGACACAATTTTCGATGACGAAATGAATTTCATCACTAAAAGTCTATTTTTAGTAATGAGATGCTATTTTTCGTCACAAAAATGGACTTTTCGCGACAAAAATATTTTTCATCACAAATTTTGTCACTAAAGGTTTTATGTGTGACGAAATAAAATTTTTCGACACTAAAAGTCAATTTTTTTGTGACAAAAATTTTCATCATAAGGCAATCGATCGGTTAATCAACGATTGATCTCACCTTTTGTGACGAAACGCTCCGTCACTAAATGCAAAGTGTTTTGGCGACGGGATTACATCGTCACCACAACCGACCAATCAATCAGTTATCAATAAACCAAGCGATCAATCGATCACATCGTATCACATAATCGATCGATCAATCGATCAGCGTAACCATCAATGAAGTCAATCGATCGTATATACTACGATCAATCGGTGTTGCAATGAATGCAAGTGTGCCATGTGTTACGAAAGAACGATCGATCGCTACGATCCGGAATCGATCGAGCGTGAGCGTAACTATCACTTTTTGACTCGTCATTCGATCGTTGAGGTAGTGATCTATCATTGTTTTAACAAATGGTAAAGTGCCACATGTTGAAAAAATAAGCAATCGATTGGCAAAAAACGACCGATCGATTGGCGCAAGGGATTATATGAAACCGCCGAATCATTTTTACCAGTTATCTCTCCACAATCTCTCAAATCCTCTCAATTTCAAGGAGCCATTTTGTGCTGCATTGTCCTCCAAATTGCATGGAATCATCCCCCGTTGTCATCTACATCAAAGGTACGTAGTTATATGTTGTTTTTTAAGCAGTTTTAAGTGGTTTTAAATTCATTTTTAGTTTACTTTTTTTAATTTGCTATATAATCCATTTAGGTCCATAAAAATGTATTTATTTAGTGTTAATGTATGTTTAGGAGTTTAGGATCAATTTAATTTGATTTTGGGTTATTATAGAAACTATGTGTTTTTTTGCCATTGTCCCTGCATCAATCGATCACCTGTTCAAGGTGATCAATCAGTAGGTAGTTGCTAAGAAACACGAACGATCGGCTGAGTTAGTCGATCGATCATGCCGTTATATAGGGGACCGATTGATCATGTAGTGTGCAATCGATCGGTCCCAAAAATTGTGCATTTTGATTTGTAGACGATTGATTGCATGTGGGACTGATCGATCGGTCCCTAATATTGTGCGTTTTAACTATCACGAGCGATCGATCGCTAAACATAATCAATTGTTTTATATATTGTGTGCTCGATCACACATGTCACTGATCTTTTTTTTTTTTTTCCAAACAAACAGTTTTGATTAAGTGATCGATCGGTGATTTAGGCAATCGATTGGTATATTGTGTGATCAATCACTGGAATTGGTGACGGATTGCCATTTTGTTGCAGCTTCTTTAATATTTTAATAATGTTATTGTGATTATTTATTAACACATATTTATATACAATTGTTGTAGCATACATAAAAATGTCAGAAGCTAAGCATGCGCGCACTACGAGGATCGGGGCGGGATCATCGTCCCAAGAGTAGAAGGTCGCTAATCTGATGATGACTGTGGAGAAGAGGATGCAGTACATAAGGATGCGGCCAATGGCCAAAGAGCGTCCAATGATGCTCTTTGATTTTGATGACCTGTTGTACGAGGACTACAGCATCTTCCATCTCTTCAACTACCAGGGGTTCTTACATCAAGTCTCTTGGACAGTGTGTATTTTAAGAAGTTCTAAGTAAAGAGGTAGCGTTTCTAGAGCCCCACCATGATACCAAGGAAGAACAATTGCAGGAGTTATGTATCTGTTCACCAACGAATCATTTATGGTACGTGATTGACAAAAACTCATTGCTTAAATATTACATTTATATCTAATTACTTAAAATATTGCAGAAATGAAGTGAGCAAAATAAAATGAGTGGATCAAAGTTTATGTGAACCATGCTGCTAGTTCACGCTCGTTCCAGCGCACACAAGCTTGCATGGTAAGTTAAGTACTAAATTATGAATTTTATTGATATATTCATATTCTTGAAATTTTTTGTCAAGAAATTTATGCTATTTCCATATAGAAAAATCTTGACAAAGCCAAAATCAATCCAGCAAAGTTGTATAAGAAGAATTATATAAACAAAGATGGTGTTTGGACCTTGAAAGGAACGAGAGAAATTTATGTAAGTCACTTTCATTTTAATTTAGTTGAAAGATGTCTGTATAGTTTACCTAATTTAATGATTCTAGTAATGATTGTCATTTTTCAAAAACGGATGGATACCTTCCAGTGCCAATATGATTTAGAAGGAAAGACTCTTACACCAAAATTGAAGTATATTCCGAGATATTGGGCAAGAAGTAAGGATATATTCGGGGATTAGGACGGCGGTTAAGCCTCCGCCTTCATCAAGTTTAACTACACAATCTTCTAATCTACAGCACCTAGCTAGCAAGGCAAGATGAGATAGAAGCGATAAGAGCTACTAAAGTAAAGACTTGCAAGAATTGAAAGAAGCAAGCTGAGATAGAGGCCACCCTATAGGACCACCGTGAGGAGCAACAGGTGGAGCAGGAGCACATTCGGTTAGAGCAGGAGGAGCGCATGAAAAAGGAGCAAGAGCGCATGTGAGTGGAGTAGGAGGAGTGCATGTGAGAGGAGAAAAAGTGCTTACGGGCAGAAATATCAAAGGAGTTGGAGAAGAAAATGTCCTCTAAATGGAGAAGAAAATGAGCGACTTGTCAAAGCGACTGTTCAGCCAATTTGGGGTTCAACAAAGGTAGATGCATATGTTGTAATAGCTTTGTGATTATATACTATTACGATATTATTTTTGGTTTAATTACGGATCATTATTTATTATTATTGATGTTCATTAATGTGAGTATTGTATTGTTATTGTAATAGTACGTGTTATATAATATTTTTATTATTATTTTTTAAAAAAAAAAACTAATTCTTTTATTATCATTTGATTGGCAATTCCAGCGATCGAACGGTTATTTTGAAAACTATCGATCATGAATACCACTGTTCGATTGTCAATATTAAATCGCCTAAAATAATAATCGACCAGTAACATAACCGATTGATCGCCTCTATGCAAGCAATCCATCAGTATTATAAGTGATCGATCGGTGGAGAAATAGCTGGTTGATCATCTAGCTCAAACGATTGATCGTTATGTGACACCGATCGATAAGTTAGAAAATAATCGTTCCATTGCTAACATAATCAACCATTCGGTTTTTAATACAATGATTGATCGTCCAACTCAAGTGATCAATCGGTTAGACAAACACGTTCGATTGGTTATATGTATCGATCGATCGATTGTCATTACTTACTATTAAATCATCTTCAAATTGGCGATCGATCATTTTTATTTCTCAATCAATCATTTCAAAACAAAGTCCAACCGATAAAAAAATCCACACGATTGATCAGTTTGGTTTCATCGACCGACCAGTACAATTGCCGATCGATTAATAGGTTTAATGATAAAATTTTTTATCACAAAAAACTTTTCGTGATGAAATTTGGATTTCGTCACGAAATACATTTTGTGACGCTCATACGCTGACAAACTTCTAATTCTTTCTTTTTCTCTTCTTGGAACCGGCCGCTGCGGAAGTGGAGAATCTCTTTTGTTCTCTTTCTTCTGGAAAGTTAGATCAGTTAATGCTCAATGCACCCAACCTGTGTTTGTGATCAAGATCTGCGTGTCTCTATATCAAAAGTTCCTTTATGGGCTATAGATTAGGATAATTGGTGCTAATGGTCATGATAAAAGAAAATTAGAACACCGAATGAGCGACCGATCAACGAATAGAAGGCATATAATATAAATATATATGCAAAATTTTATTATTTTTGGTTTCTTTTGCTCCCCTAATTCAATACCAAAACCGCATCTTTGACTACTCGACAAGCCCCTTTTGTGATAATTGGGATGGGCGCCACTGACTTGCACATGACTAGGAACGCCCGAAAAACTTAACGTCTCTTGGTTTATTTATGTAGTATAAAGTATAATTGTATTTGTTTAGGGGTATCGGGATTAGTGGAGCTCATGGTTTTGTTAATTTTTCTTTAGGGAAGACTAGATAAAATACGCGCGCACATGCTGGGCTGGCATACGCATATATATGACGAGTCAAGAGATTTGGTGTCCCTTTATACAAAGTACTTTTCATTGTATAGGCAAATGGGCAGCAAGTTGTACGTGTTTTTCTTCTTTGGCGGCTTTTATTTTCCTTTTCGTACTGTAAAGCTAGTTAGTCCGATGAGGGTGTCTTAAAACATCGTATACTCCTCAACAAGAAACTCTGATCTCCTGCACGAGAATGGCTAATCGATGCAATTTTTTATTCAAATCCTTATTCTGTTTGGAAAATAGTTCACATTCCATTTCTTTGCAGTTTAAAACAGAAAGGCCAATAAAAAAAGAAAATCATAATCTTTCCAAGTTTGAAGGATAATAAATTTGACTACCTGACAATTAAAGTTTAAAATATTTCCAAGATATTCCTGAGAGAGATCTGAGCAAGAAAAAGACAATCTTTCCACTTTTCAAACAAGGTATATTGGTGTCGAATATTTAATTTATTATTTTAATTATCACAACGTACAGATAATAAAAGAGAAATATTCATCACGATGTTCCTCTCTTTAATTTTCTAGTCAAATATGTTAGAAGGCACGGTGTAGAAAGACGATCCAGAACACATAAACTCTCCCTAAAGAGAGGAGGGGCCAATTGGATTAAGGCGCAATACTGTCCATATCAGTATTCCAACAAGTAAACTATATTTTAAACCTCTACAAATAGAGAGCTGGGCCTGCATGATCTATGCGGATCGGGGTATAATATCAGAGGGGCTCAAACTTATGCAAGTGGGATTTCTACTTGCCAACGAGCAAATAATTAGGAATTCCTCTTCAAACTTAAGAGAACTGGAAACAATAGCAGGTACCCCGAACAGCATAAGCAAGAAATCACAAATTTGAGCTCGTAGTATTCAGCGCAGGACTCTGGCCGGCCTCTGGGCGAGCGCAGGAACTGGAAGCCAAGAGCTTCAGAAACTCCGGGGAGGAGCTCATGAGACCCAGGGACTTGAGAGAGATTGCTTAGTTTGATCTAAAAAATCCCAGTCAGGATTATATTTAACTAAAGGTTACTTTTGCACGTGTTATTTTATCCTGCTTCACATGCGCGCAACATTGGTATTGCTGAATATTGATGGATCGCATGCATGTAGCTGCAACAGACAAGCGCTGTGTAACTGATCAAATGTACACTACAGTTGGAAAGGGAGCCTAAATGGAGCCTTAGGCGAAATTATAAAAAGAGGCTTTTGTAATAAATTATAAATTATATATTAAAATATAAAATATCAACAAATTTTAGTTCAAAATTTATTTTTCTTACTTTTTGAGATGCAAAATTAATTATTCAAATTTGTTAATAGATCATTTTCAATTGATAATACAGCTAATTTATTTAATCTTTCTTGCATCATAGTAAATCTTAGATATGATAATATAGCACCTTTTGAGATTTAATTAATTTTCAATTTTTTAACTTTTCATATTTTAGACTCATATTTTTTATTAGACATATTAGATATCTCAAAATTATCCTAAATTGAAAAATGATAACTACAATCAACACAAACAAAATTAAAATAAAACTATACAATACTCAACTTAATTTCAAATTCTCAATTTTCTCTAGATAAAAAAGTGATAGTTACAAAATAAAAGTATAAAACTAATTTAAAAGTTGAAAGGTTAGAATAATAGCACCTGTGAGGAAGAAGAGGCTAGGACCAGTTTTGAGATTTTGAAATTGAATCAATACTTTGAAAGTTAGCTAGAAAGAAGGAAGGAAATGGCAGTAAGTGCGAGTGAAAGTAGGATAGCTATAAAGAAGGAAGGTAGGCATTTAGAGTAGAAATATAAGGAAAGGTTGGTGAAGAGAATAGTGAAAGTAGGGATAAAGTAAGAATTAAGAAACTGCTAAAAGTTGAAAGTCCGATAGTCTTTTTTTTTTTTTTTTTTTTTTTTTTAAATTGGAAGTCTAAAGTCTTTTTTGAATTTTAAAGTTAGAAGTCACCTCCTTTGAAATTTTGAATTATATTTTTTTTTGGGCATTAAATGAGGATTTCAAAAAGTTTAAGATATTTTGAGACTTATTTTTCTTTTGTTAAGTTATAATATTTAAATGAGGATTTCAAAAAGTTTAACTGATATTTTGAGACTTATTTTTTCTTTTGATAAATTAAAATATTTAAATTGAGGGGCATATAACTTATTTAATATTAAGTAAAATAGGAAGTTAGGGCCTTCCTATTTTGGGGGCCTTAGGCAACCGCCTAGGCTACCTATGCTCAGAGACTTCCCTGGTTGGAAATTAAGGATAACGAACTTATGTGTTTGCATGCATGCACGCACCACTCCATTATTTGTACGTCCATTATGGATGTTAGTCAGTGGCTGAACAGAATTAAATTTGAAGAGGAGCCAACTCTTAAGGCGAAATTACAAAAAAAAAAAAAATTCTATGTAATGCAAAAAAGTGTTTAGAGTTAAAATATCAAAAATTAAGGACTAAAAACTTAAAAATATTGAAATACACGTAACGTACTAATTGTTGAGACTGAGAGGTGGCAATTGAATCCTACGGACTACATCTTCTAAAAACGTTGCAAAAATGGTTTTATTCTCAATAGTTTCCTTATTTCTCATCATTAAGGTCAAATAGACGCTGCAATTCAAGATTCATTTTCCATTGTAGCAACTGTGTTTCGTGACCATCAGGGTTTTTTTGTGGGCTGCAACTCTTAAGTTGGACCAATTAGATCCAGTTGTAGCTAAGGCTGAGGCAACACTATTGGTATCTTGGAGGCTCATAAGAAAAGTTTTTTAATATCCTTTTGGAGGGAGACTTGTCTGTAATGGTATAAGCGTTTAACTTGTTCCCAAGACATGTGAAGTGGAAAATTGATGAGAATGTTTATCCTATTCGGAAAGAATTGTTTTGATTTATTGATAAAGAGTTCTTGTTTTGATTTAAAAAAAAAAATGAAAATTTGATGCAAAATAAAATAAAATAAAACTTGAAGCGAATATAGAAGTTGATAGATAATTTTGACACTCAAACACCACCTAAATATCTCATTTAGAAGTGAGAGCCAAAAATAGGTGGAGAATATGCCCAATTTGTATACAATTAATGAAATTTTGATTAAAAAAATAAAATAAAACTTGAAAAGAATAGAGAAGTTGATATATATTGACAGCATAAATAGAGTGAGCAAATTTTCACTTGAAAATGAAAAAACCACAAGTAGTAGTGATTGCATCTGCAAACCCATGAACATTTTCCCTTTTAAAAAAAATATTTTTCCTCCCTTTACATGAAACAAAACCGCCCAAATTCCACCCTCTGCTTTTACAGTACTCTTAGGTTGGCTTTAAGGGGGCCGGCCTGACAGATTAGTTATAAAAAAAAAAGTAAAAAAATTCAAACGTTTTACATTCCCGGTTAGATGTTAGTTCATTATTTGAAGAGATGGGCATGCAGACATGAAAAAAACGAAGTACGGCCATATCGCATGACCTAATTAATTGTTAGAATAGAAAAACGACAGATTAAAGCCAAGATAATTTAACTGAATTATCTTTCTTTTTGCTTTTTCTTTTTCCTTAATTGGGATTATATTAATATCTCTTTCAGCAATATCCCTGTATTTGATGAAATCCCGTAGTGCTTCCTTTCATTCTTTTATATGGACGGTCGACTGGAATTTTAAGAAAAAGTTAACTGAATATGAAAGGAATATTTCTCACCAAATAATTAGTTCAAATAATTACCGACATGTGTCGATTTTTAAAGTCGAAGTACATGATCTGCTGTGCCTTCTTGTGCTTGCAGCTAGTGATAGAAACTAGGGGTGCACAAAACCGGACCACAAAACCGGACCGGACGGACAGTTTTGTGGTCTTAAAAGTAAAAATCCAGTCCGTCCAGACCGGATTTGAAACCGATTAATCTGGTCCCGTTCGGTCCAAGATATTTTTAATATCCGGTCTGGACCGGACTGGATTGGATTAATTTTTAAAATTTTTTAATACAAAACTTTAAAAAAAAAAAATTGCATAAGTCAAAACTCACAGTTTTGAATTCACATTTTTAAGTTTTAAATCAATTCTCAATTCACATTTTAAATTAATGAGCAAACTATAGTAATAGTTAAATGAATTCATATTTTAAGTCTTTAAATGAATTCACATCTATAAGTCTTTAAATGAATTCACATCTTTAAATTAATAAGCAAACTATGGTAGGAGTTCACATTTTTTTTTTAATCTCAAAATTAAAAAATGTGTGTTGGAAATGAAAAAAGAAAAAAGAAAAAAAAATGAAAAGAAATGGAAAAAAAAGACCGGACCGGACCACTTATAAGTGGTCCGGTCGGTCCTCTTATTTTAGTAGGACCGGAAATCCGGTCCGACCGCATTCCGGTTCGAAAATCGAACCGAATTTCCGATCTTGAAGCCCTAATATTAGAAACGCGGAAACGGAATAATTAATATGTACTAATATAGTACAAACAAACTACGTACTTTCTTTTTCTCTTATAATTGGAACAGGAGTGGACGACCTCTTTTGTTATTTTCTTCGCGAAAGTTAGATGAAATGGACAATGTACCCAACTAATTGTCTTTGTTATTAAAAGTTCCTTTATGGTATGGCCGGCTATAGGTTAGGATAATTGGTATTAATTAATGAGGATAATAAAAAAAATTAGAACATCAAATGGGCGACGGATCTACGAATAAAAGGCATAGGATTAATATAAATATGCAAAATTTTAATATTTTTGGTTTCTTTTGCTCTCCTTATTCAATACGAAAACCGCATCTTTGATCACTAGACAAGCCTCCAGCTTATACTATAAAGTACAATATCTAACATTATTGTTATTTAAATCCCGATTTGTCTTACTTTGCTTAATTTGCATATTCCTATCATTTGTTGAATGCCTTTTGTAATAATTGGGATGGCCACTGACACATGACTAGGAACTTCCGAGAAACTTAACGTACGTCATGTTTGGTTTATTTATGTAGTATAAAAGTATAATTTTATTTGTTTGGGTATCGGGATGGGTGGAGCTCATAGTTTTGTCATTTTTTCTTACGGAAGACTGAATAAAATACGCGCGCACATGCTGGTATACAAATATGACACGCAAGTCTAGAATGCAGTAGACACTGTTCTTAACTTCTAATTGCTTTAAAGGCCGGAGGCAGCCGCCTTTCCAATGACCTATAGCATGAGTTTTGTTCTCTGAAGTATATGAATCCAACTTGCCATCAGATTTGAATATATTTTTTATATTTATTTATATAAAAATGATATTTAATGGAAATAGAGAATTATTTTGTAGTTATTTTATTAGGTCAAAATTTGGTACCCAAACATTGTATAGGTGGATATATCACCTATATAAAGAACATGTCACGGCTTAGAGGCATGATTCTTGTACATTTTAGTCATTTCAATTCCAATTAAGTAATACCTAGGAAAGATTCTCCTTATTATTAGCTCAACAACGTTATAGTTTGCAAAATACAACAACGTCGTTATATAGTGATTCATGTGTGCATACGTCTATTTTCATTTCTAAACCAGGAGAGGAGGCGTGAGGATCGGATTTAGTTCTAGAATTTATAAATTAGAGATATGTATATCATCTGTCACCTCATTGTGCGTTGAGTAGATAATTCTGGCAATAACTTAATCACCGTGCTAATTTCGCATGCCATTCCAGATGCCTTGCATTTGCTTCATGACCACTGAACTTAAACAATTGGCTTTCATGCATCCACATGAACACTAATTCCAGGAGGTCGCCATGCATTCATTAAACTATAAGCTTTGCTTTGTGCATTATTAATTGGTCTTGACATGCATTTTGTAATCTCAAACACAACACCTTTGCTGCACTATAAGATTTTGGAAAGAATCACTGGCCGACCTCCAACTTCAATTCACACTCCTAATTCTAGTTCATTAATCGAGCATCAATCAGTTCACCACAAAGCGGAAATTATTCTATATTACTATATACGTACACTAACTCATGGCCACGTCAAAAGCTGCCATGTTATATGTTGGTCCGGATTAATTACATTAATGGTTCACATTTCCCGAAAATATTGCTGCAAAAAGGAGAAAATATAAAATCTTGGACGCCACTATTGTGGGAGAATAGTTCTCTCTAAAACTACTGTATCTAGTACAGTTAAAATTTTCACAATCAACAATATTGGATCACAATAGTTCTCTCTAAAACAAATTTGAAAGGCTATCAGTACATTAATAATAAATATATTCATAGATTCTAATATGTATACTCACCCAAAAATGGATTACATGCAAACAATGCCAATAAAAAAAATCTCACCAAATTGATGATATATAGACTAAAGAAAAATCTCAACGACCGACACTACTACTCAAATAGAAGGTCAAGGAATAACATAGAGAAATTTAAGATGAAGAATTTTCTCAATTTTTTTCTTTCTTTTACAGTTTCTCTCTCCACATATAAAAGAGAAGAAACTCTCGTGCGCAATCACATTGCACCTCGGACAGACACGTAAAGGCGCAGCCTTTTAGTTTTCTTTTAGCCAATTATCAGGATATAGATGTGTGGTACTGCGCATGCAATCACATTGCACCTCGGACGGTCCTATTCGATGGATCGAAAGAGGAGGAGCAGTGCCTAGGTGAAAGATTTTTATGTCATTAGTTATTGTTATCATTGAATCACTGAAGTCCAATCCGCATGCAATTGATCAACACATGTAGATAATTTACAATACTTCTATATTTACGGTGATCATCTTTAGCCTTAATTAAATTAAGAACTTTACTGCGAATTGGGAATATCGATACGTATTCGAATTGATATGCTAAGGAAGATACCCAGGATTGAGCTGAAAAACACATGATCATGACTGACACTTTCAATCTTGAAGTCCTCCTTCTGTGTTTTTTTTTCTCGAGTTTCTGCCGTTTAATTTTTCTTTCTTGATAGAAATATATATATAGCTAATACATAATAATGATCAGCATATTCGATCGTTTTTTTGAATATGTCTGTCTCCCACAAGATGTTCTGAAACCGAATATAGCGCTCGTACGTTCGCAATTAAAAGAGTCTGATACATAAAAAAAACCATTTGCAAAGAATTTAAATATATATATATATATTTGAGCTATTTGAGATGAACGATTCTAATCAACTTGAAACTGCGTCTACATATATTATTAATTGCTACAAAGGCATCCGCCTTTCCACGCACTTAAAGCTAGCAAGCAAAGCAGCCTACTATTCGGTGGATGCATGTTATTTGGATTAATCTTCTAATTAAACCATTTATAATTACCAGTTTTTATCATTTTATTTATTATTGTGCTCACATTCTGTATTAGGAATAATCTGGCATTTCTACTCAAAGGCGTACATACGTCTTTCTCTAAGAACCTATAGAGTTGGCTGTATTTATCTTCCTAGGACCGCTCCCTGTCTTTCAGGAGTAACAGTGCTTGCATGTACAGAGACGAAAATGATATGGTCAATTCAGTAATTAATCATGTTAATTTAAGGGGCTATATATGTTTTTGTTTTTATTTTCGAAAATTTTTACATGAAGGATGATATTATATAATTATAAATTGGAGATCCACTGCAAACTGTGGACAACAGTCTTTCAAATTTTTCAAATTTTTTAGCTAGCACATAACAGCAGCAACTAACATTGCATCGGAGAAATATATTGCTAAAATTTACATATAAGCTATAAGACTGATTTCCCGGAAATACGCACTAATTAATTAGAGTACATGTCCCAGCTGCTCACCCAGACAAACTAATAATTACCACTAAGAAATTGTGCTGCACATGGAAAGCGGGCATATTGATAAGTTAAATTTTAGCAATATATTTCTCCGATGCAATGTTAGTTGCTGCTGTTATGTGCTAGCTAAAAAATTTGAAAAATTTGAAAGACTGTTGTCCACAGTTTGCAGTGGATCTCCAATTTATAATTATATAATATCATCCTTCATGTAAAAATTTTCGAAAATAAAAACAAAAACATATATAGCCCCTTAAATTAACATGATTAATTACTGAATTGACCATATCATTTTCGTCTCTGTACATGCAAGCACTGTTACTCCTGAAAGACAGGGAGCGGTCCTAGGAAGATAAATACAGCCAACTCTATAGGTTCTTAGAGAAAGACGTATGTACGCCTTTGAGTAGAAATGCCAGATTATTCCTAATACAGAATGTGAGCACAATAATAAATAAAATGATAAAAACTGGTAATTATAAATGGTTTAATTAGAAGATAATCCAAATAACATGCATCCACCGAATAGTAGGCTGCTTTGCTTGCTACTTTAAGTGCGTGGAAAGGCGGATGCCTTGTAGCAATTAATAATATATGTAGACGCAGTTTCAAGTTGATTAGAATCGTTCATCTCAAATAGCTCAAATATATATATATATATTTAATTCTTTGCAAATGGTTTTTTTTATGTATCAGACTCTTTTAATTGCGAACGTACGAGCGCTATATTCGGTTTCAGAACATCTTGTGGGAGACAGACATATTCAAAAAAACGATCGAATATGCTGATCATTATTATGTATTAGCTATATATATATTTCTATCAAGAAAGAAAAATTAAACGGCAGAAACTCGAGAAAAAAAAACACAGAAGGAGGACTTCAAGATTGAAAGTGTCAGTCATGATCATGTGTTTTTCAGCTCAATCCTGGGTATCTTCCTTAGCATATCAATTCGAATACGTATCGATATTCCCAATTCGCAGTAAAGTTCTTAATTTAATTAAGGCTAAAGATGATCACCGTAAATATAGAAGTATTGTAAATTATCTACATGTGTTGATCAATTGCATGCGGATTGGACTTCAGTGATTCAATGATAACAATAACTAATGACATAAAAATCTTTCACCTAGGCACTGCTCCTCCTCTTTCGATCCATCGAATAGGACCGTCCGAGGTGCAATGTGATTGCATGCGCAGTACCACACATCTATATCCTGATAATTGGCTAAAAGAAAACTAAAAGGCTGCGCCTTTACGTGTCTGTCCGAGGTGCAATGTGATTGCGCACGAGAGTTTCTTCTCTTTTATATGTGGAGAGAGAAACTGTAAAAGAAAGAAAAAAATTGAGAAAATTCTTCATCTTAAATTTCTCTATGTTATTCCTTGACCTTCTATTTGAGTAGTAGTGTCGGTCGTTGAGATTTTTCTTTAGTCTATATATCATCAATTTGGTGAGATTTTTTTTATTGGCATTGTTTGCATGTAATCCATTTTTGGGTGAGTATACATATTAGAATCTATGAATATATTTATTATTAATGTACTGATAGCCTTTCAAATTTGTTTTAGAGAGAACTATTGTGATCCAATATTGTTGATTGTGAAAATTTTAACTGTACTAGATACAGTAGTTTTAGAGAGAACTATTCTCCCACAATAGTGGCGTCCAAGATTTTATATTTTCTCCTTTTTGCAGCAATATTTTCGGGAAATGTGAACCATTAATGTAATTAATCCGGACCAACATATAACATGGCAGCTTTTGACGTGGCCATGAGTTAGTGTACGTATATAGTAATATAGAATAATTTCCGCTTTGTGGTGAACTGATTGATGCTCGATTAATGAACTAGAATTAGGAGTGTGAATTGAAGTTGGAGGTCGGCCAGTGATTCTTTCCAAAATCTTATAGTGCAGCAAAGGTGTTGTGTTTGAGATTACAAAATGCATGTCAAGACCAATTAATAATGCACAAAGCAAAGCTTATAGTTTAATGAATGCATGGCGACCTCCTGGAATTAGTGTTCATGTGGATGCATGAAAGCCAATTGTTTAAGTTCAGTGGTCATGAAGCAAATGCAAGGCATCTGGAATGGCATGCGAAATTAGCACGGTGATTAAGTTATTGCCAGAATTATCTACTCAACGCACAATGAGGTGACAGATGATATACATATCTCTAATTTATAAATTCTAGAACTAAATCCGATCCTCACGCCTCCTCTCCTGGTTTAGAAATGAAAATAGACGTATGCACACATGAATCACATATAACGACGTTGTTGTATTTTGCAAACTATAAACGTTGTTGAGCTAATAATAAGGAGAATCTTTCCTAGGTATTACTTAATTGGAATTGAAATGACTAAAATTGTACAAGAATCATGCCTCTAAGCCGTGACATGTTCTTTATATAGTGATATATCCACCTATACAATGTTGGGTACCAAATTTTGATCTAATAAAATAACTATAAAATAATTCTCTATTTCCATTGAAATCATCCATTTTTACTATAAATAAATATAAAATATATTCAAATCTGATGGCAAGTTGGATTCATATACTTCAGAGAACAAAACTCATGCTATAGGTCATTGGAAAGGCGGCTGCCTCCGGCCTTTAAGCAATTAGAAGTTAAGAACAGTGTCTACTGCATTCTAGACTTGCGTGTCATATTTGTATACCAGCATGTGCGCGCGTATTTTATTCAGTCTTCCGTAAGAAAAAATGACAAAACTATGAGCTCCACCCATCCCGATACCCAAACAAATAAAATTATACTTTTATACTACATAAATAAACCAAACATGACGTACGTTAAGTTTCTCGGAAGTTCCTAGTCATGTGTCAGTGGCCATCCCAATTATTACAAAAGGCATTCAACAAATGATAGGAATATGCAAATTAAGCAAAGTAAGACAAATCGGGATTTAAATAACAATAATGTTAGATATTGTACTTTATAGTATAAGCTGGAGGCTTTTCTAGTGATCAAAGATGCGGTTTTCGTATTGAATAAGGAGAGCAAAAGAAACCAAAAATATTAAAATTTTGCATATTTATATTAATCCTCTGCCTTTTATTCGTAGATCCGTCGCCCATTTGATGTTCTAATTTTTTTTATTATCCTCATTAATTAATACCAATTATCCTAACCTATAGCCGGCCATACCATAAAGGAACTTTTAATAACAAAGACAATTAGTTGGGTACATTGTCCATTTCATCTAACTTTCGCGAAGAAAATAACAAAAGAGGTCGTCCACTCCTGTTCCAATTATAAGAGAAAAAGAAAGTACGTAGTTTGTTTGTACTATATTAGTACATATTAATTATTCCGTTTCCGCGTTTCTAATATTAGGGCTTCAAGATCGGAAATTCGGTTCGATTTTCGAACCGGAATGCGGTCGGACCGGATTTCCGTCCTACTAAAATAGAGGACCGGACCGGACACTTATAAGTGGTCCGGTCCGTCTTCTGTTAAGCGGTCCGGTCTAGACCACTTAAGTGGTCTAGACGGTTTCAATTTTTTTTCCTTTTTTCTTTTTTCATTTCCAACACACATTTTTTAATTTTGAGATTAAAAAAAAATGTGAACTCCTACCATAGTTTGCTTATTAATTTAAAATGTGAATTCATTTAAAAGTTGAATTCATTAAAGATAAAGATGTAAATTCATTTAAAGACTTAAAAATATAAATTCATTTAACTCTACTATAGTTTGCTCATTAATTTAAAATGTGAATTCATTTAAAGACTTAAAAATGTGAATTCAAAACTGTGAGTTTTGACTTATGCAATTTTTTTTTTTTAAAGTTTTGTATTAAAAAATTTTAAAATTAATCCATCCAGTCGGTCCAGACGGATATTAAAAATATCTGGACCGAACGGACCATTAATCGGTTTCAAATCCGGTCTGGACCGGACTGGATTTTTACTTTTAAGACCACAAAACTGTCCGGTCCGGTCCGGTTTTGTGGTCCGGTTTTGTGCACCCCTAGTTTCTATCACTAGCTGCAAGCACAAGAAGGCACAGCAGATCATGTACTTCAGACTTTAAAAATCGACACATGTCGGTAATTATTGAACTAATTATTTGGTGAGACAATATTCCTTTCATATTCAGTTAACTTTTTCTTAAAATTCCAGTCGACCGTCCATATAAAAGAATGAAAGGAAGCACTACGGGATTTCATCAAATACAGGGATATTGCTGAAAGAGATATTAATATAATCCCAATTAAGGAAAAAGAAAAAGCAAAAAGAAAGATAATTCAGTTAAATTATCTTGGCTTTAATCTGTCGTTTTTCTATTCTAACAATTAATTAGGTCATGCGATATGGCCGTACTTCGTTTTTTTCATGTCTGCATGCCCATCTCTTCAAATAATGAACTAACATCTAACCGGGAATGTAAAACGTTTGAATTTTTTTATTTTTTTTTTATAACTAATCTGTCAGGCCGGCCCCCTTAAAGCTCAACCTAAGAGTACTGTAAAAGCAGAGGGTGGAATTTGGGCGGTTTTGTTTCATGTAAAAGGGAGGAAAAATATTTTTTTTAAAAGGGAAAATGTTCATGGGTTTGCAGATGCAATCACTACTACTTTGGTTTTTTCATTTTCAAGTGAAAATTTGCTCACTCTATTTATGCTGTCAATTATATATCAACTTCTCTATTCTTTTCAAGTTTTATTTTATTTTTTTAATCAAAATTTCATTAATTGTATACAAATTGGGCATATTTCCACCTATTTTTGGCTCTCACTTCTAAATGAGATATTTAGGTGGTGTTTGAGTGTCAAAATTATCTATCAACTTCTATATTCGCTTCAAGTTTTATTTTATTTTTGCATCAAATTTTCATTTTTTTTTTTAAATCAAAACAAGAACTCTTTATCAATAAATCAAAACAATTTTTCCGAATAGGATAAACATCTCATCAATTTTCCACTCACATGTCTTGGGAACAAGTTAAACGCTTATACCATTACAGACAAGTCTCCCTCCAAAAGGATATAAAAAACCCTTTCTTATGAGCCTCCAATACCATAGTGTTGCCTCAGCCTTAGCTACAACTGGATCTAATTGGTCCAACTTAAGAGTTGCAGCCCACAAAAAACCCTGATGGTCACGAAACACATTGCTACAATGGAAAATGAATCTTGAATTGCAGCGTTCTATATTGACCTTAATAGATGAAAATAAGGAAACTATTGAGAATAAAACCATTTTGCAACGTTTTAGAAGATGTAGTCTCGTAGGATTCAATTGCCACCTCTCAGTCTCAACAATTAGTACGTACGTGTATAGTCCTTAATTTTGATATTTTAACTTAATTTTTTTAACATTTTTTTAATTTTTTTTTTTTTTTTGTAATTTCGCCTTAAGAGTTGGTCCTCTTCAAATTTAATTCTGTTCAGCCACTGACTAACATCCATAATGGACGTACAAATAATGGAGTGGTGCGTGCATGCATGCAAACACATAAGTTCGTTATCCTTAATTTCCAACCAGGGAAGTCTCTGAGCATAGGCAGCCTAGGCGGTTGCCTAAGGCCCCCAAAATAGGAAGGCCCCCAACTTCCTATTTTACTTAATATTAAATAAGTTATATGCCCCTCAATTTAAATATTTTAATTTATCAAAAGAAAAAATAAGTCTCAAAATATCAGTTAAACTTTTTGAAATCCTCATTTAAATATTTTAACTTAACAAAAAAAAATAAGTCTCAAAATATCCGTTAAACTTTTTGAAATCCTCATTTAATGCCCAAAAAAAAATATAATTCAAAATTTCAAAGGAGGTAGATTTCTAACTTTAAAATTCAAAAAGACTTTAGACTTCCAATTTAAAAAAAAAAAAAAAAAAAAAAAAGAAAAACTATGGACTTTCAACTTTTAGCCGATTCTTAATTCTTACTTTATCCCTACTTTCACTATTCTCTTCACCAACCTTTCCTTATATTTCTACTCTAAATGCCTACCTTCCTTTCTTTATAGCTATCCTACTTTCACTCGCACTTACTGCCATTTCCTTCCTTCTTTCTAGCTAACTTTCAAGTATTGATTCAATTTCAAAATCTCCAAGCTGTCGTAGCCCTCTTCTTCCTCATAGGTGCTATTATTCTAACCTTTCAACTTTATTATTTTTATACTTTTATTTATCAGTTTAACTATCACTTTTTTATCTAGAGAAAATTGAGAATTTGAGATTAAGTTGAGTATTGTATAGTTTTATTTTATATTTTTGTTTGTGTTGATTGTAGTTATCATTTTTCAATTTAGGATAATTTTGAAATATCTAATATGTTTAATAAAAAATATGAGTCAATATATGAAAAGTTAAAAAATTGAAAAATTAATTAAATCTCAAAAGGTGCTATATTATCATATCTAAGATTTACTATGATGCAAGAAAGATTAAATAAATTAGCTGTATTATCAATTGAAAATGATCTATTAACAAATGATAATTAATTTTGCATCTCAAAAAGTAAGAAAAATAAATTTGACTAAAATTTGTTGATTTTTTATATTTTATATATAATTTATAATTTATTACAAAAGCCTCTTTTTATAATTTCGCCTAAGGCTCCATTTAGGCTCCCTTTCCAACTGTAGTGTACATTTGATCAGTTACACAGCGCTTGTCTGTTGCAGCTACATGCATGCGATCCATCAATATTCAGCAATACCAATGTTGCGCGCATGTGAAGCAGGATAAAATAACACGTGCAAAAGTAACCTTTAGTTAAATATAATCCTGACTGGGATTTTTTAGATCAAACTAAGCAATCTCTCTCAAGTCCCTGGGTCTCATGAGCTCCTCCCCGGAGTTTCTGAAGCTCTTGGCTTCCAGTTCCTGCGCTCGCCCAGAGGCCGGCCAGAGTCCTGCGCTGAATACTACGAGCTCAAATTTGTGATTTCTTGCTTTGCTGTTCGGGGTACCTGCTATTGTTTCCAGTTCTCTTAAGTTTGAAGAGGAATTCCTAATTATTTGCTCGTTGGCAAGTAGAAATCCCACTTGCATAAGTTTGAGCCCCTCTGATATTATACCCCGATCCGCATAGATCATGCAGGCCCAGCTCTCTATTTGTAGAGGTTTAAAATATAGTTTACTTGTTGGAATACTGATATGGACAGTATTGCGCCTTAATCCAATTGGCCCCTCCTCTCTTTAGGGAGAGTTTATGTGTTCTGGATCGTCTTTCTACACCGTGCCTTCTAACATATTTGACTAGAAAATTAAAGAGAGGAACATCGTGATGAATATTTCTCTTTTATTATCTGTACGTTGTGATAATTAAAATAATAAATTTAAATATTCGACACCAATATACCTTGTTTGAAAAGTGGAAAGATTGTCTTTTTCTTGCTCAGATCTCTCTCAGGAATATCTTGGAAATATTTAAACTTTAATTGTCAGGTAGTCAAATTTATTATCCTTCAAACTTGGAAAGATTATGATTTTCTTTTTTTATTGGCCTTTCTGTTTTAAACTGCAAAGAAATGGAATGTGAACTATTTTCCAAACAGAATAAGGATTTGAATAAAAAATTGCATCGATTAGCCATTCTCGTGCAGGAGATCAGAGTTTCTTGTTGAGGAGTATACGATGTTTTAAGACACCCTCATCGGACTAACTAGCTTTACAGTACGAAAAGGAAAATAAAAGCCGCCAAAGAAGAAAAACACGTACAACTTGCTGCCCATTTGCCTATACAATGAAAAGTACTTTGTATAAAGGGACACCAAATCTCTTGACTCGTCATATATATGCGTATGCCAGCCCAGCATGTGCGCGCGTATTTTATCTAGTCTTCCCTAAAGAAAAATTAACAAAACCATGAGCTCCACTAATCCCGATACCCCTAAACAAATACAATTATACTTTATACTACATAAATAAACCAAGAGACGTTAAGTTTTTCGGGCGTTCCTAGTCATGCGCAAGTCAGTGGCGCCCATCCCAATTATCACAAAAGGGGCTTGTCGAGTAGTCAAAGATGCGGTTTTGGTATTGAATTAGGGGAGCAAAAGAAACCAAAAATAATAAAATTTTGCATATATATTTATATTATATGCCTTCTATTCGTTGATCGGTCGCTCATTCGGTGTTCTAATTTTCTTTTATCATGACCATTAGCACCAATTATCCTAATCTATAGCCCATAAAGGAACTTTTGATATAGAGACACGCAGATCTTGATCACAAACACAGGTTGGGTGCATTGAGCATTAACTGATCTAACTTTCCAGAAGAAAGAGAACAAAAGAGATTCTCCACTTCCGCAGCGGCCGGTTCCAAGAAGAGAAAAAGAAAGAATTAGAAGTTTGTCAGCGTATGAGCGTCACAAAATGTATTTCGTGACGAATCCAAATTTCATCACGAAAAGTTTTTTGTGATAAAAAATTTTATCATTAAACCTATTAATCGATCGGCAATTGTACTGGTCGGTCGATGAAACCAAACTGATCAATCGTGTGGATTTTTTTATCGGTTGGACTTTGTTTTGAAATGATTGATGAGAAATAAAAATGATCGATCGCCAATTTGAAGATGATTTAATAGTAAGTAATGACAATCGATCGATCGATACATATAACCAATCGAACGTGTTTGTCTAACCGATTGATCACTTGAGTTGGACGATCAATCATTGTATTAAAAACCGAATGGTTGATTATGTTAGCAATGGAACGATTATTTTCTAACTTATCGATCGGTGTCACATAACGATCAATCGTTTGAGCTAGATGATCAACCAGCTATTTCTCCACCGATCGATCACTTATAATACTGATGGATTGCTTGCATAGAGGCGATCAATCGGTTATGTTACTGATCGATCATTATTTTAGGCGATTTAATATTGACAATCGAACAGTGGTATTCATGATCGATAGTTTTCAAAATAACCGTTCGATCGCTGGAATTGCCAATCAAATGATAATAAAAGAATTAGTTTTTTTTTTTAAAAAACAATAATAATAAAAATATATATACACGTACTATTACAATAACAATACAATACTCACATTAATGAACATCAATAATAATAAATAATGATCGTAATTAAACCAAAAATAATATCGTAATAGTATATAATAATCAAAAGCTATACAACATATGCATCTACCTTTGTGAACCCCAAATTGGCTGAACAGTCGCTTTGACAGTCGCTCATTTTCTTCTCCATTATAGAGGACATTTTCTTCTCCAACTCCTTGATATTTCTGCCCGTAAGCACTTTTTCTCCTCTCACATGCACTCCTCCTACTCCACTCACATGCGCTCTTGCTCCCTTTTCATGCGCTCCTCCTGCTCCAACCGAATGTGCTCCTGCTCCACCTGTTGCTCCTCACGGTGGTCCCTATAGGGTGGCCTCTATCTCAGCTTGCTTCTTTCAAATTCTTGCAAGTCTTTACTTTAGTAGCTCTTATCGCTTCTATCTCATCCCTTGCCTTGCTAGCTAGTGCTGTAGATTAGAAGATTGTGTAGTTAAACTTGATGAAGGCGGAGGCTTAACCACGCGTCCTAATCCCCGAACATATCCGACTTCTTGCCCAATATCTCGGATATACTTCAATTTTTGGTGTAAGAGTCTTTCCTTCTAAATCATATTGGCACTGGAAGGTATCCATCCGTTTTTGAAAAATGACAATCATTACTAGAATCATTAATTAGATAAACTATACAGACATCTTTCAACTAAATTAAAATGAAAGTGACTTACATAAATTTCTCTCGTTCCTTTCAAGGTCCAAACACCATCTTTGTTTATATAATTCTTCTTATACACTTCTGCTGGATTGATTTGGCTTTGTCAAGATTTTTCTATATGGAAATAGCATAAATTTCTTGACAAAAAATTTCAAGAATATGAATATATCAATAAAATTCATAATTTAGTACTTAACTTACCATGCAAGCTGTGCGCTGGAACGAGCGTGAACTAGCAGCATGGTTCACATCAACTTTGATCCATTCATTTTATTTTGCTCACTTCATTTCTGCAATATTTTAAGTAATTAGATATAAAAAGAATGTAATATTTAAGCAATGAGTTTTGTCAATCACGTACCATAAATGATTCGTTGGTGAACAGATCACATAACTCCTGCAATTGTTCTTCCTTGGTATCATGGTGGGGCTCTAGAAACGCTACCTCTTTACTTAGAACTTCTTAAAATACACACTGTCCAAGAGACTTGATGTAAGAACCCCTGGTAGTTGAAGAGATGGAAGATGCTGTGTCCTCGTACAACAGGTCATCAAAATCAAAGAGCATCATTGGACGCTCTTTGGCCATTGGCCGCATCCTTATGTACTGCATCCTCTTCTCCACAGTCATCATCAGATTAGCGACCTTCTACTCTTGGGACGATGATCCCGCCCCGATCCTCGTAGTGCGCGCATGCTTAGCTTCTGACATTTTTATGTATGCTACAACAATTGATATAAATATGTGTTAATAAATAATCACAATAACATTATTAAAATATTAAAGAAGCTGCAACAAAATGGCAATCCGTCACCAATTCCAGTGATTGATCACACAATATACCAATCGATTGCCTAAATCACCGATCGATCACTTAATCAAAACTGTTTGTTTGAAAAAAAAAAAAAAGATCAGTGACATGTGTGATCGAGCACACAATATATAAAACAATTGATTATGTTTAGCGATCGATCGCTCGTGATAGTTAAAACGCACAATATTAGGGACCGATCGATCAGTCCCACATGCAATCAATCGTCTACAAATCAAAATGCACAATTTTTGGGACCGATCGATTGCACACTACATGATCAATCGGTCCCCTATATAACGGCATGATCGATCGACTAACTCAGCCGATCGTTCGTGTTTCTTAGCAACTACCTACTGATTGATCACCTTGAACAGGTGATCGATTGATGCAGGGACAATGGCAAAAAAAACACATAGTTTCTATAATAACCCAAAATCAAATTAAATTGATCCCTAAACTCCTAAAACATACATTAACACTAATAAATACATTTTATGGACCTAAATGGATTATATAGCAAATTAAAAAAAAGTAAACTAAAAATGAATTTAAAACCACTTAAAACTGCTTAAAAAACAACATATAACTACGTACCTTTGATGTAGATGACAACGGGGGATGATTCCATGCAACTTTGGAGGACAATGCAGCACAAAATGGCTCCTTGAAATTTGAGAGGATTGAGAGATTTTGTGGAGAGATAACGGTAAAAATGATTCGGCGGTTTCATATAATCCCTTGCGCCAATCGATCGGTCGTTTTTTGCCAATCGATTGCTTATTTTTTCAACATGTGGCACTTTACCATTTGTTAAAACAATGATAGATCACTACCTCAACGATCGAATGACGAGTCAAAAAAGTGATAGTTACGCTCACGAGAGCGATCGATCGTTCCGGTGTAGCGATTGATCGTTCTTTCGTAACACATGGCACACTTGCATTCATTGCAACACCGATTGATCGATAGTATATCACGATCGATCAGCACTTCATTACATTTTGATGGTTACGCTTACTGATCGATTGACGCTTTGCATTTCCTGATGGTTACGCTGATCGATCGATCGATGGATGTGATACGATTGATCGCTTGGCAAAGCCACGAGTTTATTGATAACTGATTGATTGGTCGGTTGTGGTGACGATGTAATCCCGTCGCCAAAACACTTTGCATTTAGTGACGGAGCGTTTCGTCACAAAAGGAGATCAATCGTTGATTAACCGATCGATTGCCTTATGATGAAAATTTTTGTCACAAAAAAATTGACTTTTAGTGACGAAAATTTTATTTCGTCACACATAAAACCTTTAGTGACAAAATTTGTGATGAAAAATATTTTTGTCGCGAAAAGTCCATTTTTGTGACGAAAAATAGCATCTCATTACTAAAAATAGACTTTTAGTGATGAAATTCATTTCGTCATCGAAAATTGTGTCGCTAAATGTCAAATTTTCTAGTAGTGAAATAATGGATATCATATTGGAAAATTTTGAAAAAATCTCTTGCAATGTTAAAAATACTATCCTTTTTTACCCATTTAAATACCATTTATCCCTCAAAATGAATGAGACAAATTTAATACTTTAAAAAACGCACCCTTTAAAATGACAACAAATAAGAAATGAATTAAAGTATCTTTTAAAAACAACAAATGCTAATGGAATTAAAATTTCATCAAGAGATGCAATTTATTTTATGACCTAAATTATATTGTTTTTTTTTCTATTTTGTTACTCAATTGCACTTTTTTTTCTTAAAAAAAAAACCTATGGATTTTGTTTCACCTTTGAAAAAGTTTAACTTTTTTCTTTCTTTCTTTTCTTTATTGTTTCAGTTTATGTAAGTTCATTCTCTCTTTTTAACTTCAAATCTCTTTTGATCCAGAGTGAACATTTATATTATTTTCTGTATAATTGTTGGGTGATGAATTTGCATAATGATTTGATGATATATTTTTTAAAAGGTATTGGAGTTTATATGAAAATGTGTTAGAAGTAGTATTGAATTTTTTGATATTTTGAATGTTTAGTTGTAATTTTTTTTTACATTCAAAAATTTCCTAAAAAACGTGAATATTTCTCCTTTATGACTTCACCTCCTAAGACTTCGATCCTGGATCCCCCACTAGGTGCGCCCCTATATCAGGCCAGTGTCCTGCACCGCGGAATGCTACTCAAATTTGTGATTTCTTCCTTATGATGTTCGGGATATTGTTTCCAGTTCTCTTTGATGGGGTTCCTAATTTGCTAGTTGGCAAGTGGAAATGGATATTGTTTCCAGTTCTCTTTTGGGCTCCTCTGATATTATACCCCAATCCGTATCATGCGTGCATGCAGGCCCAACTCTCTATTTGTAGGGGTTTAATTACTCCAATTGGCCGCGCCTCCTCTCTTTAGGGAGAGTTATGTTCTGGATCATTCTTCCACTGTTCCACACTGTGCCAGCTTCTAACATATTTGCCTAAAAAATAGATCAGAAACATAATGGAAATATCTTTTATTATCTGTGGGTTGTGATAATTCAAATAATAATTACATTATGAGTTATTCGACACCAATACACCTTGTTTGAAAAGTGGAAAGATTGTCTTTTTTCTTGCTCTCTCATTAATCTTAGAAATATTATCCTTCAAACTTGGAAAGATTATGATTTTCTCCTTTTCTTGACCTTTTTCTTTCTAAACTGCAAAGAAATGGAATGTGTACTATTTTCCGAAGAGAAGAAGGATTCGAATATAAGTGGAACGAAAAGATGCAGAGAAAGAAGAATGAGAAGGATTTCAACTTTTAGGCCTGCACCAAGAAGCTTTGATCAAGGCGTAACACATGGTTTGTGAGTGAACGTCAATTATTTTAAAACTCAACTGAGCCCATTCTTTAATTAGATCGAATGAATATCCTCATCGTGTTATCCAAAATTAGGCTAGAAAAGCCCAAGTATCAGCACGCATTTGCACTTCTTAATTTTGTGAAGCCCAAGAAAATATCGTAGACCTGTCAATAAAGCCCAAATCTTAAAATTCCTTTAAAAGGTTTGGAAAGATACACGGGTTAAATACTAGAACATGGGCTGGGTGTTTGCCGGTAGTCGAGTTCTCTGGTACCTTCAATTTATTCAAGACATGCAATCGATAAAAATTAATGGAAAAAAAATTATATAATTTTTTTTTTTTTAAAAAAAAAAAAAAAAATGAAAATTTTAAGTGTGGCCATCCTAGAGGTCCCATTTTGCATCACTACCAAAGTATAAAAAAAACAAAATTCACTGTTTGCGAGCGAGTATAACATGATGTTTAGCTAGATTAGTTGGATTCGAGAAGCAGCATCTGGCAGCTTAATTTGGATGCCCAATGGCAATATATACAGGCCGGCCCAGGCCAGCGATGAGACAACTGGATTTGATACTTGAATTGGGCTCCCCTCAACCCTCTGTCATGCCAAATTAGGACCTTGGGGAGCCCATTTCTCATTATAAAAAAACAAGACTTTAGCAACGATGTCGACCGTTGCTATAGATTAAAAAAACGCTGCTATAGATTTTAGCAGCGTTCTTTTAGCGGTGGTCTCCTCTATATGTTCGTTGGGATAGGTTTTAGCGGTAGTTTTTGCGACTGCTGGTGAAAATCTCGACCTATAGCAGCAGTCATTTAGCCGCGGCACGACTACCGCTAAAACCTGAATTATTTTTTAATATTTTAATAGTGTTTCCCTAAAACGCTGCTATAGGTCTTTAGCAGTCTAAAACGCTGCTATAGACTAATCTGTTGCAGCGTTTTTAGCTATAGCTCAATTTTGCGCTGCGTTTAAATATCTACAGTAGCATTTTGTGATCGTCGCTAAAAACATGTGCTAGAGTGTTTTTTTTTTACCCAAAAGAAAAACATTGCAACAACTATATTTATAAAAACACTTGCATTTTTAATTTGTAATACAAATTTATTTTAATAATCATAATTCATTGATGTAAAAACCTAAGAACAAAGGATAATAAAGCAAAATATAATTCATTCAATTAAATAACCAAGTCTTACAAGTTTTACAACACAAGAGTCTATACAAGTTTCTAACATAAAATAAAAATAACTTTAATCTTAGCGTTAGCAAAAGTAGTTTTAGTACTCCATCAGCACCATCTCACCATCTTCACCAAGTGGTAACTCTGCCATTAAAAAGGAAAAACGGGATAAGAAAAAATGAACAATATGCCAATAACTTGAACAGATGCAACAGAAAGAGATATAGAATACATAGAGCATTTTAGAGGCACTCCAAAATTCATAAACATAGAAGGGCATTCCAAAATTCATAAACATAGAGGCATTTTACAGTCCTAGCAATAAGATTGGTATTGGCACATAGGAAGAATTTTACAATTTCTTCATACAGATAAGTATGCTATACAGAACTGGTGAATGTTGTGTCTGACCTGAACATAAAACATGGTGGCTGTCTATTAAACTTATACAGAGGAACTATGTTCATCTATAGAAAATAAACATAATAAAAACCTTCAGGAGGTGGGTAAAATTTCCACAAGAACAATAAGGCACCTACTCATATGGTGGTCGGCAGCAGCAGGCCTCAATGGCACTTAGTTTTGCCAGTTTATATTGCTTCAGAGTCTGCATTCAAGGGGGAAAAACTCTTGACCAAGTGACAGGAAAAAGTGGAACTATCACCATTATTGATGCCACTGGAGAGAGATGAGCAAATTAAAGGTAAAAGTTCAGAAGAGACCTTATATTTTATCGACAAAGTTGTTGCAGTCTTCAGATTTCACAAGACAACTACTCAAGCGCTTCTAGTTTTCAGTATTGTTTAGCTTACACACAAACACCAACATCAAGAATAAATACAAGACAAAATTGAAAGGATTAATCTACATATTTTAATAACAAAAAATCCTCACCTGTTTTAGAAACCATGAATGGTAGTCTCGAAGTTGGTATTCTTTATACCTAACCAGGGGAGGAGAGGTAGATTAATTGCAGACATCACACCAACACAAGTTTACCCAAGCAAAGGAGAAATGATACAAGACAGAAGCAATGCCTAAATTTTACCATGCGAGAAGGGAAAATACCACATGTGAAAGTAATAAATTTACTCAAATGCACCAAATGGGATGTACCCAGCCACATCTGAAGTATACAGTGACAAGTCCTGAATGAGAAATGAATAAGCTAGCACTGACCATTTACAAATAAAAAAAAAAATCTGGGAAGAAATTAGAATGGCACTCCCAAAGGGAGGTATATAAGCTTCTGAGAAACACAAGCTTAATGTAATGTAAAATGGTCATTTAACCCTACAAAAGTCTGGGAGATCCTTGCCAAAGATTCTTCATTAAGCCCCAAGGCATTGAAATCTAACGGAATTAGAGGGCACTCAATTAGCACTAAAAATGAGTACAAACCGAATCCCTTAGCAGTAAAAACAATAGCAGAATTGTAAGTGATGATCAAGTCATTCTCCATTTCTAGACATATACCACCAATTACCTAGATTTTAAATTTGTTATAGGATTATCGCCTTGAGAACCTTCGGGTAAATCCCTCTCCAAACAAAAATATCCGCTTTTCAAAATTTGAAATCGACATGTTAAATTTCATACTCAGAGATTACTAATGAGAACTAAATATAACATGATCATAACATGTTAGCTTCATAGTAGTTGCAGAAGAGATAAGTAACTTTATGGGGCAAAAAGGTCATAAAGCTATCATAAGCTTCAGTTTTTATGACAACTGAACTTCAGCTTTGAACACACTTACGCCAATACTGTGAACACTAGAATTCCACCAAAATAAAACATGATCAGATACTGCAAGTGACAGGTCAGGTCCACCCATAAGTGAACGACAAACAATATTATGTAGATGCCCGAAAAATTCCTTTAGAAAAGAAATTTGCACAGAAAACAATATTATGTGTATATAGCACAGAAAACATACCCAGGTGCTTTTGCAGGGCGATTTGACTTCCTTTCTCCAGAGTTTAAACCCCAAACCCTTGAGCCTTCCAACCAATTCTGTTAAATACTATACCAGAATAATCTGAACTGCCTTATGAGAGCCTAATTCTGTTAAATACCATACAAGAAATTTCACTATTTCTCAATTCACTCATACCTAAAAATTTGCACTAAATAGGAACTTATGGATGTTAAAATTTGCGAGAACCATTTAAAGTGTGATCAACAGAAATAGATTCACCCAGGCATAAAGAAGAAGAAATAATCGTATGGACCACACAAAAAGTACCTGGTTAGCCCAACGTACAGATTTTGCTTCCTTGGCATAAGCTTGAATCAACCCCAAAAGAGCATTTAAATTACCCCTCACACCTTCAGTTCTTTCGGCACCATCTAAATCAGTTGACCATTTACTCCTACCTATATTCTTTCATGACTTCTTCCCTTGGATGGTCTCCTTTGGTAGTGGCGAAACCAGAAATCCAATCAAAAGGCGGTCAAATTCTTAAGGAAAAATGAAAAATTTTTTTTTTTTTACTAAGTAATACAAAAAAAATCTTAGAGTTAAAATATCAAAAATTAAAAACTAAAAATATTGAACACATACCGTACTATTTGCTTATTATCTAAATAAAAACAAAACAAACAAAATTCATCAATCTAATTTCATAACCTAATCACAATTTACAACCTATAATCACAATTTCAATATAATACACAATCAAATCCTAATCAAAGATTCACAAATTCATCACAATCAAATTCATCACAATTCATCACAATATCAAATTCATCACATTATTCATCAATAATTAAAATAAATTCATCATAATTCACAAACATTTAATAATCCTAATCAAACCCTATCAAAGATTCACAAATTCACAATAATCCTAATCAAATTCGAAATCTGTTTAATAGAAAAATAATCAAATTCACAAATTCCTGATCAAATTCATAATCTGTTTAATAGAAAAATAATCAAATTCATAAATTCCTAATCAAATTCATAAATAATAGAAAAATAATCAATTCCTAATCAATTTAATAAAAAACATAATCAAATTCACAAATCCTATTAATTCATAATGTTTAAAT